>CM021103.1:614562739-615078434 GCA_007115665.2 Sequoiadendron giganteum | reverse complement strand
TCATACGATAAAATATAGGTACAAAGTGCCCCTCAAAAATGGGGACCACATCAGTGAATAGGTTTATCTATGTCTAGTCTGTGTTGTGGAACCTATGGCCTCTATCCCTATCCCCTATCTATACACCTTGCACCTATCAAAATCTAGATCCTATCATCTCGGTCCTCTCTATCCTACGTTGGCCCCATCTGACCTTTATGGGGAGTCTGGCATTGGTCCCCTGCATGGGGGTGTCTCTCGATAGCTACTAAACCCATGGGTATGTGTCCCTATTGATCAAGATAGCGTTGGAATCTGCATAACTGCTCATATGTAGGGAGGTATACACTAGAAAGATCTGGGACCTCTCTATAATAGGCCACCATGTAGTTGCTAGACTCCCTAATGTAATCATCCCTCTTTGTTGCCTGACTCCTGGCTATATCTCATTTTGTTATGTACTTGTCTCGTAATCCAGATAGGAATCTCCTCTCCTACTCCCATACCTCTTGTGCCATCCTCATCTGATCTATTCTCCCATGCATCCATGTCATCTCCTCCACTATTGTATCTCTCTCACTCTGTAGATTTCGTACCTATCTCTTTGTTGTCTTTGCCCTCTCCAAAATCACCCCTGAGTCTCCCATCGCCACCTCTACACACTTCATCTTATCTTGGAGCTCATAATGCTCCCCCCTTAGTTGATCCCACTCCCACCTCAACTCATCTTGTTCTCTCGGAAACTCCTCTATCACCCTCCTCATCTCCTCCCCCTCCTATCGAGCCTCATCCCTCTCCCCCCTCATCTCCTCTCTCTCCTACCAGGCCTCCTCCCTCTCCCACTGCATGGTATCCCTCTCCTATGACATCTTGAATGCCTCAAATGCAAGGGAATCATAGTCCCTTTGTCCCTCATCCTACAACCTCTCTCTCTGCCTCTAACTCCTTGAGTCTCTGCTCTGCGACTCTAAGTCTCACTCGGGCTTGTGCTAGTAATACTATTGGATCCTCAGGTGGTGGTAATCCGCTTAGTACCATCACAAGTGGATCTGCATCTATAATCTATATCTCCACATGATAGTTCTACTCTCCTACATCCTCCATCACCACATCCTCTCTATCTCTCCTTTGTTTTCCACCTCCTCTCCTACCCCTCTATTGTTGTTGCCGTAATCTCCTCTCATCATTTGAGCCATAGCCACGCACCCCTACAATCAGATGCACTATCATAATCCATCCAGGACTATGCTCTACCCACCATGTAGCATACCTCACGGTCACCCCTGCATCTACCTCTCCTCCTATCCTCCCTAGATATGGTGCTAGTTGTACCTCCTCCCACCTTTGTCTGGCAACATCTATTGCCATCCTCTCCCCCCATAATCACTCTTGGGTAATCTTGTGGAATCTCTGCAGCCCTGGTGGAGTATCCTGTGTTATCCCAAACTATCGTGTCACCCTATCTGGCTGGTGGAACTCTATGATATGTCGCTTCCTCTTGATTAGGTAGCATACCACACATAAATATCCTTTGTGCCTCCTCTAATCCTCTCTCCATCCGCTGAACCATCGTGTCAGATATGGTCTCCATATAATCTCATCTCCTTCTAGGTTGTCTAACCTCCTCCTCCATCCCTCTAAATCCCTCACATCTATATAATGTAAATGCCAGCCATACTCCACCCCTTACTAGTATGCTACTGGTAGCCTCTCGTCCTGGTCTCCCACTATCAGCACACCTAGCCTAGCCACACTGATGTGCTCCTTGGCCCATATCTGCAATAGTGTCATGTGCATCACATTGAGTGCTCCCCTATAGCAAGCAATGTGCATGCCTCTATACAGCTACCCAAGTACACGTGTGCCTCATGCGAACTATCCATCTCTCCTCTCAACGATATGTTGTACCACCTTAATCATCTTAAGGCTAAAAATCCTCCCACTCTGGTCTAGCAATAAAATCCTACTAATCAAACCGCACATGTATTATGGAAGTGGAGGTACTCCCAATCCCAAACACCCATCCAAATCCAGTTCTACCCCCTGGATAGGCAGATCCACTCATCCAAAAACTGCCTGCAAACTCCTCTCTCGTGCTCATCCCTAGCTTTGGGTCCAACTAACTAGGTTCCTTCCAATGGGCAGTTGTAGTATCCTCTACACATCCTCCAAGGTCACCATCATCTCCCCAATTGGAAGATGAAATATGGAGGTCTCTGAACTCCACCTCTTTATCAATGCAGTCAAAAGTGGTCGATGTGCTCTGATGTTGGGGTACCCCAACATGTGTAGTAGACATATCTGCACTAAGGTCGTGTGGTCCTCCTCGCCCATCATTGTGATATTCATTTGTAACACTGTTGAATGCATCTCCTACATGTGCAACATCTCAAAGCTCTGCATCAAAATTGCACACCTTGTCAGTCGTTCATCTTTCCCTTTTATTTTCTTTTCTTCTTCTCTCTTGGCATTCATCTTTCCCTTTTATTTTATTTTCTTCTTCTCTTTTTCATTCATCTTTCCCTTTTATTTTATTTTCTTCTTCTTCTTGTTGCCCCTTGCCCAGATGACGTTCATCCAGATAGGTTCACTTGTTGTTCTGGCAAGCCTGCCCATTTGGGTGGCCTCACCCATCAGCATAGTGAGCTCGCCCGTTCGAGTGGCCTCACCTGTCGATGTGGCGAGCCCGCCCTTCAGGGCAACCTCGCCCATCAATGGGGTGAGCTCACCCTTCGAGGTGGCTTTGCCCGCCAGCTGGGCAAGTCCGCTCGGCTGGGCAGCATCACCCGTTGTCAACACAAGCCCACCCTTTAGCGAAACCTCACCTGTCGACTGGGCGAGCCCGCCCAGCCAAGCAACCTCGCCTGTCAGGCGGGCAGTTTTTCCCAACAAGGCGACCTCGCTCGTCGAGCAAGCGAGTTCTCCCGCTGTTTGGGCAATCTCACACGTCAACTGAGTGATCTCGCCCACCAAGCGGGCAAGTTCACCCATCAGGAGGGCAACTTCACCCCTACCTTTTGTCATCTTCCCCCTAAGATCAATTTGCCTCCCAGATGGGTGAATCGCCACTTCCTAGTCATGCCCTCAAGGGGTAATTTTGGCTCTTCTAATGGGCGATTTTTCCAATCCGTCGAAAACCCATTTCCCGTCTAGCCAAATCTTACTAACCCAAAACCTCAAATATGCAAGAACTTACAAAAAAATAGCTGAAAATCACAAAGAAGTGTTTTGGCACTAACCTGGTGGGGTATTGCGTGCTGGCAGTAGAAATCGTGCACCTCCTGCCCTCAGTGGATGATCTCATCATCCACGAGTCTCTCATCCTCGCTTGTCATGTCAGCTCTCCTCCTCACTTTCTTCCTCTCTCTTGCTCACTTAGCCTCTAAATGTGCAAATGGTGAATAATAATTTCTAAAATTACTATATATTCATTTTCCCTCATTTTTTAATTCCTTTTAAGTTGGGGCTATTTTTACTCTTTATTTAAACTCCTTTTTAATCTAATCCATCCCCTTTCTTTCGTGTGCCAGCATTTGCACCCCATTCATCCATTTTATTCCATTCAAAAACTATTTTTCTAGGTTTTTAGCACTCTATCGCGTGGTACCCTTCGTTTCTTCCTATCGAGAAGTCACCTGAGGCCCTTTTTTCTTCCCCATCTACCCTCTCGAGGGGTCATACCCTATCATTTTCCTTCGTTCCTTTTTCCTATCCATTTTCTCGTGATACTGGGGAATCTTCTTTTATTTTCTTCCATTGGACAGCCTACACCACCCTTCTCATGTTGGGGCATCATTTTCTAGTCCATTCTTCTACCGAGTCGTTTGCATCTTATTTTTCTTCAAAACATTGTTATTCTAACAATATTTCAAAGAGGGGAAAAATGTAGACATCCAAATTTGACCTCTCCCATTAATTCAAATTCATCCTTTTCATTCATCTATCTCGCCCTTTTCCATCGACGTTAATTAAGTCATTTATTTAATTAATATTTCCCCTTTCCCTAATGTTCCTAAGGTATTTAATTTGAACAATTAAATACTTTACCTTTGTCCCCTTTCCTCTCTAAATTAAATAAATACTTCTATTTATTTAATTTATTCATTTGCCTTTATGAATTTAAGTCAATTTTAAATTCACCATTTTCTCTCTCCTTGTCCCATCCTCCATAACCCTTCCTTAATTTGGATTAGTCTAATTAATCCCTGATTAGGATGTGCACACCCTTAATCAAGATTAATGTCACATCCTCCATCATATCCCACTTGTCTTAATCCTCCATTAATTTCCCTAATCACCTGTTTGCACAACCTAATTACTTGATTAGGTCATCTTAACCCCTTATGTCATTTATGGCATACCCTAAAGTCAAATTTTCATTGAATGCTTTCTCCTTTTGGAGAAGGCAACCCTTTCCCAATGTGAATTTTTAATTCACAATAATTCCTCAAAAGTCTCATCACCCACATGGGGACAAGGACCTCCTTTATGAGGAGATCTTGTCCATTCCCAAGGTACAAGGAAGTACCTCCACATCATGTCCTTCTTTACACATCACCTGCCACATGTCAAGATGTAAGGGCTTGTGAGTTCTCAACTCGCCCTAGCCCTTGATCTTGTCCAAAGTGTTTGCATCTTGACCCTTCATTTCTTAGAGGTCTTTCCCCTAAAACTAGAGGAATTTTCCCTCATTTGCAACACATGTAACTTTGAACACTCAAGCATTCAAGCACACTTGCATTCTCAAGCATCCATCATTGCTGCAACTTTGAGCTCATTTTGCATCCACACCAAGCATCTATCAAAATACCCACTTGCACCATTGCATTCCTCATCTCATCCACATCGTTATGCATCTAGTTTCATTCTATTTGCCATTGAAAGGAGCACACAAATCAAGAAATCAATAAGGCCAACCAACCAATCAACTTGGACAAAGTATATCACTTCCTTATCTTTTATTTTGTTCAAGTTCAAATTAGGCCAATCTTGAGGTCTTTTTTTTGTTTTCCTTGTTTGTATTTTGTTTAGTTTTTCATTGTAGAATAGGTTAAAACACCTGCTCACACCATGCAAACAATGAACAAAATATATCAATTATCGATTTTTATATATAAAAATGTAAAGTAATTGTATGTATCTACATATAAAAATTTGGCATATATGCTAACTCAAAACAATATTTACAAAATGTGGCATATTCCATCTCATGGTCTATATATAAAATGTAAATGTCAAATAGCTATACCATGTCAAAAAAATCCCAATCTTTTGGTAGATCACCCAAACATAGCCTCTTCACACTACCTAATGAACGAGAAGGTGACTGCACAAAAACAATTTGAACCACAAATTAGTTTAATTAGATCTCAATGGTAAATAACTTAAACTACTAAATAGAAAGTTATCTACTATTTTTAATAACTTTCAAAATAACATCTAATCACTATGTTAAACTATAAATTAAAGTTTAGTTCAATTATTCATTACCTCAAGAATTTTTTATTTGGTTGTCATACGTTGAGAAAATTATGGTCCCTTAGGACGCTCGGGATTCATACCATATTGTCTTGGTCTTGGAACCACAAATGTTGATGGTGGAAAACTCTACAAGAAGAAAAATTAATATGACAAAATTAATATATAATAGCTAACAACAAATATAAACTAACATATATCTACAAACTTATATGGATCTACCAGATATAAAAAACCATATACTCGAATAGGTGATGCAACTGAGATAATTGATTGAGAGGAACTCATCATGGTAAAAGGTGTAGCATCAGTCACATCTAGAGTATAGTGCAAAATTAAAAATATGATCAAGATATACATTAGTATGTATGTAATTAATCATGATTTAAAGGATATATGTACAATAAAAAAGTTTTACACGTAGAAAAAATTATACCAATGTTTTTAGGCCAAAGTCAATGGCCAAAAGAGCACACCATGTTGCACATCTCTAATCTCTTCCTCTGTTATTAGTTGTTCAAACCCACTTAAATATATATTAGTAACATGCACTATTTGTTATAATAATTTTAAATGAAATGCACCATGAAATAATTTAAGTTTTAATTGTACAAAAGATTGTAGTTGTTTCTCCTCATCTGCATCGGCGGAAAGTACTACACCTGTCCCTCTCTTGCACATCTTTGTTGCACCTGTAGTATGCAATGGTGCCTTATCTCCTCCAAGTGACACATCATGCACCTCATACTCGGATGTGTCTAGGGGAGGACCTAGACATGTATGCCTACATGTAGTACACTCATGAGTCACACAAATATGCTTGGATGATGATGATGATGCACCAGTATCAACTAAAGCATGAGGAGTGACACCCTCTAGAAGTTGAGAAAATTGTGATGATTATGTAATCAAATGGTCAGTTGAAGAGTGTATGGCCATGAGACTATGTTGGGTCACATCAGCAACAAGGTCTAGATGGGGTGTTGGAGCTGAGAGAGGAAAATGAGGAGGGGGAACATAGGGACCTTGCATAATACACATTGCCCCAACTCTATGTTGGGTCGCATCAGCAACAAGGTCTGGATGGGGTGTTGGAGCTAGGAGAGGAAAATGAGGAGGTGGAACATAGGGACCTTGCATAATACACATTGCCCCAACTCTATGTTGGGGCATACCCCATACCCACTCCCTAAAAATGCCTAAAATCAAAATAGTTGATATGTCTTCCTAAAATAAATTTTGCATATAATTTGTGGAGAAATTATAAAGAGACATCAAGATTGTTGTTGGGTGGTTTATCAAAAACCATCCACCAACAATCCCAAAATTTTGTAGCTATGCCCTAATGGGTGCACCATTTTATGGAAAATTTTGGTTTTCTTAAAGTAACATGTTGTCCCCTTCTTCAGTCCATAAAAATTTGGGCTAAATCAATTTTAACCTCAAAGATAATAAATTTCCACAATCCATATTGTTAAATTGCAAAAGATTTATCGATTCAATTGTGTGTTAGTTTATGCATCAACGTTTCGGATCACACTCTGTGATCCATCATCAGGATGAGAATGAGAGAACCAAGAGAAAATGATAAGAATCAGACCAAGAAATGCCTAAAAAGGTAAGAAAGAGGGAGGATGGCAAGAGGGATGCACGGAAAATGAGGCCCAAGGCAATGATAGGACAGTAGGAAGAATCAAAGCAAGCAAAACAAAAACAACCAACCAAAAACTTAAAAAACCAATTACAAGACACAAACAATAAGAGAAGAAATTAAACAATGAAAAGAAAGAAAGGAAAAATGATAAAAGACATTTAAGCCAAAGATATTAATAAAAGTCAAGGCAGAGAGATAAAATAAGGAAACCCAAGAATTGTAGAAAACATAAAAATGTATATAATCGAATAGATATTTAAAATGTCTATATTAAAATACATATTTAATAAGGAAATATAAGGGTATAAGAAAAGAGAAAATCAATAACCAAAGAAAAATATACAAGCACATAAAGAAATAAATAAATACAATGAATAACAAACACATAAAACAATAAATAAAAATATAAAACAATTACAAACACAAAAAAATTTATAAGTATAAATAGAAATACAAACAAATAAACCAAGTGAAATTAACATAAACATAAAGAAAAAATAATAAAATACATAAACTAAAAACTTAAAAATACAAAATAAGATAAGCAACAAAAGACAAATAAGAGATAACCTATACAATTAAAATAAACAAAAAGAAAAAGAAAGGTGATACACTAACATATACAAGAAAAAAAAAAACAGAAGAATACACACTAAATCTATTATATTCTCCTTTTTATTTTTTTTTCTTGTATGTGTTAGTGTATCACCTTTCTTTTTGTTTTTGTTTATTTTAATTGTATAGGTTATCTCTTATTTGTCTTTGTTGTTTATCTTATTTTGTATTTTTAAGTTTTTAGTTTATGTATTTTATCATTTTTTCTTTATGTTTATGTTAATTTCACTTGGTTCATCTCTTTGTATTTCTATTTATACTTATAAATTTCTTTATGTGCTTGTAATTGTTTTATATTTCTATTTATTGTTTTATGTGTTTGTTACTCTTATTGTATTTATTTATTTCTTTATGTACTTGTATATTTTTCTTTGGTTATTGCTTTTCTCTTTTCTTATACCCTTATATTTCCTTATTAAATATGTATTTTAATATAGACATTTTAAATTTCTATTATATTTATACATTTTTTATGTTTTCTACAATTCTTGGGTTTCCTTCTTTTATCTCTTTGCCTTGAATTTTATTAATATATTTGGCTTAAATGTCTTTTATCATTTTTCCTTTCTTTCTTTTATTATTATTTTTTTTCATTGTTTAATTTCTTCTCTTATTGTTTGTGTCTTGTAATTGGTGTTTTAAGTTTTTGGTTGGTTGTTTTTGTTTTGCTTGCTTTGATTCTTCCTCCTGTCTTGTCATTGCCTTGGGCCTCATTTTTTGTGCATCCCTCATGCCTTCCTCCCTCTCTCCTACCTTTCTAGGCATTTCTTGGTCTGCTTCTTATCATTTTCTCTTGGTTCTCTCATTCTCATCCTGATGATGGATCACGGAGTGTGATCCAAAACGTTGACGCAAAAACTAACACACAATCGAATCCAGAAATCTTTTGCAATTTAAACATTTTAACCTCTTTTGCTCTCTCCATTCATGAAATGGAGTGTGATGCCTAGTGGTGTCCCTAACATGATTGATTATGGCCTCTATATTCAGTGTGACTAAGTGCAAATGTTTGTGGGTATGATATCTATCAGCAATTTTTCTCAATTCAATAATATTGATTTCAATTAGGTCCTTAATGGAAGGAGGGTTTGTTGGAGGAAGGTTTGGTGGAGAAGGGTTCAGCGAAGGAAGGTTTGTTAAATCTTGTGCCATTTAATCCTTGTTGTAAATTACAAATTTAAAAATTAACATATTTTTCAAGTAATTCCTAAAATTTCAACAAAAAAACTTAAAATTTTGTTAAAAATATATATATATAACAATCAAAATAATCCAAATAAACGTATTTTAACTTACCTTTTTGATGCTTTTGAGGAAAAATCGATGGGAATGGTTAAATTTGGTTAGTGAAAATGGAGATGTGTGGCCTATGAGGAGATCAATATTGGACATACGAAGTATGTTAAGTGCCTATATGAATAAACCAAGAAAGGAGGTCTCAAGCAACCAAGGTGAAACTTTTAGGTCAACTACTCTTGACCCAAATGTTAATACTCCTATGGGATCTAGGAATTTGATACCTATTGGTGATTTTTTCAGCAGAACCCAACAATTCTCTAAAGAGTTTCTAAATCTCATAATGAAGAAACTGTAAGGTTAGTGGCCAGCACAACGAGCCCAGGATTTTGTGATCCTTGCTCCTTCACTTCTGGCTCTGTTAAACCAGGGAGGGTAATCCCAAATACGCTTTCATGAAATATGTCAAATTAATAACAAATTGATTCCTGGTTAAATGCAAATAAATCCCACCCCACTAAAGATTTGGCATATCCCCTAAGTGAGTGACTACTTATTTTCTATGAATCAAAAATACTTTCATCCCATACACAATTCCTTGAAAAAGGACTTTAAATGAATATTGTTCTTATTTTAAGTTCAGGGCTAGGTATGCTACTTCCTTGCCTTTTATGCAAGATTTTCTGATAAAATGACCAGTGTCTTATCAATTGGAGCAATGGAGTGAAATATGCAAGGATCTGTAATATATGAACTACTCATTTTAGAAGTAGGTAAACTACCCTCATACTGTTTTGTAGATTATGAAAACTCAAAATGCCTAACAGAAACACTCACTACTTACCAATCCTAAGCAATTTTCTACAAATTTTATACCCTCTTCAAGCATTTTAATTAACTCTTTGAGCTAAATCTAGAACAGAATAGTACATTCAAATAAAATAATTTGAAGATAAATGATAGCACCATTAGCATTTTCATTCATAACTTTTTAGAAATATACATAGGAGAGTATTTGTTTCCAAACAAAGATACGTTTCTACATCAGTAGTTTATATAAAACTAATTTAAGATTGCTACATACAAAACTTCATTCCCAAGACCATATACTAGCCTATTTACCCATATTCGATTCAAAATCCCTTTTCTGAGAAAATCATTCACCCAAAACCCTATTGAGACTTAAAAGTCTAACCCTCGTAATGAGCCCAGAAATCCCTTTTATAGAATAAGGGAGCAACAAGCATCGAGCTCAATTACATTTATATTTCATTTCATTTTGAGATCATTTGCACTAGAATTTGAGACGTCCAAAGTTGTTACATGCAATCATTGAGGAAAATGGAAGAGTAAAATACAACATTCCACATCCCCTACATGTAGACCCGCTAGCTCCTCAAAAGGTAGAGTCAGTTGTAGCAAAAACATCCTCGTCCTTGTCGACCAAAGAAGATTTTCCACTCGTAGCCTCAACATAAACTTGCATACTACCCAATACTAGGAAGTCTAGAACTTCTCCTATACACCAGCCCTAACAGTTTCCACATCAGCGCTTGAAACAATAAATCACATGAATTCTGAATAGGATAATCCTGACGATAGGGCCATGGTGTCAACAAAAACAAAAATGGGGTGAAGTCATCACTCTGAGTCATTAGCCTCAGAAGATACTATCCCACGCCTTTCTTGTGGTGGAACTGGAGGAACCTGTTAGAAACCCTAGATCAGACATGCAAACCTAAACACCTTCCACAAAAGAGAAAAACATAAAAATCAAAGCTTTGCATGTCAATGTGCAAAATAATATATTCAGGAATTCTATATTACAATGAGATGATTTGCTTTATAAAAGCAAAGTATGCAACCCTAATGTTGACCTAAAAATAGCTCAACCTAATTAAAGTTATGCAAGTGTAATTAAATATTAATTACACTAACACCCCCCCATAAGTGCAACTTAGGGAGACTAAATAAGCATGCACCTAAAACTAAGATGAATGCAAGAAAGCATGAATGGGTCCCGGCACTAAGGCCTGATCAGGTACCCATGTACAAATGCAATAATGAGGTAGAGAAGGAAAACCCAGTGGGACAACCCCCCCTACAATGAGATGACTGCTGCAAATAAGCACTAGAAGAACACTATGGAGTTACATTGGAACCACAATCCGACAAGCAAGGAAAGATAATTATGTCTACAAGAAACCATATCGGAATCATAATAATGTGACAGCAGACCCGATGCCATGGAACATTCAAAAACACCAAACTGGAACAACCTTGGAATCCATAAAGCAACAGTAGATGAAGGGATGATGACAGAATCTGGAAGCCGTGAATCTTGATGTCGATGTCAAACTAAGACTAAAACTCTTCCATGGGAAAAAGTACCATACAGACTCGGAAACAATAACCACAAATTTAGTGGCCCTCAAACTGAGATGGATCCTATGCGGATCACTAACCATAGGCTCTCAATCTAAAGTGTGAACCAAAATGAATCTGATATGTGTCAAGTTCAGACAAAAATGTGGCCAAAAGAAACTAAGAAATCAAATTACAACCCATGTGAGTTGTCATCAAAACACAATGAAGATTATTATGCAAGAAACCCCCCTGATGGAACTTTATATCGGTTCATTTATTACAATCCCCAGTGACTGCAAAAGGAGATAATGCCTAACATGCATAAACAAAAAAAAGAAAAAAGACCTCAGATCTGTGTAGAGGACTGAACCAGCTTTTGAACGCCGCAAGAATGGCGAAAAAAGGATCACCGAGTCAAAAGATATGCCCTCCGGAGTGAAAAACACAACATCTGAGTTCAAGGACCTACAAAATAAATCTGGAGTAAAATCTAGAAAAACTAAAATTTTGAATAGATCGGCGTCAGAATCAGCTTTCCAACGGTATCTCGTTTGCGAAAAACAGACACTGTACACAAAAGTTACACCCAATTTTGTAAAAATGCTCCAGAATGGCCTATAAGGCCTGCAAGCAGCCCAGGGGGCTAAAAAAAATGGGCCCCTAGTCCTGCATGCGACCAGGGGCTGGCGGACAGGGGGCTAGGGCGGAGCCCCTGGTCACCCATACGACCGTCACTACAGATTGAAGCCCTCAGGGGCTGGCGGGTAGCCCCTGGTCCTCCATATGACCGGGGCAGAGCCCAGAAGGGCCGCAGGGGCTGGGCGGACCCGGTGGCAGGTGGGCTAAGCGCCGCTCGGCGGAGCGGCCGGTGGGTGGCCACCCAGCGGCGGCAGGATTTGCACTGCGAGCACCAGCCCACATCCCAAAAAACTTGATTTTTTTAAAAAAATTTGAAAACCGTGCCTCGGTGTGCGTGTTGGGGAGGCCATACGGCCTTCCTGGAAAAAAAATTTTGCCCTCCGAACCAACTTCGCCAAAATTGACGAAACGAAAGGCGATCTTAGGGTTTTTGGCCACTGCGAATGCAATGGTGACCTCCGTTTCTGCTCAAAATGCTCCAAAAAAATGGCGACCTCCAGAGCTTCCAAAAAATCACCAAAACTAAAACCCTCACAAATCTGGCAAATGATGACCAAAATCTGCAAAATGAAAGCCAAACCTAACTTTTTCCAGCGCTTTGAATCCAATGGTGAGGCCCGATCTAATCCAAAACACTGCATAGATGAACTCAAGGCATGAAATCTTCGAGGAACCCCGAACAAACTCTGCAATGAATTTCTCCAAAATTTGAGAAGGGGTTGCATGTCAAGGCTCTGATACCATGTTAGAAACCCTAGATCAAACATGCAAACCTAAACACCTTCCACAGAAGAGAAAACATAAAAAAGCAAAGCTTTGCATGCGAATGTGCAAAATGATATATTCAAGAATTCTATATTACAATGAGATGATTTGCTTTATAAAAGCAAAGTATGCAACCCTAATGTTGACCTAAAAATAGCTCAACCTAAGTAAAGTTATGCAAGTGTAATTAAATATTAATTATACTAACAGAACCATCACCACCACCTCATTTAAATCATCATATGGTACCAAGGAGAGGGGATAATAATCACCCTCTGAGCTAGTGTCACCCTCATTGTCTGGGGGGCTATCAAAGAGCTCACCAGAAGAATTAAGTCCTCCCAAACAATCCTTACGATATTTGCACATTTTCGTTGTCTTCTTTTCATATTCCACCAACTCCTTGCCTTTGAACTTGACTAATTCTTCTGAAACCATTTGATTCCTTAGGCGGTAGTTGCTCCTAACACCATACTTTTTAAATTTCCTGTGTCCCCTTCTATTCTTTGGTGTATCAAGAGATCCCTATGTATCAACCTCATCCTCTGGGGCATTCTTCCCAAAATCTAGGAAACTCAATCTCCTAGACCTTTGAACTATTAGGAAAACTTCAATTGTGGAAAAAACGTTTCCTAATGTAAATACTAAGAGGAGGAAGATATATTCCTTTTAAACTTTGCAATTACAGCTCACTAAGATGCATACGAAAGAAATAACAAAATTGAGAAATACATTAAAACACAATTGACACCAGATTTACGTTGGAAAACCCTTATAGGAGAAAAACCCACCACACCAAAGAAAGATCACTTGTATTACAGTAAAAAAATTACATACAAGTTACAGACTCTTCTTTTCAGATGATAATTCTATATCAACAACATTTCCCTGATCAACCTTGTATCGAATCACACTGTTACAATGCTTCCATTCAGCATACAATGAAGCTCACATAATTATGATCACTCATATGTCAAACTCTGCAACCAAACCCTTGACCAAACTATTCATCCCCTACTCAAACAGTCTGTTCGTTTCCCACAGGAGAACGGGCACAATATTTCAACTACCAATTGGTTCCCATTCTTCTTTTCTCATTGGTCCAAGATAGAACATGTAGGACATACACTTGGTCAACAAACTTGAATTGTATCACTCATTGGCGAGACAATAGACTGTGTCTCACCGATGCTAGAATCCAACAGACCATCGCACATTGTACTGGCTTCTACTGGTCTATCACTCAGACACTAGAGAAGTCTCCTCGATCTCAGGACCATCGGCAAGACTAGTGCTACCAAAAACAAACTCGAAGGTCACACTGATGATTCAAGTCTCCTTGATATCTCAAAGAACACCAAGATCGCATATCGACAAGAGACACATCGATCATTCAACAGGAGTAGATCCATCGATAAGACCAACGCTATCAACAAGAGATCATAAATTCCCATTGACAGCTAAAGTCTCCTCGACGCTCCCATCAACAAGAGTCTCCCCAATGATATTCATCACCTAGATATCTACCATCGAAATGAGTTAGTAATGTCACTCTAACTATTCCGGTCACACCAATATCGCCAAGACAACGGTAGGGTCACTCCGACATCACCAAGACTTCTTTTGTCGGCATGAGTGTGGAATCTCACTTTAATAGTTCATTTCACCCCAATGAGTTCGTTGGCAAGATAGGTCCAAGGTCACAACGATCTAATCCTCCAAGATAGCTTCTCATCAGAAAGACATTCCAAGGGTCTCACCGATACTGCTCTTTCAAGAGTTCCATGTCAGTAAGCTTTGAGGCACTTTTTCCAACAATCTCTCACTTGATGAAGATCTTACTGACACCTCCAAAGCACAACAAAACTACTGAAATTCATGGGAACCAAGGCCCATAGAACTTGCACACCACTTGAACTTGTCTGTGCTCATTGGTTTCGTCAATGCATCTGCAAAATTTTCCAGAGTATCCACCTTTTCTAAAGAGACCTTTCCATCCTCCACCATATCATCAATCATTAAATTCCTATTTCCTATGAACAACATATCACCAACGTAAATGACAATAATAAGAATCCGATCATTTTCAGTCTTGTAATACACACAATGATCTGATTTTGATCTTACAAATCCCAATGACAAAACAAAAGTGTCAAATTTTTGGTACCACATTCTAGGAGATTGTTTTAATCCATATAGAGATTTTTTCAACTTGTAAACCAGATTTTCTTTACCTTTTCTCACAAAGTCCTTAGGCTGGGACATATAGATTTCTTCTTCAAGATCACCATGAAGAAATTTTGTCTTCATATCCATCTATTCAATCTCTAGGTCATATGTTGCTGCAAGTGACAAAAGAAATCTGATAGATGTTGGCTTATCTACAAGAGAAAAAAAAATCATAATCAATTCCCTCTACCTGGGAATACCCCTTCACAACCAATCTCACTTTATACTTCTCAACACTGCCATCCAGACCAATTTTATTTTTAAACACCCATTTGCAGCCCACAGGCTTTCTACCTTCAGGCAATGGGACTAGATCCCAAGTATCATTTTTCTTTAATGATGCCATTTCTCCATTCATGGCTTCCAACCAAGAATCTGAATTAGACATTTCAACTGCCTTTTTTACAGTCCTAGGCTCATCAACATTAGTAATCAAAGTGTAGGCACAACTAAAATCTATCATAGACAATCCATACCTATCTAGTTGTTTCTTTTCACGTGTAGACCTTCTCATAGGCTGAGCCTGAGGTTGTGGTTCTTCTTCTTGTTTAGAACTCCCAGAGCTGCTCGAACTCTCCTCAGTTTCAAGTACACTTTCAATGTGTTGTTCCTCTTTTTCTGGAGTTAGAGGTATCTCAACAACATCATTATCCTTTTTATCTTCTTCCATCCCTGACTGCAAATCCACTTAAGAAGGTTTTGATTCTCAGAAGATTACACTTCTATTGTACACTACCTTCTTAGTCACAGGGTTCCAAAGATTGTATCCTTTCACACCAAGGCCATACCCAATGAAGATACATTTTTCGGCTTTGTTATCCAATTTAGATCTCTTTACATTCGACACATAAACATATGCTTCATAGCCAAAGACACAAATATGTCTTAGAGAGGGCTTCTTACCAGACCAAACTTCCATAGGCATTTTATCAACAAGTGTTAAAGAAGGAGACCGATTTAACAAGTAACATGTTGTAGCCACAACCTCCGCCCATAACTTCTTCTCCAAACCAACATTGCTCAACATACTTCTTGGCTTCTCCATCAACGTCCTGTTCAACCTTTCAACAACTCCATTTTGCTGCAGAGTGTAAGGTGTTGTTTTATGCCTTTTAATCCCATGGTCTTTGCAATACCTTTCAAATTCATCAGAACAAAACTCACCGCCATTGTCAGTCCTTAAACATTTTATTTTTCTTCCATTCTAATTTCCACAAGGTTTTTAAATTCCTTAAAATGACTGAACACTTCTTATTTACTTTTTAAAAAATACACAAATGCCCTTCTCGAATAATCATCAATGAAAGAAACATAATACTTAGACTTCGATAATGAAGGAACATCCACTAGACAACACACATCAAAATATTTATGAGGACTAGAATAAAATGAGACACGGTGATGCTTTCCATATATGCAGTGTTCACAAAATTCAAATTCTAGGTTGCAATCATCAAGTCCCTCAACCAAGTTTTTATTTTTCAAGGCTTTCAAACCTTTTTCACCAATGTGACCGAGCCTTTGATGCTAGAGCATAGTCTTTTCTACTGGAAGTTTAACTTCCAAAGAATTTTCTCCAATAGGAAAATTTTCATTCTTCTTTTTATGAACAACCTTTAGTGACTTTGTAGAGACACTATTGCATTGAACAACCAATGCGCCAAGCTTGTACAAAGTACAATTCAGGCACCCCTAGCTAGCACCATCGAGCCTCTAGTCATTTTACATCCATTTCCAGAGAACGAGACTTGCACTCCAACATTGTTCAACTTGCTTACAAAAAGTAAATTTTGAGCCAGACCTAGTATATGCATTACGCCATCAATTCCCTTAATTCTACCATTAGGAAACTGAAATCTAACTCTTCCATGACCAATTATCTCCAAAGATGAATCACTTTCCAAATACACCTTTCCACCATCGTATTCTTCATACTTTGTAAACCAGTCTCTACAAGATGTCATGTGGAAAGATTCTCCATAATCAATTAGCCAGACATAATCTGCTACCTGAGTTTCCAAGGCTGCAATGAAGGCAGATGCATCACTCTGAGAAGAATTATTGTCTGAAGAATTATTCTTCTTCTTTTTCTCCTCTTTGCAATCCCTTTGGACATGACCAGGCTGCCCACAATTCCAACACTTCACCTTGGACTTCTTGCTAGGAGACTTTGATCTCCCTTCTGATTTTGATTTGGACTTCTTGTCTTTCTTCTTTCATTTTTCTTTCGATCTGCCTCGAACATCTAGAGCCTCCTTCACCATCTCAAAAGAATTCCTTCTCATCTCTTCTGATAACAAAGAAGAAACCACCTCTTCCATCTTGAAATTGGTTTTCGTGCTTCCAATCGCCATCACCAAGTGATCCCATGAATCAGGCAAATAACACAACAAGAACATACAACGATCTTCTTCTTCATCCTTCACACCTACAGATGTTAACTGGCAATCAACATGTTAAAGGTATTCAAATGATCAAAAACAGATGTTCCTCCTTCCATTTTCAAAGAGTACAACTTCTTCCTTAAGAACAACTTATTCACCAAGGACTTGCCCTGATAAATATCTCCCAATCTTTTTCATAAAGAAGATGCAGTCTTCTCTTCATGAACATTTAGAAGTACTGAATCTGCCAAACAAATCCTTATAAACCCCTTTGTTTTTTGATCTACGAGGTCCCAATATTCTTCCTTCATGCTTGTAGGTTTCGTTCCAGACACAACAACCCAAATATCACAGTGAACCAATAGATCTTCCACTTTGAGTTTCCACAACTCAAAATTGCTGCCATTGAATTTCTCAATATCAGTTCTTCTAGATGTACTTGTCAATTCCATCTCAATTCGTAATTAGACAAATTAAAGACCTCTACAAAACTCCCACTTAATAGAAATTGACACAAAAAATCCAACCTACCCATAAGGATAACACAACTGGCTAGGCTCTCATACCACTTGTTAGGAAAATTTGATTGAGGAACAAACTCTTCCTAATGGAAGTAATAAGAGGAGGAAGAGATATGCCTTTTAAACTTTGCAATTACAGTTCACTAAGATGCATACAAAAGAAATAACATAATTGAGAAATACATTCAAACACAATTGACACCAGATTTACATGGGAAAACCCTTATGGGAGAAAAACCCACCACACCAAAGAAACATCACTTGTATTACAGTAAACAAATTACATACAAGTTACAGACTCTTATTTTCAGATGACAATTCTATATCAACAAAATTTCCCTGATCAACTTTGTATCGAATCACACTATTACAATGCTTCCATTCAGCATATAATGAAGTTCACACAATTCTGATCACTCATCTATCAAACTCTCCAACTAGACCCTCAACCGAACTATTCATCCCCCACTCAAGCGATCTATTTGTTTCCCACAAGAGAATGGTCACAACAGTTCAACTGCCAATCGGTTCCCATTCTAATTTTCTCATTGGTCCAAGACAAAACAAGTAGGACATACAATCGATCAACAAACTTAAACTGTATCGCTCATCAGTGAGACAACATACCATGTCTCACCGATGCCAAAATGCCCACAGACCATCACACATTGTACCGACTTTTACTGGTCTATCACTCAGACACTAGAGAAGTCTCCCCGATCTCAGGACCATCGACAAGACTAGTGCTATCGAAAAACAAACTGGAAGGTCACACTGATGATTAAAGTATCCTCGATATCCCAAAGAACACCAAGACCGCATATCAGCAAGAGTGACACCGATCTTCCAATAGAAGCAGAACCATCGATAAGACCAATGCTATCACCAAGAGATCAGAAAGTCCCATCGATAGCTAAAGTCTCCCTAACGTGTCCATCACCATGAGTCTCCCTGATGATCTTCATCGCTCAAACATCTGCCATCACAATGAGTTAGCAATGTCACTCTGAGTGTTTTGGTCATGCCGATATCACCAAGACAACCACAAGATCACTCTGACGTCACCAAGACTTCTATTATCAAAATGAGTTTGGAATCTCACTTCGATAGTTCATGTCACCTCAATGACCTTTGTCGGCAAGATAGGTCCAAGGTCATAGCGATTTGATCCTCCAAGACAACTTCTCATCGAAAAGACATTCCAAGGGTCTCACCGATACTACTCTTTCAGGAGTTCCATGTTAGTAAGCTTTGAGGCACTTTTTCCAACATGAATTGGTCTAACAAAATCTCCTGACATACTCATCCTTCCAATGACAAGAACCAAAAGACACCTACCAAATTTTCTCTCAAACTCAAACTTATGCAAATTCTGAATGAGAAGTATGGAAATCAGTCCTTCTTATAACAAGCCATGTAAGTGTGCCAACCATTAATTCTTCAAAGAAAACCAATGTGTGTGGGCTGACAACAAATCTACCTTGATCCATTTAATCTTCACCATTGATCATGTTTTAAAAGATAGATTCACACATAGATCACAATGCAACTACTTACAATTAAGTTTTAATTATGCTTTAATGCTTCTTTAAATCATAAAAGCTCTGAGTAGCTATACATCTACTATGTACATAGCATCGATTAAAACTTTCTTTCCATAATTACCTGCTCACCCGTAGGAATTATTTCACTTGTATTTCTTCTTATCAATACAACGGGGATTGATCCTAATGTGATCTCAAAATATCAGTTCATACATTTCCATGCTTTGTTTTCACCTTCTCTACACGTATCATTTGTTGTCAGAGCTGACAGTCAAAATTTCAAGCATGCGCCTTAAAGATCAAGGCTGAAAATAGTGCAGTTCAAAAATAGCATCTTCTCAACCAAATTTGGAAGTATTCAAACTTTATTTAGAGCCCATCAAATCCTCTAAGAAATTCCACATGGCACTTTCTCGCTTGCCCATTAGAATACACAGGACCCGAATAGGGCCCCTATAGGATGGCAGGGAGTGGTCGTGATTGAGCCACATCATTGACCATCGATTGTCAAATTTATCTTTTACTGAACAAGCCTTCGTCTACGAAGACCAGTGGGTCCCACAAAATAATAGGTGTCACACCACCTGCTAACCCATGTGACCAACAATCCTTACTATGGTAGACAAACGAGAGCACGGGCAAAAACTTTGATGAAAACACATGTAATGACATATGTCATAGATTTACCTTGGGCAACATCCACTACATCATGTTGATACTAGTCCCACCATCAAATAGTACAATGTGGTCATCGCTCGCTAGCCCGTGTCTTTAAAATAATATGAAACAAATTAAAATGGGCGCACGGGGAACAATAGAGATATGGCCATGTCTTCATATTCTTTGTCGTTGATTGTCTTTGCAAAGCGCCAGTCATCTTCACCGAGTAGATCAGGCCCACCAATATAACAGACACGTGGTCGAAGCCCACCAACCCGTATGAATAAAATAAGAAGAGGTGAAAAAAACAAGATAACCAAGAGATTTATGTATTCTATTTCATTTACTTTGGAATCCATTTTGAAATCCTCTTTAGAGAGAAACATCAATGGCAAGCAAATAAACCCTAATTGTTGTGCTTTCCTTGCACATACAAGTGCCTCCCACTACAAAACTAGAACAAATGTTGGCAGTTCTACAAGCAGGAAGCCAAATTGGAGAAGTGAAAGGTGAATACAAGCGAGGAAGAGTTTGGAGGATCCAAAACCAATAGCGATGGGGAAAGCATTAAAAAATGACGAAAAACAAAAGGTAAAGGATGCCATAATGTAAAAACCTAAATGTGCTCATTATCGGATCTTGGTCGTAATTTAATTTTAATAAACATACTCTAAAACCCTCGTCGAAACCTTATTTTCAGGCGGCAACTCGCCAAATTGGACAAGTGAAAGATGAATACTAGTGAGGAAGAGTTTGAATGTAGTTTTGTATTACCTAGGGTTTATTGCATATTGTTTCAAGGGTTTATTGTTGTTGGGTTTCTATTTCAAAGGGTCTGATGTATATTGGTTGTCGACTGCACCTAGGGCATTCCAACCTAGCAATGTTTCAATACTATTTTATGATGGTTTTCTATGATAGGTATTTGAAATTGGTTGTATGTAGTTATGAAACTGTGTTTGATGGTTTTTCAGTTATGACAGTGTTTGAAAATAGTTACAAATATGGGTTGTGTGATCACTATGGATTTTTTTTTATGAACTTTGATCTAGGGCTTCTTGATCACTATGAAAAAGTGATGATCATAGTGTTAAAGTGCTAAAAAGATGAAAGCTTTCTTGAGTTTCAAATCTAACTGAAATACTCA
Source organism: Sequoiadendron giganteum (assembly GCA_007115665.2). Classification (NCBI taxonomy): domain Eukaryota; kingdom Viridiplantae; phylum Streptophyta; class Pinopsida; order Cupressales; family Cupressaceae; genus Sequoiadendron; species Sequoiadendron giganteum. Next base: position 615,057,216 of record CM021103.1, on the reverse strand, counting down.
AGAAATGAAGTGCAAATGAAATGCTTTGATAAAAATTCCCTGTTTAACAATGCATGAGCTGAGATTGATATTTTTTGAATAAGGAGAAACACATTTTATAGTGTTCATTGAGTTGTAGGTGCAAAATTAAAGGTTCTTAAGTTTCAAATCCAAATTAAACTTTCAAGAAAATAAATTCATTGATACAGAGTAATTCTCTGTTTTTATGCTTTTTTTAATTCTTCAATTCTTTAATAAATGATGTAAAACAGTTAGTGAGACAAGTTTCCAGTGAGGCACATCATTTATATGTTTTGACTTGCCAGTCAGGCTAAAATCAGTGAAATTTCTATTTAGCTAGTGAGGCTGTAACCAGTGAGGTTTTTCTTTGCCAATGAGGCAGTTGTCAGTGAGACATTGAATGTAACCAATGAGGTTTTGATTTACCAATGAGGCTTAATGAAGTAAATTTTCAGAGTGGTTTTTTCTCCCTATACAGGGTTTTCCACTCATAAATATTGTGTTGTGGCTCCTCTTGATTTGTGATTTGTTTATGTCTAATCAATCATATTTGTTCAAGCATTTTAGTCTTCATTTCATGGTGCTTCTCTCAACAATTGAATATCTATGATACTTGAAGTTTATATGGATAAATTTGTGAGGATTAATTAAGTTTGATTTGATTTCTAACTTGAATCATTGATTCACCCAAATAAATGACTAAACCATGACTAAATAAATGACTATCATGACTAAAATAAATGACTACCATGACTAAATAAATGACTACCATGACTAAATAAATGACTCCCGTGGTATCGAAGGGTGTGTTGCGCCAACGTCATTGGTCAAGTGATTTTTTTTTACCAAGTGTATTGTAGTTTATAGGGGGACGGATACCCAATCAAATTTTTTTTACTAGGCATACTGATTCCTGCAATCTAATACATATATATATTAATATGAGATATATATATATATATATATTAATATGAGATATTAATAATATTAATAATAATATATATTAATAATATTCATATATTATCGATATATATTTTTTAATTTATAGCAACAAAAAATGGATATCCATTTATGAGAGGATTGTAAAGCTCTCCTTAACGGATATCCGTTTTTGAGATCCCAAAATTGGATATTCATTATGGAGAGCAGTTTAATGTTTTAATAAATAACATGATATATTAATATATCTTGATGATATATTAATATATATTAATGTTATATTAATATATATTAATCATATATTAATATATTAATCATATATTAATTTGACATTAATAATAATATTAATATATAATATTATACAATGTATAATAATGTATTATTATAATATATAATAATATATTATATGTATGTACTCGGTATCAAAAAAGTGTAAGTTTCCAATAACAGATATCTAATGTTAATAACGGATATTTGTTTTGCTTCGATCTTTACCTTAGCAAAATGTACTTTTTACCAACCCAACCAAAAACTCAAACGTGATTTTTGCACTTTTCACTTCCTCATGTCACATTTTTTTTGTTACATCACCATTGTTTGGCCCCCATGATCCTACATAGATCTGCCACACTGTTGCTATATTGTTCATTTAGTTCCTCCATAAAAATCAAATCTGAGAAAGTGAGACCCTTTTCTTTCGATGAGTACAAATCCAATGATACCAATCTGATTCTAGATATAGGGAATCCATTGTGACCTTTTGTCCATTTGGGACTTGATGTACTTTAAAAACAATCTCCATTTGGTTTATCCATGTTAGAGGAACCTTGCAATCAAACTTGCGCATATCCACCTTTGGTATTGATGGAACCCTTCCAAAAAAATTGGTCCCATTCTAATTTTTCTCCAAAGTCTAGCATGGTCCCTTGTTTCTGATTTTAGATCATATTCATGTCACTATGATAGGGTTTTATATCCTTACCACTCCTCAAGATTGGCTTGTTAATCAAGAACCCTTGGTCATTTTAAAACTGCGCTGACTTGCTCTCCCCATTCTTGGTCACTTAAGTTATCACTTGTGCCATCATACTCGTTGTCTTACTGGCCCCTATGATTAGGTTTGTTGGTTACCTTATGATTTCCTTGGTCTTAAATTTCCTATGATCGAAGGCTTAATCTTAAAATATTTATATCCTTAGCCTTCGTTGTTGAGGGTCAATATCTCATTGCCTAAAGATGGCCCCTTTTTTATGCTTAACTTTTGCGGCATGTGCAGGAATAATGCTTCATATTGGTCGTCCGATTGTGGGATTTAATCCCAGTCACTCCCCATATGCCCGCACTATTTCACCTCTTCTTATTTTATTCATACGGGTTGGCGGGCTTTGACCACGTGTATGTTATATTGGTGGGCCTGATCTCCTCGGTGAAGATGACTAGCGCTTTGCAAAGAAGATCAACGACAAAGAATTTGAAGAAGTGGCCATATCTCTATCATTCCCCATGCGCCCATTTTGATTTGTTTCATATTATTTTAAAGACACGAGCTAGCGAGCGACGACTGCATTATACTATTTGATGGTGGGACCAGTATCAACATGATGTAGTGGATGTTGCCCAAGGGAAGTCATTACATGTGTTTTCATCAAAAAAATTCCCCGTGCTCCCATTTGTCTACCATAGTAAGGATTGTTGGTCACATCGGTTAGCGGGTGGTGTGACACCTATTATTTTGTGGGACCCGCTGATCTTTGCAGACAAAGGCTTGTTTAGTAAAAGATAAATTTGACAATTGATGGTCGATGATGTGGCTCAATCACGAACACTCCTTACTATCTCGTAGGGGCCCTATCCGGGTCTTGTGTCTTCTCATGGGAAAGCGAGCAAGTGCCATGTGGAATTTCTTAGAGGATTTGATGGGCTCTAAATAAAGTTGGAATACTTCCAAATTTGGCCGAGAAGATGCTATTTTTGAACTGCACTATTTTCAGCCTTGATCTTTCAAGCGCATGCTTGAAATTTTGGTCGTCATCTCTGACAGCAAATGATACATGTAGAAAAGGTGAAAACAAAGCATGGAAATGTATGAACTGATATTTTGAGGTCACATTAGGATCAATCCCAGTTGTATTGATAAGAAGAAATACAAGTGAAATAATTCTTACAGGTGAGCAGGTTATTATGGAAAGAAAGTTTTAATCATTGCTATGTACATAGTAGATGTATATCTACTCAGATCTTTTATGATTTAAAGGAGCATTAAAGCATAATTAAAACTTAATTGTAAGTGGTTGCATTGTGATCTACATGTTAATCTATCTTTTAAAACATGATCAACGGTGAAGATTAAATGGATCAAGGCAGATTTGTTGCCAGCCTGCACACATTGGTTTTCTTTGAAGAATTAATGGTTGGCACACTTGCATGGCTCATTATAAGAAGGACTAATTTCCATACTTCTCATTCAAAATTTGCATAAGTTTGAGTTTGAGAGAAAATTTGGTAGGTTTCTTCTAGCTCTTGTTGCTAGAAGGATGAGTATGCTAGGAGATTATGTTAGACCAGTTCGTGTTGGAAAAAGTGCCTCAAAGCTTACTGACATGGAACTCCTGAAAGAGCAATATCGATGAGACCCTTGGAATGTCTTATTGATGAGAAGTTGTCTTGGATCAGATCACTATGACCTTGGACCTGTCTTGCTGACAGAGGTCATCGAGGTGACATGAACTATCGGAGTGAGATTCCAAACTCATTGTGACAGCAGAAGTCTTGGTGATGTCGGAGTGACCCTACAGTTGTCTTGGCGATATAGGCATGATTAGAACACTCAGAGTGACATTAATAATTCATTGTGATGGCAGATGTCTGAGCGATAAAGATCATCAAGGAGACTCTTGGCAATGGACGCATTGGGGAGACTTTAGCTGTCGATGGGACTTTCTGATGTCTTGTCGATAGCATTGGTCTTGTCAATGGTTCTGCTTTTGTTGAACGATCGGTGTGACTCTTGCTGATATGCAGTCTTGGTGTTCTTTGGAATATCAAGGAGACTTTAATCATCAATGTGACCTTCCAGTTTGTTGCCGATAGCACTAGTCTTGCCAATGGTCCTGAGATCGGGGAGACTTCTCCAGTGTCTAAGAGATAGACCAGTAAAAGTCGGTACAATGTGCGATGGTCTATGGGAATTTTGGCATTGGTGAGACATGGTATGTTGTCTCGCCGATGAGCGATATAGTTGAAGTTTGTTGATCAATTGTATGTCCTACGTGTTTTGTCTTGGACCAATGAGAAAATTAGAATGGGAATCGATTGGCAGTTGAACTGTTGTGACTGTTCTCTTGTGGGAAACGAACAGACCACTTGAGTGGGGGATGAACAGTTCAATCAAGGGTCTAGTTGGAGAGTTTGATAGATGAGTGATCAGAATTGTGTGAGCTTCATTGTATGTCGAATGGAAGCATTGTAACAGTGTGATTTGTTACAAGGTTGACTAGAGAAATTTTGTTGATATAGAATTGTCATCTGAAAAGAAGAGTCTGTAACTTGTATGTAATTTGTTTACTGTAATACAAGTGATGTTTCTTTGGTGTGGTGGGTTTTTCTCTCGTAAGGGTTTTCCCACGTAAATTTGGTGTCAATTATGTTTGAATGTATTTCTCAATTCTGTTATTTCTTTTGTATGCATCTTAGTGAACTGTAATTACAAAGTTTAAAAGGCATATCTGTTCCTCCTCTTAGTATTTCCATTAGGAAAATTTTGTTCCTAAATCAAATTTTTCCTAACAAGTGGTATCAAAGCCTGGCCAATTATGTTATCCTTCTGGGTAGGTTGGATTTTTTGTGTCAATTTCTGTTAAGTGGGAGTTTTGTAGAGGTCTTGAATTTGTCTAATTACAGATTGAGATGGCATTGACAAGTACATCTAGAAGAATTGATATTGAGAAATTCAATGGCAACAATTTTGAGTTGTGGAAACTCAAAGTGGAAGATCTATTGGTTGACCATGATATTTGGGTTGTTGTGTCTAGAAGGAAATCTACAAGCATGAAGTAAGAAGATTGGTAACTCGTAGATCAAAAAGCAAAGGGGTTGATAAGTATTTTTTTGGTAGATTCAGTTCTTCTAAATGTTCATGAAGAGAAGACTACATCTTCTTTATGGAAAAGACTGGGAGATATTTATCAAGGCAAGTCCTTGGTGAATAAGTTGTTCTTAAGGAAGAAGTTGTACTCTTTGAAAATGGAAGGAGGAACATATGTTGTTGATCATTTGAATACCTTTAACATGTTGATTGCTCAGTTAACATTTGTAGGTGTGAAGGATGAAGAAGAAGATCGTCGTATGCTCTTGTTGTGTTATTTTCCAGATTCGTGGGATCACTCGGTGATGGCAATTGGGAGCATGACAACCACTTTCAAGATGGAAGAGGTGGTTGCTTCTTTGTTATCAGAGAGATGAGAAGGAGGCTCTGGCTATTCGTGGCAGATCGAAAGAAAAAGGTAAGAAGAAAGAGAAGAAGTCCAAATTGAAATCAGAAGGGAGATCAAAGTCTCCTAGCAAGAAGTACAAGGTGAAGTGTTGGAATAATGGGCAGCCTGGTCATGTCCGAAGGGATTGCAAAGAGGATAAAAAGAAGAAGAAGAATTCTTCTAACAATGATTCTTCTCAGAGTGATGCATCTGCCTTCATTGCAACCTTGGCAACTCAGGCAGCAGATGATGTCTGGCTAATTGATTTTGGAGAATCTTTCCACATGACATCTTGTAGAGACTGGTTTACAAAGTATGAATAATACGATGGTGGAAAGGTGTATTTGGAAAGTGATTCGTCTCTGGAGATAATTGGTCATGGAAGAGTCAGAATTCAGTTTCCTAATGGTAGAATTAAGGGAATTGATGGTGTAATGCAGATACCAAGTCTGGCTCAAAATTTACTTTTTGTAAGCAAGTTGAACAATGTTGGAGTGCAAATCTCATTCTCTGAAAATAGATGTAAAATGAATAGAGGCTCAGTGGTGCTAGCTAGGGGTGCCTTAATTGGTACTCTGTACAATCTTGGCGCACTGGTTGTTCAATGCAATAGTGTCTCTACAAAGTCACAGAAGGTTGTTCGTAAAGAGAAGAATGAAAATGTGCCTATTGGGGAAAATTCTTTGGAAGTTAAACTTCCAATAGAAAATACTATGCTCTAGCATGAAAGGTTGGGTCACATTGGTGAAAAAGGTTTGAAATCCTTGAAAAATAAAAACCTAGTTGAGGGACTTGATGATTGCAACCTAGAATTTGAATTTTGTGAACACTGCATATATGGAAAGCATCACCATGTTTCATTTTATTCCAGTCCTCATAAATATTTTGATGTGTATTGTCCAAAGGATGTTCCTTCGCTATCGAAGTCTAAGTATTATGTTTATCTCATTGATGATTATTCGAGAAGGGCATTTGCGTATTTTTTTTAAAGTAAATAAGTGTTCAGTTGTTTTAAGGAATTTAAAAACCTTGTGGAAAATTAGACTGGAAGAAAAATAAAATGTTTAAGGATTGACAATGGTGATAAGTTTTGTTCTGATGAATTTGAAAGGTATTGCAAAGACCATGGGATTAAAAGGCATAAAATAACACCTTACACTCTGCAGCAAAATGGAGTTGTTGAAAGGTTGAACAGGACATTGATGGAGAAGGCAAGAAGTATGTTGAGCAATGTTGGTTTGGAGAAGAAGTTATGGGCGGAGGTTGTGGCTACAACATGTTACTTGTTAAATCGGTCTCCTTCTTTAGCACTTGTTGATAAAATGCCTATGGAAGTTTGGTCTGGTAAGAAGCCCTCTCTAAGATATATTTGTGTCTTTGGCTATGAAGCATATGTTTATGTGTCGGATGTAAAGAGATCTAAATTGGATAACAAAGCCGAAAAATGTATCTTCATTGGGTATGGCCTTGGTGTGAAAGGATACAATCTTTGGAACCTTGTGACTAAGAAGGTAGTGTACAACAGAAGTGTAATCTTTCGAGAATCGAAACCTTCTAAAGTGGATCTACAGTCAGGGATGGAAGAAGATAAAAAGGATAATGATGTTGTTGAGATACCTCTAACTCCAGAAAAAGAGGAACAACACATTGAAAGTGTACTTGAAACTGAGGAGAGTTCGAGCAACTCTGAGAGTTTTGAAAAAGAAGAAGAACCACAACCTCAAGCTCAGCCTATGAGAAGGTCTACACATGAAAAGAAACAACCAGATAGGTATGGATTCTCTATGATAGATTCTAGTTGTGCCTACACTTTGATTACTAATGTTGATGAGCCTAGGACTGTAAAAGAGGTAGTTGAAATATCTAATTCAGATTCTTGGTTGGAAGCCATTAATGAAGAAATGGCATCATTAAAGAAAAATGATACTTGGGATCTGGTCCCATTGCCTGAAGGTAGAAATCCTATGGGCTGCAAATGGGTGTTTAAAAATAAAATTGGTCTGGATGGCACTGTTTTGAAGTATAAAGTGAGATTGGTTGTGGAGGTGTATTCCCAAGTAGAGGGAATTGATTATGAGAAATTTTTTCTCCTGTAGATAAGCCGACATCTATCAGATTTCTTTTGTCACTTGCAACAACATATGACTTAGGGATTGAACAGATGGATGTGAAGACAACATTTCTTCATGGTGATCTTGAAGAAGAAATCTATATGTCCCAACCTAACCACTTTGTGAGAAAAGGTAAAGAAAATCTGGTTTGCAAGTTGAAAAAATCTCTATATGGATTAAAACAATTTCCTAGAATGTGGTACCAGAAATTTGACACTTTTGTTTTGTCATTGGGATTTGTAAGATCAAAATCAGATCATTGTGTGTATTACAAGATTGAAAATGATCGGATTCTTATTATTGTCATTTACGTTGATGATATGTTGTTCATAGGAAATAGTAAGTTAATGATTTCTGATCTAAAATCTTAGTTGTCTGCAAAGTTCAAAATGAAAGATCTTGGTGCAGCCAGGTATATTCTGGGGATAGAAATAGCTAGGGATAGAAAGGACATAAATCTTTGGCTTAGCCAGAGTAAGTATATTAATACTATTCTAGAGAGATTTGGTATGAATGATTGCAAGCAACTAGTTGTTCCAATTTTGCAGGGGACGAAGCTATCTATTAAAGATTGTCCAAAATCTCCTACTGAGATGGAGGAAATGACCAGAGTACCTTATGCTAGTGCAGTTGGCAATTTAATGTATGCAATGATCTGTACAAGGTCAGACATTGCCCAAGCAGTGGGAGTTCTTAGTCAATTTATGGAAAATCCTGGAAGGACACATTGGGATGCTGTGAAAAGAGTATTTAGATATCTGAGGGGCACTTTGAAATATGTTTTGTGTTACCATGGCAATTTGGTTGGACCACAGAGGACTCTCAACATTCGTGGATATGTGGATTTTGATTGGGTAGGGGACATTGATAGTAGAAGGTCCACCAATGGATATACTTTCATGTTGAATGGTGATGCAATTAGTGGGATGAGCAAGTGACAAGTTGTAGTCGCTTTGTCCACTATGGAGGCTAAGTACAGGGCAGCAACTCACGCCTATAAAGAAGAAATTTGGTTAAAACATTTTTGTTATAACACTGGGTTTGATGCAGGGCATATTACAATTTACTGTGACAGTCAAAGTGCTATTTGTCTGGCAAAAAATCCAACTTTCCATGCCAGGATGAAACATATCAATTTGCAGTATCACTTTGTACGAGATATGGTGGAGGATGGAAAGGTCTCTTTAGAAAAGGTGGATACTCTAGAAAATTTTGCAGATGCATTGATGAAACCAGTGAGCACAGACAAGTTCAGGTGGTGTGCAAGTTTGATGGGCCTTGGTTCCCATGAATTTCAGTAGTTTTTTTTGTGCTCTAGAGGTGTCAGTAAGATCTTCATCAAGTGGGAGATTGTTGGAAAAAGTGCCTCAAAGCTTACTAACATGGAACTCCTGAAAGAGCAGTATCTGTGAGACCCTTGGAATGTCTTGTCGATGAGAAGCTATCTTGGAGGATCAAATTGTTGTGACCTTCGACCTATCTTGCTGACGAAGTTCATTGGGGTGACATGAATTGTCAAAGTGAGATTCCACACTCATGACGACAGCAGAAGTCTTGGTGACATCGGAGTGACCCTGTGGTTGTCTTGGCGATATCGGTCTGACTAGAATAGTCAGAGTGACATTACTAACTCATTTTGATGGCAAATTTCTGGGTGATGAAGATCATTGGGGAGACTCTTGGTGATGCACGCATCGGGGAGACTTTAGCCATCGATGGGACTTTCTGATCTCTTGTTGATAGCGTTGGTCTTGTCGATGGATCTACTCCTGTTGAATGATCAATGTGACTCTTATCGATATGTGATCTTGGTGTTCTTTGGTATATCAGGGAGACTTGAATCATCAGTGTGACCTTCCAGTTTGTTTCTGATAGCACTGGTCTTGCTGATGGTCCTGAGATCGGGGAGACTTCTCTAGTGTCTGAGCGATAGGCCAATAGAATCCGATACAATGTGCGATGGTCTGTTGGAATTCTGGCATTGGTGAGATACTATCTATTGTCTCACCAATGAGTGATACAGTTGAAGTTTTTTGACCAAGTGTATGTCCTACATGTTCTGTCTTGGACTAATGAGAAAAGAAGAATGGGAACCAATTGGTTGTTGAACTGTTGTGACCGTTCTCCTGTGGGAAACAAACAGACCGCTTGAGTAGGGGATGAACAGTTTGGTCGAGGGTTTGGTTGGAGAGTTTGACATATGAGTGATCATAATTGTGTGAGCTTCATTGTATGTTGAATGGAAGCATTGTAACAGTGTGATTCAATACAAGGTTGATTAGGGAAATGTTGTTGATATAGAATTATCATCTGAAAAGAAGAGTCTATAACTTGTATGTAATTTGTTTACTATAATACAAGTGATCTTTCTTTGGTGTGGTGGGTTTTTCTCCCGTAAGGGTTTTCCCGCGTAAATCTGGTGTCAATTGTGTTTTAATGTATTTCTCAATTTTGTTATTTATTTCATATGCATCTTAGTGAGTTGTAATTGCAAAATTTAAAAGGCATATCTCTTCCTCCTCTTAGTATTGACATTAGGAAAAGTTTGTTCCGCAATTGAATTTTTCCTAACAGTTTAAAGGTCTAGGAGATTGATTTTTCTAGATTTTGGGAAGAATGCCCCAGAGGATGAGGTTGATACACAGGGATCTCCTGATACACCAAAGAATAGAAGGGGATGCAGGGATTTTATAAAGTATGGTGTTAGGAGCAACTACCGCCTAAGGAATCAAATGGTTTTAAAAGAATTAGTCTAGTTCAAAGGCAAGGAGTTGGTGGAATATGAAAAGAAGACAAAGAAAATGTGCAAATATCATAAGGATTGTTTGGGAGGACTTAATTCTTCTGGTGAGTTCTTTGATAGTCCCCAGACAATGAGGGTGACACTAGCTTAGAGGGTGATTATTATCCCTTCTCCCTGGTACCATATGATGATTTCGATGAGGTGGTGGTGATGGTTCCTCCAGTTCCACCACGAGAAAGGCATGGCTAGTATCTTCTGAGGATAATGACTCAGAGTGATGACTTCACCCCATTTTTGTTTCTGATGACACCATGGCCCTATTGTCAGGATTATCCTATTCAACATTCATGTAATTTCTTATTTCTAGCGCTAATGTGGAAAATTTTCAGGCTAGTGTATAGGAGAAATGTCAGACTTCCTAGTGTTGGGTAGTATGCAAGTTTTTCTTGAGGCTGTGAGTGGAGAATCTTCTTTGGTCATCAAGGATGAAGATGTTGTTGCTACAACCGACTCTACCTTTTGAGGAGCTGGCGGGTCTACATGTTGGGGATGTGGAATGTTGTCTTTTACTCTTCCATTTTCCTCAATGATTGCATGTAACAACTTTGGACATCTCAAATTCTAGTGCAAATGATCTCAAAATGAAATTTAAATGTAATTGAGTATGATGCTTGTTGTCCCTTATTCTATAAAAGGGATTTATGGGCTCATTACAGCGGTCAGAATTTTAAGTCTCATTAGGGTTTTTGGTGAATGATTTGCTCAGAAAAGGCATTTTGAATCGAATATGGGTAAATAGGCTAGTAGATGGTCTTGGGAATGAAGTTATGTATGTAACAATCTTAAATTAGTTTTTTATAAACTACTGATGTAGAAATGTATCTTTTTCTGGAAACAAATACTCTCCTATATGTATATTTCTCACAAATTATGAATGAAAATGCTAATGGTGTTATCATTTGTCTTCTAATGGTTTTATTTGAATGTAATATTTTTTTCTCAGCTTTAACTCAGAGTTGATTAAAATGCTTGAAGAGGGTATAAAATTTGTAGGAAATTGCTTAGGATTGGTAAACTATACTGATTGTTTCTTTTAGGCATTTTGAGTTTTCATAATTTGCAAAGCAATATGAGGGTAGTTCACCTACTTCTAAAATGAGTAGTTCATATATTATAGATCCTTTCATATTTCACTCCATTGCTCCGATTGATAAGCCACTAGTCAGTTTATCAAAAAATCTTGCATAAAAGGTGAGGAAGTAGCATACCTAGCCCTGAACTTAAAATAAGAACAATATTCATTTAAAGTCATTTTTCAAGGAATTGTGTATGGGATGAAAGTATTTTTGATTCGTAGAAAATAAGTAGCCACTCACTTAGGGGATATTCCAAATCTTTAGTGGGGTGGGCTTTATTTGCATTTAACCAGGAATTAATTTGTTATTAATTTGATATATTTCATGAAATCATATTTGGGATTACCCTCCCTAGTTTAACAAAGCCAGAAGTGAAGGAGAAAGGATCACAAAATCCTGGGTTGGTTGTGTTGGCTACTAACCTTACAGTTTCTTCATTATGAGATCTGACAACTCTTTAGAGAATTGTTGGGTTCTACTGGAAAAATTTCCAACAGAAATGGTGACTCTGTTATGGATACAACTTTGAATCTTTGACTACAAACTATGATATCATAGAGTCAAGAAATTGGTGAATCTGAACATCTACTTTAGATATTGAGAATTTTAGACCTGGAGGTGGTTATGTTGCAGCAAATTTCAAGGAATTTATGTGTGACTCTGTTCTGGGAGAAGACCTAGAAAGAGATTGATCTTTAAGGAGCTTCATATTGCTTCTTAAAGTTTTATCCTTTATGAAGAGAGGTGGTGACTCTATTAAATGAACCTGATAAAATGTGAAGAACATTTTAAATATACAAAGGTTTCCAGTCAGAAAGAAGAATTTCCAGTAGCTCCAACATATCCAGGTATTCTTCGTATTTTGGTTTTCAAGAAGGATAAATTTATATATGAAAACCATACCTGAAAATCTTGAAATAATTTGATTCCCTATTAAGTGAAAATAAGCACTAAGGGAGGGAATATTAGTGATAATTTTGCATACTTTTGTATCATTTGATTGTAGTATCTATTATGAAATTAAGTATGAAATGTCTTTGAAGAAACTCATGTAGAGGATCTTAAGCAAGTTAAGAAGGAAATATGCATTGTAAAAGCTTAAGATTATGTTTGAAGTACCTTGTGAGATTACAAAGTTAATATGACAAGGTTTGTAGAAGTGTAATCAAATATATCATCAACCTATGCATCCTTGTGTGCCCCCAAGTGTAACAATGCATAGTGTGCAACCTTTCTCATGTAACAAAATAAATTTTAGTATTAGAACATATAGAGCCATAAATTTCAGTGGTATTTATGGTTACCCGAATGTCATGCCATCTAAAATAAGAGATAAGATACCAAAGTTCAATGGTACAAAATGTGAATCAACAAATAAACATTTACAAGAATTCAACAATGAAGTGGATGATTATGAGGTAGATCATGAGGATGTGATTATGAGAATTCCCAGTCACTTGAGTTGTCACTTTTTCCATCATACTTGTTGTCTTATCGGCCCCTATGATTAGGTTTGTCGATTACCTTATGATTTCCTTGGTCTTAAATTTCCTATGATCGAAGGCTTAATCTTAAAAGATTTATATCCTTAGCCTTCATTGTTGAGGGTTAATATCTCATTGCCTAGAGATGGCCCCTTTTTTATGATTAACTTTTCGTCATGTGCAAGAATAATGCTTCATATTGGTCGTCTGATCATGGGAGTTAATCCCAGTCGCTCCCCGTATGCCCACACTATTTCACCTCTTATTATTTTATTCATACGGCTTGGTGGGCTTTGACCACGTGTCTGGTATATTGGTGGGCCCAATCTCCTTGGTGAAGATGACTAGTGCTTTGCAAAGAAGATCAACGATTGAGAATTTGAAGATGTGGCCATATCTCTACCATTCCCCGCATGCCCATTTTGATTTGTTTCATATTATTTTAAAGACATGGGCTAGCGGACAATGACCACATGGTACCATTTGATGGTGGGACCAGTATCTCCACGATGCAGTAGATGTTGCCCAACAAAAATCAATGATGGATATCATTAAACGTGTTTTCATCAAAGTTGTTCCCCGTGCTCGCGTTTGTATATAGTAGTAAGGATTGTTGTTCACACGGGTTAGCGAGCGGTGTGACACATGTTATTTTGTGGGGCCCGTTGGTCGTCACAAATGAAGGCTTGTTCAATAAAAGATAAATTCGACAGTCGATAGCTGATGATGTGGCTCAATCATGGCCACTCCCCCGCCATCCCATAAGGGCCCATCCGGGTCTTGTGTCTTTTAATGGGTAAGCAGGAAAGTGCCATGTGGACTTTCTTAGAGGTTCTAGTGGGCTCTAAATAAAGTTGGAATAGTTCCAAATTTGGTTGAGAAGAGGCTATTTCTGAATTGCACTATTTTTAGCCTTGATCTTTAAGACGCATGCTTTAAATTTTGATCATCAACTTTGACAACAAATGATACGTGTGGAAAAGACAAAAAAAAAAGCATGGTAATGTACGAACTGATATTTTAAGATCACATCAGGATCAATCCCCTTTTTTTTTATAAGAAGAAATACAAGTGAAATAATTCCTACGGGTGAGTGGGTAATTATGGCAAGAAATTTTTAATTGGTGCTATGTACATAGTAGATGTATATCTACTCAGAGATTTTATGATTTAAAGGAGCATTAAAGCATAATTAAAACTTAATTGTAAGCGGTTGCATTGTGATCTACCCATTAATCTATCTTTTAAAACATGATCAATGATGAAGATTAAATGCATCAAGGCAGATTTATTGTTAGCCCACGCACATTGGTTTTCTTTGAAGAATTAATGGTTGGCACACTTGCATGGCTCATTATAAGAATGACTGATTGTCATACTTCTCATTCAAAATTTGCATAAGTTTGAGTTTGAGAGAAAATTTGGTAGATGTATTCTAGCTCTTATCGCTAGAAGGATGAGTAAGTCAGAAGAGTCTGTTAGACCAGTTCAAAGGTCTAGGAGATTGAGTTTGCTAGAGTCTAGGAAGATTGCCCTAGAGGATGAGGTTGATACACAGGGAGCTCTTGATACACCAAAGAATAGAAGGGGATGCAAGAAATTTAAAAGTATGGTGTTAGGAGCAACTACCGCCTAAGGAACCAAATGGTTTTAGATGAATTAGTCAAGTTCAAAGGCAAGGAGTTGGTGGAATATGAAAAGAAGATAAAGAAAATGTGAAAATATCGTAAGGATTGTTTGGGAGGAATTAATTAGTCTAGTGAGTTCTCTGATAGCCCCCCAGATAATGAGGGTGACACTAACTCAGAGGGTGATTAGTATCCCCTCTCCTTGGTACCATCTGATGATTCCGATGAGGTGGTGGTGACGGTTCCTCCAGTTCCACCACGAGCAAGGCATGGGCTAGTATCTTCTGAGGCTAATGACTCAGAGTGATGACTTCGCCCCATTTTTGTTTTTGATGACACCATGGCCCTATTGTTAGGATTATCCTATTCAACATTCATGTGATTTATTGTTTCTAGCATTGATGTAAAAACTTTTAGGGCTGGTGTATAGGAGAAGTGCCAGACTTCCTAGTATTGGGTAGTATGCAAGTTTATGTTGAGGCTGCGAGTGGAATGTTGTCTTTTACTCTTCCATTTTCCCAAATGATTGCATGTAACAACTTTAGACGTCTCAAATTGTAGTGCAAATGATCTCAAAATCAAATAAAATGTAAATGTAATTGAGATCGATGCTTGTTGCTCCCTTATTCTATAAAAGGGATTTTTGAGCTCATTACGGGGGTCAGACTTTTAAGTCTCAATAGGGTTTTGGGTGAATGATTTGCTCAGAAAATGCATTTTGAATCGAATATGGGTAAATAGGCTAGTATATGGTCTTGGGAATGAATTTCTGTATGTAGCAATCTTAAATTAGTTTTATATAAACTACTGATGTAGAAACGTATCTTTGTCTGGAAACAAATACTCTCCCATGTATATTTCTCAAAAGCTATGTGTAGACATGGAAAATGTACAATTCGGTTTGACACATTGAATCTCGATCTATTAACACCATTTCATCCTGAATCATCTCTTTTGCTAGTCATTTAATCGAACAATCTGTATTTGATTAAATTCATCACTCTTCATCTCCTGTTAATTAAATAAATCAATTTTATTTAATTATTTCTGTAATCCTCTTTTTGAAATAAATCATTTTATTTAATTAATCCCTAAGTCTTCTCATTAAATTATTCCTTGTTTGATTTAATCTAACATTATTCTCTTTGGTTAAATAAATCAAATCATTTATTTAATAAATCATTTCCTCTCAATTTTTGACTTGAATCAATTCATAAATCTAAGTCTAAATTGTCACATCACCTAATTCTTCATTAAGCTAATCAAATCCATGATTAAGTTAATCCCTCTCACTAAAATCCTCTAGAGAATGCAACTTGCACAATAAATCAATTACTTTCATTTATTAATTCTCCTATTTTCCCTCACAAAGCATCAAAAAGAGAATATTCCTCTTTTGAATTCAAAAAGGCCAAGTGGATTTGTACATCCAACAAGGCATTCATTCCTCTTACATGTCCTTGTGCATTGAGCCAAGTGGCATTTATTTCATTCCTTTTTCCCTCTCACATGTCATTTCTCAAATTTGAAAAGCCACCTAATTGCATTTATTGGCACTTTGGCCAAAATGTGCACAACCTTCAGCCATTCACATCTTGACAAATGGCACTTGGCCATTGGATGTTGAATGATCCCACATTACTCTAGTTTACTCTCTTTTCTAGTTTAGAAATCTATAAATTGGAGGCTTCTCTCCTCATTATCCATCCATAATTTTGAGTAGACTTACTATACTCAAATTTAGTTCAATATCCACATCTTCATGCAAGGTTATTCTCTTCGTTTGAGAATTAATCTTACTCATACCATCATTTAGCTTGTTCAAGGATTGGGAAAGGGCTGCTTACTACACAACAATGGTGGCACCAATCCACTATGGGATGAAGGTTTAATCATGTTTCTATATGCTTCTGTTTAACCTACTTTTATGCTCATTAGTTGCATATTTAGACATGATTGAATATCTCATAGGGATGTTAAATTTGTTGTTTTAAACTAACTTTCATGCTAACAACATGAAATTGTTTGAGATGATTTTGTTTGCAGATTTTTAGCATCCGCACTATGAATTAAAATGCTAATGGTGTTATCATTTGTCTTCAAATGGTTTTATTTGAATGTACTATTATGTTCTAGATTTAGCTCAAAGAGTTGATTAAAATGCTTGAAGAGGGTATAAAATTTGTAGGAAATTGCTTAGGATTGGTAAGTAGTGAGTGTTTTTGTTAGGAATTTTGAGTTTTCGTAATCTGCAAAACAATATGAGGGTAATTCACCTACTTCTAAAATGATTAGTTCATATATTACATATCCTTGCATATTTCACTCCATTGCTCCAGTTAATGAGACACTGGTCATTTTATCAGAAAATATTGCATAACAGGCAAGGAAGTAGCATAGCTAGCCCTAAATTTAAAAATAAGAACAATATTCATTTAAAGTCCTTTTTCAAGGAATTGTGTATGGGATGGAAGTATTTTTTATTCGTAAAAAATAAGAAGTCACTCACTTAGGGGATATGCCAAATCTTTAGTGGGGTGGGCTTTATTTGCATTTAACCAGGAATCAATCTGTTATCAATTTGATATATTTCATGAAAGTGTATTTGGGATTACCCTCCTAGTTTAATAGAGCCAGAAGTGAAGGAGCAAGGATCACAAAATCTCGAGCTCGTTGTGTTGGCCACTAAGCTTATAGTTTCTTCATTATGAGATTTGGAAACTCTTTAGAGAATTGTTGGGTTCTGCTGAAAAAATCACCAATAGGTATCAAATTCCTAGATCCCATAGGAGTATTAACATTTGGGTCAAGAGTAGTTGACCTAAAAGTTTCACCTTGGTTGCTTGAGACCTCCTTTCTTGGTTTATTCATCTAGGCACTTAACATGCTTGGTATGTCCAATATAGATCTCCTCATAGGCCACACATCTCCATTTTCACTAAGGAAACGCCTTCCTTGACCTTACTTATTTCCTCATTGGGATTAATATCCTCTATTGTTACCTCATCCTTATCAAGAGATTTTCCTAGTGTGACAACATTCTTTTTGCCTCTTGTGGTACGCCCTGTCATGATGGAAACCAATAATTTTGAAATATAAAAAACTTAAATATGAAACTTAAATTATCTAAAAAAATTATTATACATTACTAGGGCCAAGATACCACTTACACATAAAAAACTTCCACTAACTTATCAAATTTGAAGCCTTGAGAACTTGAATTTGTTAGAAAACCTAATTTTGCAATAACTCGCTTATTTATGCTTCAATTTCTCTAAATTTTGGACTATAGGATCCTCTATTATTTATTCAAAAACCGCTAAAAATCAAGCACCAATTCGACAAGATTTGGGAGATATTCCCTTTACACATAAATTGGGTAGAAATCCTAATTCTGTAATAATTCACTCAATTATGCTCAAATTTCTCTAAAATATGGATTGTAGCTTTTTGAATATGGTCCTCAAAAACCCTTTAAAAATCAAGGAAAAATTCACCAAAATCTGAGAGATATGCGCCTTCCAAAATGACCTCCAATATTCAGAAGACACCTTAACTTTGTGGTGCCAAAATCATGCTCTAATACCACTTGTAATGAAATAACTTGCACAATAGAGAAATATGATATAAAATATGCTACAAATACTTGATAATAACTGAGAATAATAAGCCACTTTGAGGGGGAAACCTCCAAATATCTCCAATGAGAACACAATTCACAATATGATGATGAAATAATACTCACTACCTCTTATATATACCTATTTATTCTTAGGATATCACCCAGGACGACTTTGATAGCCCTATATAAGCCTTAGGTTGATCTAAATAACTAAATATCAATATAATCATGATAATATGACTTAACTAAGAGTTAAGATAACCACAAGTTGACTATTAATAAACTGATGTACACTAATATTAAGGGTGTAGTTGTAGACATCTAAATTTGACCACTTCCATATGGCCAAATCCATCTCCTTACACCTCTATAACATTAATATTAGTTGATGTATTTATTTAATTAATATTTCACCTTTTGCCTAAGGTTCCTAAAGTATTGAATTTAACAATTAAATACTTTATCCTTTATCCTTTCTTCTCTAAATTAAATAAACATATCAATTATTTAATTTAGTAATTTGCCCTTTTGAATTTAAATCAATTTTAAATTCATTTTTTTTCTCTCTCCTTGTCACATTCTCCATAACCCCTCTTCTAATCTAGATTAAGATTTGCACCACTTAATCAAGATTAATGTCACATCCTCCTACATTTCCCACTTGCTTCTAATCCCTCATTAGCTTGCTTAATCATGTATTTGCACAATCCTAATTTAATCCCCTTGCTACATTTAGCATGCCCTTTTTGGTCAACCTTCACATCTTCCATATTTGGCATAGGTTCTCTTCCCTATGTGAATTTAAAATTCACTCTTTATTCCTCCAAGAATCTCCCTCTTCCCCATGAATTTAAAATTCACTTTTGATTCCTTCAAGGAATCTCCTCTTCCCCATGTGATCATTGAAAGGTCACATCAAGTCACATGAAGGCCAAGAACCTTTCATTATAAGGGCCTTGTTTTATCCACAAGGCACTTTTCAGCCTCCTATATAAGAACCTTGTCTTATCCACAAGGTACTTATCATATGAATTTAAAATTCATATTTATTCTCCCAACCACCTAATCCATTTCTCTCTTCTCCATGAGGATTTTTTGAGGAATACTAAAATTCATCATATGTCAATTTCACCTTCATATGGGGACAAGAGGTTCCTTTTTGAGGAAATCCTCTCATCTCCCAAGGTACTTGCAAAGTACTTGTCCTTCCTCCACATCATTTGTACTTTTTCCATCTCACCTTTCCCCTTGGACAACTCACCCTCCACGTGTCAAGATGTGAGGGCTTGTGAGTCATCAACTCACCACAACCCTCCATCTTGTCCATGGTGGCTCAATCCTGACCGTTGAATTCTCTAGAGAATTCAAATTCCTCTATAAATACCCCCCCTTACATGTTTTAAGGGACCTCATGCATTTTATAACAAACTTATGATCTTAAGTCATTTGAGTCTCAATACTTGCATTCCTTAAGCTTTAATCACATCCTTTTGCATTCACTCCCCATTCACCTTAGACATTTGTATCTTCCATTGCATTTCAACCACTTTGCATTAGATTTTCCATCCAAGGAGCACATATTTCCATCTACATCAAGGGCCAACCAAAGGATCGATTCAAGATAAG
This sequence comes from Sequoiadendron giganteum, assembly GCA_007115665.2. Classification (NCBI taxonomy): domain Eukaryota; kingdom Viridiplantae; phylum Streptophyta; class Pinopsida; order Cupressales; family Cupressaceae; genus Sequoiadendron; species Sequoiadendron giganteum. Next base: position 615,037,455 of record CM021103.1, on the reverse strand, counting down.
GTATAATCAATTTCTTTTCATCTTTCTTTGTTTTGAATCTAATTAGGATAATCGTAAAGGTGTTAGTGCTCTTTTTCTCTCATTTTTCATCTTGCTTTGTATGACTTAGGGGAGTTAAAAGTCACTGGTCACATTTCTAGCATGCCTGGTGGAACCCACAATTGGGTCAGTTTCTTTTGAAGTTTGTTGTTATTTGAATTTTTGCAAGTTCAGGTGATTCAGAGGGGTGACCACACCCTAGCAAAGGCAACCATGCCCTAGCAAGGGCGTCCATGCCCGGGCACACACACCCCTCTGCAGTAAAATCAACATCTTTAGCATTCTATTTATATTTTTGCCAGTTCAGGTGACTTAGAAGGGTGACCACGCCCTAGAAGAGGTGACCACACCCTAGCAGGGGTGGCCACACTCGGGCACATGCACCCCTCGGTAGAAATGTCATTATTTTTAGCCCTGTGTCTAACCAAAGGGGTGACTAGGTCCTGCAGGGACACTTGTCTACGGAAAACCAACACCAGAAGTTCTTTATCTTCACCAAAGGGGTGACCACACCCTAGCAGAGGTAGCCACGCCTGGGCACATGCACCTCTCTGCAACATAAATAATGTTTTAGCTCTTTGTTTTCACCAGTAGAGGCGACCAGGTCCAAACAAAAGGTAAAAATAGTGTTTTACTGCATTTGTCAAACTCTCTTTTCTATCATTTTGTTAACACTAACCCCCTAATGTGTGTTGGTGGTGATTGTGAAGGGTTTTATACTAACGTTTGTGTAGGAAGTTTGCGATTGATGAAGAATGGTGGAAAAACTACTAACTTGTTTCCTGCAGGACGAGAAGACCAAGACCCTTAGTTAGTTATTTGTTTTCATTTTTCTTACACTAATTAGGCACATAGACTAAGTAAGGGGTCAAAGAATTTTCTTTCTTTGTCTGAAAAGTAATCTATCGATGTATCCAATCCCCTTGTGCCATTTAGTGATCCTGGGTGAAGAGAAATCGTAGCTTACTTATTTCTTTGTGTTACCCAAGGGGGTGGAAATCGTTCAAGCTTTCCCCTTGCACTTCGTGTGAGCCTAGGGAGTAGCTGAAAATGATTGACATCTTCTTTTTAGTGGGACCTACTTGGGGATTTCATCACCCCAAGGGACGATCCCGACCACGTGTATCGGCAGGGTATATAAAGGGGGAGGCAAAAGCTATATCCCAATCCAATCACATCGTAATTGGCAAAGCATCAAAGTTAGGGTGATACCTAGATAGACGTGAAGAGTTGGTCTGAGGCTTTTAGTCTCTCGTTGGGGTTCTTGACTCACGCTTGTGATGGACTAGTGTTCATGGTTTGGGCCTCACGTACCGAGTGTATATCAAGGACTCCCTAGATCCCTTTGTTTAGCCTAGTTAGAAGATTGTGTTGGCCATACCCTTCTTACTAATCTTAGGATTATGTTGCTTGAACTGTCTTTTCAATGTAAAACTAGTGCATATCTTACAAATAAAGTCACTCTTGCCATTTTTCTTGTTGTTTGAAGTGTTTTCAATCCTTTTCCATAGTCATTTTTCACTTAAGTCAAGTTTAGGTCTATCAGGAGGGGTGGCCTTGCCCTAGCAGGGGCGGCCATGCCCTAGTAGAGGTAGGCACGCCCTAGCAGGGGTGGCCATGCCCGGGCACATGTGCCCCTCTACACCAGACTCAACCATTTCACTCGAGGGGTGACCTTGCCTTAGTAGGGGTGGCCACGCCCAAAACAGGTCATTTCTCAACATCCCCTTTGTCGTTCCGTCAATCTGTTCCCCTATTTTGAGCATCCATTCTTCCATTTCATCAACTCGTTCCTCTATTTAGAGGATTTTTTCCCCTATTCTTTTGATCCGTTCATCATTCTGGGAACTCGTTTAGCCATTTGGGGAACCCATTCATCATTCAGGGAATTCATTTTGTTGTTCAGGGAAACCGTTTCACCATCTATTAGGCTTGTTCTTAATTTGGAAAAGTTCAAAAACCATCAGGGGTGGCCATGCTTGGGCACACGCGCCCCTTTACAACAAAATCAACATCTTTGGCCCTTCATTTTGTACAGTCAACCCTACCAAAGCCCAAACAATTAGGGACCTAAAACCTTGTCATTTGTTGTGATCTAGAAACTTTCATCCTCGTCTGTTCACTAATAATTCATCCTTTACTCCATTTGCATTTTCTAAAGGTCATTTAGTCATCACCCGCATCATATAGGCACTCTTAGAGAATCTCTAGGTGGCATCCTCCATCATCACTTTATCAATCCAAATCCTTTGAACTTCATTTGAAGTCATTATCTGAATTAACCTAGGTGCCTGAACCTGATCATCATCCTTGAACATTCGCTTAGGATCACTATCCATCCTAAGTCGATCATCATCCTTGGCCCTATCAATGCCCTTCCATCTCAAGACAGATTTGGTGCCGTGATAATCAATTCATCCTTTAATCTGATCAATCAACACCTTACGTCACCAAGGGTGATCTCTGAACCCAGTTTAGAAACCCTTTCAACCATCCAATCGATTGATCTTTAATTCGATTCCATCTAATCCTATCAATCATTTTATCAATCAAAAGCAAATCCTTATCCAATCATCCAATCAATTGATACATCATCAATCGATTCATCATATATCCTATCAATCAATCCAACATCCAATCCAATCCAAATCATCATTTAGAATTTTAGTTGTATCTTAGATCACTGAGTTGTTTTGCACCTTCATGCCCATTCAAACCCGTTCACAAGAAAAAAATCAAATGGAAGACCAACAGACCCAAGGTTCCCAACCAAACATCCCACAAGATCCCAACAACGTCCCCAACATCCCACAAGATCCCCATAATGATACCTCATCCCAATCCAATGCGGATATCTAGAACACTACACCACCCAGTGACGAGCACATGGTAAACCAATCCGAAGTCACCGTTGATGAGTACCTTAACGACCCTTTCAATGTCCAGATGATAGACCATCTCCTAAATTAATGTGGGGATAAGATCTTTTCCACTCTACTCATGAGAGGCGTCAAGCCACCATCCGACTTTGATGCATCACAATATGTTGGTGCCCACACTCTTCCCGCACTTGTCGATCCACAAACTTCTCAAAACATCCCTGAGAATTCATATATCCCTGAAGGTGTACCTACTAAAAACTAGTATCATCTTGAGCTCGGCAACACTGTAATACATCAAGTCAATGGTTATCCTCCCCTCTCGACCATAACTTCGACAGCACAACCTGAGCATCATGATCCTTACACCTACAGAATGCCATCCTACATCCCATCTGCTCCACCACTTCTAGTTCAATATCCTAGTCAACCACCCATCAATATTGGGGGCATACCTTCCCTTGCATCAATGCCACCTTAAGGATTTGCACGTGCTAACCACTTTCCACCACCCACATTTCAGCAGCCTCTTACCAATCACCATCAATCCACTCCATTACAAACACCACCTCAATAGACTACAATAGTTGTTGTTTCATCCCTACCACCTCATCAGTAACTACCACAACATAACATTCCCATCCCACAACAAAACATCTTGGCTCCCACACAATCGCCACATCAGGTAACACAAGCAACATCCCAGTAGCTGCAACCGTCGTATGGCACTTTAGTAGCAGCCCCCCAACAACAACATATTTCATCTCACCCAACTCATCAACAACAGCCACAAAAATGACCTCCACAGCATCACATACATATCCCTACGTAAAGACAAAATAATCTACTTACAAAATATCTATATCATCCATCCAACACATATACTGATCCATCTCATCTAAATTTAAATCCTCATCAGACCAGTCAAAACCAAACGCAGACCCAAGCGCCACCTTACACCAATCGTCTATAGTCACAGAATCATCTTTACTAGCAACCATCAAATCCACCCCCATACGTCATGCAACAGCCCACCATTGCGCAACAATACCAATCTTATCCACCCTATCTTCAGCAACAATCCTACCAGCAAGGTGTACCTTTTGTCCCCTATTACCAACAACCATCATCATATCAAAGAGGGGGTCCTACCTCTTTGTATTATCCAAATACTACACAACATAAAGGCACTTCACCCGCTTCTTACTATCAGTAGCAACCACCCTACCAACAAGTGGCTTTCACTCATAACAATCCATCATCCTCCTATCTACCATACATTAATCCACAATCCACTTATACCAATCAGAATCAGCAAACACATTCATATGCAACTCAACCCACCTATGATCCAACCGTAGTGGGGCCATCCTCATCATACCCACAATACTATCCATACAATTATCCTACTCTGACTCCTACAACACCCATCAACAAGGACTTGGAAGAAGTCAAAGCTGCATTGAAGGATTTACAGGCTGGGATGGGCAAGCAGTCATTCCAGTTTGAGGACATTTGTCCCTATCCTTTTGACCCCTCCATCTCCTTGGTTCCCTTTCCCAAACACTTTGAGATACTGAAATTCAACAAATATAAGGGAACCAAGGACCCCAAAGCCCATCTGCAAGAATTTTATGCCCATTGCCAAGAGGTCATGCACAACGACAATTATCTCATCCGACTATTCCCTAAGCACCTACAGGGGGTTGCCCTTAACTGGTTCAAGGGCCTTGAAAAAGGATCCATTAAATCCTTTGTAAAACTATCTGAACAAATCATCTACTACTTCTCTTTTAATATGGAGAACGACATTGGCACGCTTGATCTCCTGAAAGAAAAACAACGTGATAGAGATACCTTTGCAAGCTATCTGCAAAGATGGTGCACCTTAGCCAGATGGATGAAATCCCCACTATTGGAAAAGGACATGGTTATATTATTTATCAAAAATTACCATCCAAATATGGCTCATAACTTCAAACTCCACTGCATCACCACCTTTGCGACACTCGTGGAGAAGGTTCCCATCTTGGAACGAACCCTTGTTGCTAAAGGGCAAGTCAAACTTTTCAATGTTGATAAAGAGAAATCCTTAGGGGATAAGCCTTGATATTGGAATAAAAAAAAAAATGTTGCTAATGATGGTGTAACTGACACCAAACATGTTCAAGTGGCCACCACCTCACAAAAATATCCTCCTCAAAAACAACAGTCAATCCCAAATTCCATATCAATGTCTCAAGGAGCACCCCAGCAATAGTCAAACCAAAACAACCAAGGGGGAATAAATGACAGTTAACTCAGTTGGGAGAAACCCTTATCATTGTGTTTAACAAACTCCTCCAAGCCAACTACCCCATCACTTATCATGTGACCAAGCCCCTCGATGAGTCGAAGCCCAAGCCGACTTGGTTCAAAGAGAACGAGTATTGTGATTTTCACAAGATTAAGGGACACTCATTGGATAAGTGTCAAGGAATAAAAACTTATGTTCAAGATCTCATAGATTGGGGTGAAATTCATGTGGATGCTAACATGACATCTTCGTCCAATACTCAGCTCCAAATATATCAAAATAATTTTCCCAAGCATAATCAGGGTCCCAGTACGTCCAATTCCAATCCTGGCCCTAGCAACAATAATAATCAAAATAATAGCACAAATAATATCAGATAAAAATGTCATACAATTACCAAGGCATGGTCACATATATAGAACAAGTGGAGCCACATGTATCCATGATACGTGTCAAAGGAAAATATCCATAATGTGATGTTACCACTCATTAGACCAACATCACGGTCCCAACCACTCATGTATCCACCCAGCTGTTATCCGTCAATTCACAATACAACATCCTTGACCACTTGGGTAAGAATTCAGCTCATATTTTTGTCCTAGATTTTCTTAGGTCTTCCCCCATGCATCAAGACATCTTGAACAAAGCCTTACAAAACACCCAAGTCCCTGACAATATCAATCCCACATAGTTCCAAGCGTTGGTAGGAAACATGTCCACAACCTACCAATTAGGTTTCAGTTAGAAGGACATGCCATGCCTTGACTCAAGCCATAACCGCCCCCTCCACCTTGAGGTCAGGGTGAATTGTCATAAAGTAAAAAGGGTACTGGTAGATAATGGTTCATCCCTAAACCTTTGTACATTAAAGTTTATACAACATGTGGGATACACTCAGGCTGACCTAAATAATTGGGTTATCACTATTAAAGCATATGACAATGCAGAAAGAGATTCTGAGGGTACTATCTATCTTCCTATTCAGGTGGGTCCCATTATACAGTATACTATGTGTCATGTTCTGGACCTGGAACTTCCATATAACATCCTCCTTGGCCACCCATGGATTCACTCCATGCAAGTCGTCCCATCAACCTACCATCAATGTTTGAAGTTCCCCTTTCAAGAAATGGAAGTAACCATACAGGCTAACCCTCAAACATTTGAATATTTTCGTGCCTTAGAAGCTTCCTTTCCATATTCACATTACTGCCCTGGAGTAGAAATGGGGGAATCTCAAACATCTGATTCTCATCCATCCACCAACACACTAGACACCACATCATCCACACCATCATCCACACCTGGTTCCACCATCACCAAGGTCCAGATCATTGACAAGGGATGTGGTGAGTAGGAAATGCATACAACATTGAATGTGGAAAGCATGCCACCCTCACCACGTATATATGGTCAACCCTCTCCATCTATCTCCAACACGGAAGAGAAGACACTCACACTCACTTCCAAGAACATGGGCTCAACAACATTCAGAGATCTGGGTTCCCTTCAGGATCAAATGGAAGAAGAAATCAGTTAATGGGTTTACAAAGAAGAACTTGAGTCATCATTCCCCCTCATAGAATACTTCTAGGAGGTCTATCCGAGTGCGTCTAAGTTCGTTGAAAAGTGCAACTACCAAGGCAGAGGTCTCGATATAGAAGAGCAAGGAAAATGACAACCCGTAGAAGCATCCATGCATTCAAAGAGGATAAGATTGGGTTATGACCAGAAACAAAAGCCCCCCCCTGGCATCCTCTAGCACTTCTAACAATTTTAGTGTCGATGGCGGTTCCCTCGAAGACATACTAGAGGAGGAGATCGGCATACATGTGTATGAAGACATTGATCACATTGACCTCCCTGCCATGTTCAAATGCCTATCCATTTGCACCATCACCTTATCCCTCAAACATCCCATACTCATATATTATGACCTACAAGTACCGCACCTCCCAACACCTTTCCCTTAGTGGACCAATATGTGCATCTCATGGGATTGGGGGAAGATGAACACCCCAAAGAAACAAAAAAAAAAGGGTCACCTAGTGAAAACCTCCCTGAGGCGCTTTGTGACTATGAAATAGTAAAAACAAAGGGCATGTCTACTAGTGAAAACCTCTAAGAGGCACTAGAAGATGGGGACATTCATCTTCCCCTTGTAGAAACTCACTTATTTGGTCGATCATCCATTTTGATTGAAGAAACACAAGCAGTAAACTTGGGAACCAAAGAGAACCCCAACATCACTTATGTGGCTAAGGCACTATCAGAAGAAGAAAATTCTACCACCATCAATCTCTTGAAATAAGGAACCATCAAATTTTCCTGGACATATTCAAACATGCCCAACCTTGATCTAGCTTTGGTGGTACATCACCTAGATGTCCTTCCCGACGCAAAACCTGTTAAACAAAAGTTTAGAAAAATGCACCCTCAAGTGGCCCTCCTCATGAAGAAAGAATTAGAAAAGTTGTTGGAAGCAGTGTTTATCCGACCGATTGACTACTCCGACTGGATTTCCAATATAGTCCCAGTCGCTAAACCCAACAGAGACACTAGATTTGTACAGACTTTCGAGATCTTAACAAAGCATGTCCTAAAGACGACTTCCCTCTACCAAATATTGATATGCGGATTAGCCTCATTGCAGGACATGAGATGTTGTCTCTCATGGATTATTTTTCTAGCTATAATCAAATCAAGATTTCCCCTGAGGACCAACACAAGACCACCTTCACAACACCCTGGGGTACATTCTGCTATAATTTCATGCCTTTAGACCTTAAGAATGTGGGGGCAACATACCAACGGGCTATGACAGTTATCTTATGTGACCTTATCCACATAATAATGGAAGATTATGTTGATGATCTCTTAGGAAATTCAAGAACAAGGGAAGAGCACCCCGCCATCCTTAAAAATATCTTTGAACGTCGGGAACAATACAAGATACACCTTAATCCCAAGAAATATGTGTTCGGTGTCACAACCGACAAACTCCTGGGGTTCATCGTCTCTCGCAAAGGAATTGAGGTTGACCCTGCTAAGGTTAAGGAAATCATGGAATTGCATCTGCCCCGTAATCTAAAATAGCTACAAAATTTACAAGGTAAGCTCCAGTCCATCCACAGATTCATTGCTCAACTTGCCAATAAATTCAGTCGTTCGCACATCTCCTGAAGAAAGACATTGCATTTAAGTGGAGCCCACAATGTCAGCTTGGTTTTTATCAGATTAAGGAATACTTGGATCACCCACCTATTCTCATGCCACCTATCCCAGGAAAGCCCATCCTCTTTTACATTTTAGCTACTTTTGTGGCATTAGGGGCATTATTGGCACAACATGATGAATACTCCAAAGAACGAGTGGTTTACTACATCAACAGGACTTTGGTCAGTTATGAGCACAATTATTCTCCAATGGAAAAGGCCTACCTAGCCATTATCTTCAGCTCTTAGAAACTCAGACACTACATGCTTAGCCATCCAGTTAAGCTAATCTCCAAAGTTGATCCACTTAAATATCTCTTATCCAGAACAACACTAACAAGCTGCATGGCTAAATGGGTCATGCTACTATGTGAATTTGACAGAATACATGGATCGCAAAGCAATCAAAGGACAAGTCATTTTGGATCAATTGGCGGATGCTCCAGTAGTCGATGCCTATCCTTTAGAGATAGAGTTTCTAGATGAAGGAGTCTTTTTAGTTTCGGAAGCCACCACATGGACATTATATTTTAATGGGTCCCACACTAACAATGGATTAAGAGCAGGAGTATTGCTCGTCACCCCCCAAGGTGACTACATACCCAAATCATTTAGGTTGGCTTTTCCTTGCACCAACAATATTGTTGAGTATGAATCTCTCCTCACTGGCCTTAAGATTGTCATTCAATGGCGTATCGCACACTTGCACGTCTTTGGTGACTCCCAGCTAGTGATCAAGAAAGTTAATGATGAATTCCTCAAAAAAGATGACAAGTTATTACCCTACAAACACATGGTGGATGACTTTAAGAAATATTTCTCCTCCATCCAATTCGACCAAATCCCTAGGGTACAGAATAAAGCAGTTGATACCATGGCCATTATTGGTTCTCTCCGAGACATGCCCAAAGATCATATCGAATGTGAGTTCCTTGTAGAAAAACTGTTAATCCCTGCATATGACATCCCTGAGAGCGAAATGGTATGTGATATTGTAGGTCCTGAATCCCCTTGGTACCAAGACATTTACACTTATCCTTGTGACAACACCCTACCACCTGACCTCACAAGAAACCAATGAAAATCATTTATCCAATGCACCGCCCACTACACCATCATCGGTGATACACTTTATCGATATGGGTATGATGGAACCCTCCTCTAGTGTTTAAACAAGACCAAAGCCCACACAACATTAGTAGAAGTGCATAATGGGATTTGTGGGGCCCATTCTAATGGTATGGCCTTAGCCAAAAGGAATCTAAGAGAAGGGTACTACTAGCCTATGATGGAACATGATGCTTGCAAGTTCGTCAAAAGGTGTCTTCCCTGTCAGCAACATGCAGATTTGATTCACGCCCTGACACAAGAGTTATAGCCTATCATGACACCTTGGTCGTTTTCACAATGGGGTTTTGACTTGGTTTGTAAGATCTACCCTCCATCCTCTGATGGGCACACTTTCATCATCATAGCCATTGAATACTTTACCAAGTGGGTGGAAGCCATATCACTCACTTAAATCACTGGTGTTCAGATATCTAAGCTCATCCTCTACCATATCCTCTACAGGTATGGAATCCCTTCCATTATCATCATTGAAAATGGAAAGTCGTTCAAGAATAAGTGCATGAAATTCCTTTGTGAGACTTATCATATCCAACATCATTGGTCTACCCGCTATTACCCCCAAGGTAATGGTCAAGTAGAGGCAACCAATAAAACATTGATTAAAATCATTAAGAAGATGGTAAATAGCACTGGTCAAGATTGGCACCTTCATCTCCATCCTATCCTTTGGGCCTACCGCATGTCCATCCGCACCCTCACCGATGTACTCCATACTCCCTTATCTATGGCATTGAAGCCATCTTTCCAATCAAAGTGGAAATCCCCTCACTTAAAATATCACTAAAGAATCTGATCACTGACGAAGACACCCAAGAGGCACGACTTGCACAATTAGAATTATTGGATGAAAATTAGGTCAAGGCCTACAACCGTCTACAAGCCTACCAACACCGACTCAAGAGGAGTTACAATAAGAAGGTCTGTCCTCATCAATTCAATGTTGGTGATTGAGTCCTCAAAGAAAATCAACAGAATCAACAAGATCGAGATAAGAAGGGTAAGTTTGAAGCTAATTGGTTAGGCCCTTATGTCATCACCACCAAATATGGTTCTGGAGCATACGAGCTATCCACACCTAAAGGAGAGCCCCTGGAAGAACCCATCAACATCATGCACTTGAAGAAATTCTATACTTAGGTTAGCTGGAGTATCCTTCCTGGTAAAATCTCAAAAATACAAAAAAAGTAAAAAATTATCAAAGTCCAAAAAAAAAACAAAAGAAGTCCAAAAATAGTAAAAAGAAATAATTCTTCCTATGGTGAAAACCACCCTTGCGTGGCGCCTTCGATACGTACGTTGGTGAAAACCTGGCAAGAAGCACCTTTCATATAGGGCTTAATTATTATCTACCTTGCGTCCTAGTTACTTTATGCTTTATCCATCCAAATATCATTATCCTTATCATCCTATCTATCATATCCTCCCATCTTCTTGCATCCCCTGGTCACTTGGTATATTTTTGGTTGAGCAATGGACAAACATCATCTGATATCCAACATCCTGAGCTTTTATCCTAATCTAAGCTTGTGTGTCACCTCAACATTTTGGTCGTTTCCATCTAGGATCATCCATTGCGTATGTCTCCATCTAGATCCCATCTCATCTTTAGTGAAATATGTTACCCCTACGCTTTCACGTAGGCAAGGTCGATCATTTGATCTACCCCCAAGGCTATTTTTGTTGTCCTTTTCCCGTCTCTCCTTCTTTGGCGAACTACGTTTCCCCTACGCTTGCATGTAGGCAAGGCCGATCACTTGATCCTCCCCAGGGGCACTTTGTCCTTCATCATTTGTCACCATTGTCCACTTTTCAATCTTATTCATCGTTGATCTTTCATCCTTTTTGAACTACGCTGCCCCTACGCTTACACGTAGGAAAGGCTGATCATTTGATCCACCCCCGAGGTTTTTCTTTATTTTTATTTTGTGGTCAGTCTGTCTGATCATCATCTTCCATCATCTATTTCACCGTCCTCTTTTTGCTTTTATCATGGTCTTTTCCTGAACTATGAGGGCTTTGCACTTTCACGTAGGCAAGGTTGATCTTTGATCAACCCCTGAGCCCCTAGGTCTTTAGGGTGAGTCGGTCTTGTGTCTTGTTGTCAAGATATGTCCTTATCTTGTTGGTACCTCACAAATAGAATCCATTTGTATCACGAGGTTCAATCAGTTTTCAAATATCTCGTGTCATTATCAAGTTTTTAGTTTAGCCTCCATATTTGGTCTCAACAAGATGTATCCTTCCTAACAAACCGCATCAACCCCATCCACCATCTTGATCCTATGGCAAAGGATGTTTTGAAATTGATTGCAATATTTTGATGTTTTTGGTTTTTTTTATCATTTAAGCTCCCTATCATCACTCGTCAAGGCCATCATAATCTCTCATATTACGATTTGTTTTGACTAGTTTACATAGGGGCATATCTTGATTTTTCTTTTGTTTGTTGTTTTCCTGGTTGTTTCACATAGTACCCACCAAGACTCATAAGGTTTTGCATTACGCTAAGACATCCTTTTGTGCTGGTGGTTATTCCAATACTTGGCCCAACCAAAGTCATCGTGACTTTGGGGTATTGGGATGACCTTCTTGTTTGTCATGTTTGTTTATGCATTATACATTAATCCACCTTGATCCATATACCATGGTAACTGGTGTCTTATGCTAGTGCTTCGAAGATGGCAACCTGCATTAGGATTGCATTTCATTTTCTCCTCCATTGCATTCATGTATTCTTCACCCCTTCTTCTCCCCTGACTTCAAGTTTTGGATTGTGCAAAGGATAATTCCCTCCACTTTCCCCTCTCTTCTCAGGAGTCTTATGGTTCTTGATAGGTGCAGTCACACACCCATCACTTTCTTTGTTTCCATCATTATGCAAGCCCTTATTGGAATTTAGGATCACATCGCATTTTACTTAATAACATTCTCATTCTAGGTTCATTAAATTGCATTACATAATCATTTTAAGTTGTGTAGGTTAATTTTCATCCTATGCATCTTAACATTCATTAGCATATTCATTTTGGTTCATATCATTAGGTTCATTACCATGTCCATCATAAACATTAACCCATCATGCATCTCATAATAAATCATCCACATAGAAATAAGCACAAAACATCTATCACATCCTGCATCATCATTGTTAGACATCCTGCATAAAACATCCATCACATCCTGCACCGTAAATGTTAGATATCAACATAATCATACATCTGTATAAGAATAACCATAAATCCATCATCCATTATAAAATCATAAACATACACATAAGAATCATATAATATCAATAAGGGTTGTTGCATATCATATCCAAAATCCAAAAAATACGATATCCATCATGACATCCATAATAATGTCCATCATAATCACAATACATCTATATCATATGTCACCAATAATAAAGTATGAGTACAAGCCTATGAATCTGCTCTGATCTTTGCTACTCTATATTGTGTCCCATCCTACACCTGTCAATGGTCGAGACCCTATCCCTCTAGTCCTCTGAACCATGAGCTTCCCACATCTAACCACTATGGAGACTCAGGCACCAGCCCTCTATGAGGGATGGTCACTTGAGAACCATTGTATCCTCGGGTCCATGTCCCCAATGACTAGGATGGCGTGGGAATTTGAGGATCCCGTCGCTCAAAGTGAAGCATGCATTGAGATGGATATGGAACCACCTGCTAATAAGCAACCATCTAGAAGGATGCGCCTCTCATATAATCATCTCTCTTTGCAACCTAACACTAAAGAATGTTCCACTCCTGTCTATATCTATTTCGATATCAGGTAATGACTCTCCTCTCCTCTGCCCACACCGTCTTTGCCATCCTCAGCTAATCGATCCCCACCTGTAGTCGATCTCTCACCTCCTCCACTACTCATACCTCTGAGGCATCCCCCTCTCCTTATAGTATTTACACCCCTATCCCTAATCCATTACTACCACTTTGAAGTATCACTATCTATGCCTGTATAACATCCCTCTCTGCTTGCATAGCCTTAGCCTCTGCTTGTGTCACATCCCTCTCAACCTGCATAGCTTGAGCCTCTGCCTGTGTTGTATCCCTCTCCCCCTGCATCGCCTGAACCTATGATTGTAAAACCTATACCTTTGCATGCACCATGCCCCTCTCTCTCTATGAAATCTCTAACTGGGCCTCTACTGCCTTTGCCCTCGACCTCGCCTCCCCAAGTGTTGTCTCTATCATAGAAGCCCTATCTTGGAGCTCAATCCTCTTCCTCATCAACCCTGTCACTTGTCACCTATGCCCTCAACTCCTCCATCTCCCTCTCGACCTGCTGCCCATCCTCTCCTGACTCCTATTTTCCCCTGCCCTGCGATATAGTCATCGCTACCTATAATTTGTCTCGGTCACAGGTCACCCTGTCTAGCTCACTACGTAGCTCATCTCTCTCCCTCTCTACATCCCGTACCTATGAAGTCAAGAGGTCAAAAATGAAGCCATACTCCCTTTGTCCTACGACCTCTAATCGAAATACTTCTGTCTAAAGCCTCCTCCCCTCCTCCCCTCAGCCCTGAGTTTGACAACCTCTACCTTTGCAATCCTTAGCCTCTTCTCTATCATCTGGAGCCTTTCTTAGGCCCTCCTTAATAACACGACAGGGTCCTTGGGTGGTACATACAGTATCATTGCCAATAGCTCCACCACAAGGACGTCCACATCCATCGCATCCTCTTATGCATCTCTCTCCTAATGCATCTCCATCTCTGGTCTCTCAAGCTCGTGCTGAGCCCCAATCGCCACCCGAACTCTCCTCGGTTGTCCCCCTCCCCTTACCCTCATCTGTCATCTCACCTCAGGCTCCTCTATCTCCTCATGCATCTCCATCTCTGGCTCATCGGGTACCTGCTCGGCTCTGCTCTCCACCTGGGCTCTCCTCCGTTGTCTCCTCCTCGTTGTCCTTGTGGGCTGACCTGTGGTCCTTGCCCTCTCCTGCTATTGTCCCTCCTCCCTCATCATCATATCTACCTCATCCTGCTCTTGTTGAGCCCCCACCTCCTCCTATGTCCTCCTCAACTGTACACTCCCCATCCGTTGTCCTCTAGCTCCCACCACTACCTCAGGCTCATCTCTCATCTCCACTTCTCATTGCTCCCGCACCACTTGCTCCCTCCTCGGTTGTCTCCTTCTCCTTGAAAACCTCATCGGATGTCCTGCGACCCCTCCCTCCACTTGGCATGTGGCTCTTGTGCCCTTTTGTCCTATTGCCCTACCTACCTCCTGACCTCTCCTCCACTGGACTCTCCCCCTCCCAGCTCTCCTCTTTGCTGCCAGTCTCTGATCATCCTCAAATCCAAACCCAAGTGCACCTATAATAGGAACTTTTGGTGTAATCCTCTCCCACTGATGCCTATAGAACCATCTCTCATACTGAGGTGTCACTCTTTCCCCCTCCTCCCCTCTGGTCCTCCCTAGATAAGATTCTAGCTACAGTGTTGCCCAATGCTCTTTCAAAAATCTTGGAGCAATCGACTCCCCCCATGGCTGCTCTCGGCTGATCCAATGAAACATGTTTGGCCCCTATGGAATATCGTGTTCAATCCCAAACTAGTTGGTCACTCGATCGGGCTTGTGCACCTCCACTATGCGTGGTGTCATCCCAACTATGAAGCACCTAGTGCGAAAATAACCCCTGTGTCTCCCCTCCTCTATCCTCCACCCGGTAAATCATCGAAACATGTATGGCCACAATACTATGTCCTCCTCCTCTAGCTCATCTATCCTCTGTCTCCATCTATCTAAAATCTCGAGGCCCTCATAATGCAGGACCCAACCATACTCGAAACCGTACCACCAAGCCATAGGCGCTGCCTCATCCGTTGTCCCCACTCTGACTACTCCTGCCCTGGCAACACTAATATGCCCCCACGCCCACACCTGCAATAGGGTCACCTGTGTCACATTGACTGCCCCTCGATAGCACACCATCTGCATGTCTTAGTATAACTACGCTAGTATGCATGTCCCCTATGCAAACTTCCCCTCCCTCCCCTCAACAATATGTTGAATAACCTCCATGTATCTCAAGTTGTAGAACCGTCTACTCTTGTCTAGTAACAATAACCCACTAATCAAACCACACAGGTACATTGGTAGTGCTGGTACCCCCACTACCAAACATCGATCCACATCCAACCCATGACTCTTAATGGGAAGGTCCTTGTGTCCAAACAACACAAACAGGGTCTGATCCAACTCCTACCCCGTAGACCTCACCTCGCTCACTAGTCATCTTGCTATAGGGAGTCTCAGAATCTGCCATACGTCCTCTAACGTCACCTTCATTTCCCTTGTTGGCAGATGGAATGTAGATGTCTTTAAACTCCAACGCTCTATGAGTGTTGTCAACAATGCTCAATGTGCTCTCATCGTAGGATATCCAAGCAAATGTCGTAATCCTGCCACCTCCAAAGCATGGTGGTTTGCTCCATCATGGCCGCCATTGTCACCGTCAACACCTTGAACCGTCTCTCTCACGTCCACAACCGCTCAAATCACTGCACCCATAGAACAACACTCTATCAGTCATTTCTCACATTTTCTCTCCTCTTCTTTTCCAGCCCCGGGTTATTTTTCTCGCTATTCCCTCCCCTTTTTCCTACTTTTAACTATATTTTCTTCTCTTTTTTCATCGGTCCCCTTCTTTCCGGACATGGCCGCCCCTTTCTGGGTATGATCGCCCCTCCTTGGGAGTTGTCGCCCTTTCTGGGGCGTTGCCGCCCCTGCCAGGGTGCGACCGCCCTTGCTAGGGTGGGGTCGCCCCTGCCTTAGCTGAGGCGGGGCCATCCCTCGCTAGGGCGCGGTCGCCCCAACCGGGGCGCAATCGCCCCAACCGGGGCGCAATCGCTCCTCATCTGGGTGTGGTCGCCCCTCAATGGGTGCGGTTGCCCTTACCGGGGCATGGTCACCCCTGTCTTAGGGCATGGCCACCTCTTGACTATTTTTGGTTGAACCCAAGTTGGGTTGACCCCGAGGTAAGTCTGCCCTCCTTTTTTCTCCCCCCCTATCCCTTTTTAGGCCTGTTTTTTTAATTTTTTCCCATTAATGGGGTAGATCCCCCCCCTCCCATAGCCTCTAACTGCCTATTCTAACTATCCCATTGGAAAAATCCCAATTTTGCCCCCAACCCATTTTCCTAACCTATCCTCAAACCAAAACCCATGTTTTGAAAAATGCATGAAGCTTAAAATATATATATATATATATATATCTCAAAAATGCTTAAAAATACAAAGAGGGTTTTGACATCTAACCTGATGTGGCACTGCGTGCGCATGGAAGAACGCCCGCACCTCATCCGCTCAGTGGGTGATCTCATCATCGTAATCGGTTAGCATCTTCTTCTCCTCTCTCTCTCTCTCTCTCTCTCTCTCTCTCTCTCTCTCTCTTCTTCAACTGCCAGGTGTGCAAATGAGGAATAGTAACTCTAAAATTCCCCCCATTTTTAAAATCACTTTCAAGTGGGGTAGTTTTACTTTTTATTTACTCTTTTTAGGTCCTCATTAATTCCAAAGCTTCTGCGGGCCACCATTTGCACACCGTGTGTCTGATCGACTTCGTTCAAAAGACAAACCTGCCTGATTTTTTGAGCTCTATCCAACCGTACCTATTTTTATTCATATCGAGATGTCGCTCGAGGCCTCTTTTTCTTCCCCTGTCGCCCTCTCGAGGCATCTCAAGGGGGCATACCCTACCATTCTCACCCATTCCTTCGCCATGGTCATTCTCTTGCGAGATCGGGGCATCTCTTTTCATTTCCCTTCATTTGGGCAACTCACGTATTTTTCACATGCTGGGGCATAATTTTCTAGTCGCTTCTTCTATAGAGTCATCTACATTTTCTTATCTTCGAAACAATGTTATTCTAACAATATTTTGAAGAGGGGAAAAATATAGACATCCAAATTTGACCACTTCCATATGGCCAAATTCGTCTCCTTACACCTCTATGACATTAACATTAATTGATGTATTTATTTAATCAATATTTCACCTTCTGCCTAAGGTTCCTAAAGTATTTAATTTAACAATTAAATAATTTATCCTTTATCCTTTCTTTTCTGAATTAAATAAACATATCAATTATTTAATTTAGTAATTTGCCCCTTTTAAATTTAAATTAATTTTAAATTCATTCTTTTTCTCTCTCCTTGTCACATCCTTCATAACCCTTCTTCTAATCTAGATTAAGATGTGCACCACTTAATCAAGATTAATGTCACATCCTCCTACATTTCTCACTTGCTTCTAATCCCTCATTAACTTTCTTAATCATGTATTTGCACAATCCTAATCTAATCCCCTTGCTACATTTAGCATGCCCTTTTTGGTCAACCTTCACATCTTCCATATTTGGCATAGGTTCTCTTCCCCATGCGAATTTAAAATTCACTCTTTATTCCTCCAAGAATCTCCCTCTTCCCCATGAGTTTAAAATTCATTTTTGATTCCTCCAAGGAATCTCCTCTTCCCCATGTGATCATTGAAAGGTCACATCAAGTCACATGAAGGCCAAAATGCTTCCATTATAAGGGCCTTGTTTTATCCACAAGGCACTTTTCAGCCTCCTCCATAAGAACTTCGTCTTATCCGCAAGGTACTTATCATAGGAATTTAAAATTCATATTTATTCTCCTAACCACCTTATCCATTTTTCTCTTCTCCATGAGATTTTTTTGAGGAATACTAAAATTCCTCATATGTCACTTTCACCTTCATATGGGGACAAGAGGTTCCTTTTTGAGGAAATCCTCTCATCCCCCAAGGTACTTGCAAAGTACTTGTCCTTCCTCCACATAATTTGTACTTTGTCCATCTCACCGTGCCCCTTGGAGAACTCACCCTCCATATGTCAAGATGTGAGGGCTTGTTAGTCCTCAACTCACCACAACCCTCCATCTTAGCCATGGTGGCTCAATCTTGACCATTGAATTCTCTAGAGAATTCAAATTCCTCTATAAATACCCCCCTTACATGCTTTAAGGGACCTCATGCATTTTGTAACAAACTTATGATCTTAAGTCATTTGAGTCTCCATACTTGCATTCCATAAGCTTTTATCACATCCTTTTGCATTCACTCCCCATTCATCTTAGTCATTTGTATTTTTCATTGCATTTCAACCACTTTGCATTAGATTTGCCATCCAAGGAGCACTTTCCATCTACATCAAGGGCCAACCAAAGGATCGATTCATGACAAGGTATAATCAATTTCTTTTCATCTTTCTTTGTTTTGAATCCAACTAGGCTAATCATTGAGGTGTTAGTGTTTTTTTTTTCTCTCTTTTTGCATCTTGTTTTGTATGACTTAGGGGAGTTAAAAGTCACTGGTCATAGTAGCAGTGTCATTATCTAAGTTAGGATCATTGCCAAACACACAACATGAAACATAAACTAAGGATTTCAAGGAAATCAATATTTTTCCAAAACACTTAGCCATTATGAGAATATGATACTTTGCTATGAGGTTCAGACAGTTATGCAACATGTAACTGGAAAACAAACAACATATCTAGATAGAGGACTCTAAGAGAGCTCTACATCACAAAGATTTGAGCCAAAAATAGCAAGACTGAGTCACCCAAGGCAACTATGTCCTAGATAGGATTTTGCAAAATTAAAAGTGTGATTGTTTAGGATATTGTTTAAGGCTTTTGGGTCTATGTGCAAATAGGTCTGACAGTGAATATTTTTCTAGAATTTTCTCAATTTATTATAATGTAATTCAAAATGCAAGTGTGTAACAATGTTGAAAATGCTTTCAAATAATAAATGACAATTGTGAATGCAACTTCCAAATCTAAGATGTAGAAATTGACTAATTATAATATACTAAATCTTAAAATGATGATTTTGATGCAATTTTAAAATAAAATAATGCACTTTTTCACCTTTTTGAGCTATATAAAAGATAACTAAATGCATACAATACACTTTCAAGTTTGATTTCAGATTTAAATACCCTAATGCAGATTTGTGAATGCAATTTGAATGTAGATCCAACCTAAGAGAATTGAAATGAACCCTATTACAACATATAATGCTATATTGCATGCAACTTTTTGATTTTTTTTTGTCTTTTATGATGCAAAAATGGATGCCTAAATGCACAATGAAAAATAATGCAATATTAAACCTAGATCTAAGATGAATTGCCTCAAATTTCAAAAGGTCTATAATGTTAACATGTTGGGTTCACCAAAATGTTATGTAGGAAAATGGAAACTATCCTTTAAAGATTTGCACTCTTTAGGGTTTCACACATTTTCCTACTCTAATTGAATATGGGGATGGGATGATATGATATGATTATGAATGGGGGTTTGATAGATTTGGAAAAGATATATAATTGACTTACATTTTGAAAGGTGAGTCAACCAGCCCTTAAGCAAATCTGAAATGGACTTAAGGGTGAAATGCAATACAATGACCTGGCTAATGATGCAAATTTTAGTTTTGATACAAATATGGTAAACACATAAATTCACAAACAAATTCAAACAGTAGGAATGGACTAAGCAAAGTACTGTGCATCCATGGTTCAAATTTGGGGCTGAAAATGGAGGACTAAGTCTCCTAAGACAATAATGCTCTTTTAACTAAAATTCAAATCTATTTTCATAGTCCTCAAGAGCCAGGTTAGAGCTTCCATTTCTTGCTTGTCACAATATCAAATCATTCTATAACTGAGTTTCCATTTTTGTCAATGTGTAGGGTTTGAATGTAATAATGATTAATTGATCTTCAAGATTCTTCCAATCTTCTCTAAATTTGAACCCTACACATTCAAAGAGAGAGGAAAAGTTGTGCCATTTAGGGGTTTGTCTTAGTCAAACTCCGTGTTAGTTTTTCCACTTCCATAATGGTAATGTCAATGATAAATGGATAAATGATAGGAAGGAATGATGAATCAACAAAGTGCTACAACTCACCACCCTTCAATGGCTTCCTTGAAGGATTGAATTCATACAAATATCCTCAAGGCTTGGATCTTGCTTGCTTGAATTTCTTGAATTGCTTGGATTGCTTGGAGACCTACAAGGTTTAGTCTTTACAAACATGAACATGAATTCACATATACTTTGATATGATGCTTGGATCTTAAATTGCTACAATAAATCTCTGAAATTCTTCTCTTGATTTGCTTGATAATGCTCTCAACAATAGTTTCTCTAATAATTTTCCTAGATCTCTTTCAAATGATGCACTAACTAAGTATTTATATGCAATTATTCTAATTTTCCAAAAAATCCCGATAGCTAACTTTGGATATTTGAATTTCAAATAATAAAGTGCTAACATCGACATATTTAAATTTGGATCCAAAATAGGGGGACTAAGTTGCCCTAGGTGACTATGTCCTAGGCCTATTTTTTGGAATTTTATGTGTTAGGAGAAAAGTATTAAATGAATACATTTGTTTCCTATTTGCAATTTGTTGGTAATTGTTTAAAATGGGCCATGGAATGCATAATTTAGGAAATTAGGTGCTCAATTAGGTTCAATAACTTAGGGGGGAGCAAAACATAGTGTGAAACTGTTAAGAGTGACAATTTACGACACAACACTCACATAGAGTTGGAAAGCATATATGCTAATGGAAATTAAATACAAATACTTATTGTTACAATTATAGAGCTTGAATGAACATCTTTTATTCACAACCTCACCCTCCTACATTCAACCTTTTACTGTGCCTTCACAATTTGCATTCATTGTTACCGTGTTGCAAGCTCTTATATATATGATATGAACCCAAAATTATGAGTAACATTAATTTCGACACTTTACCATGCAACATTGATTTGATGAGCTAGCCTCCACACAATTTGTGCATTAATTTTTGCTTCTCCACAATATACATACATAAAAAATCATAAAATAATTTTATTTTTTGTTTGTTCACAATAAACATACATACAAACATTGGAAGACAATTTAATTTTTTGTTTGATAACATTTAATTGTAATGTAAATTTTGTGCAATATATATACATAAATATATTAAAAAATAATTTATTTTTTATTCAAGTAACATTTTATTGATTATGATTTTTTAATTAAAAAAACCATTAACTACGAATCAAATTATATTTGAAAATTGAAAAAACCACAAAAATATCAACTTCTAAAAACTTAACAATAATAGCTTTTCACAATCCATAAAAATAATTGTTTGAAATTTTTTGAATTTTGAGTGTGTGAATATTTTTGCATCAACATTTCACTTCTTGATCCATCATAAAGATGAAATTGAGAACTCAAGAATCAATAAACCAATTAATGCAAATTAATCATAAAAATCTAAAAACTTAATTTGTTTTTTAATACAAATTAATGACAAAAGATAAATCTAACAATATCAATTTAAAATGATTTTTATAAAACCAATAGAATATTCATAAACTTACCTTACAAATCCCTATGGTGGGAAACTTTTTGTCTTTTTCTATTTTTATTTTCTATTTCTTTTCTCAACTGAAATTAAAAAACATGCACAATAATTAATTATAAAACCAATAGAATATTCATAAACTTACCTTACAAATTTCTATGGTACAAACTTTTTGTCTTTTTCTATATCTTTTCTACCAATAGAATATTCATAAACTTACCTTACAAATCCCTATGGTTCGAAACTTTTTGTCTTTTTCTATTATTTATTTTCTATTTCTTTTCTCAACTGAGATTAAAAAACATGCACAATAATTAATACCATATTAGGCGGCTACCAGGGGAGAAAAAGCATATGAATAACTAGAAATTAGATTTCTATCCGCTCCACATATATCCCATCTGTTGCGGGGCATATCTGAATACACTTTCATTCTGACCAAGCAAGGAGTGCAAAAACCTATAAATTATAAGAAAAAACCAAAAATGTTGGTCTTGCATTACCTAGCAACGGAATCTCTTCTTCTATTACTATTTGTCTTTATATAAACCAAGCCTTAATTCTGCTAAACATGGCCAGAAAGCATATTGGGTTCTCCTATTCATGGCTTTATTCCCTTCAACTACCAGCCCAGTGGGATATAAATCACATCTCAGATACCCGATAACCAAATTCATCTCTGCTCCTCTTATCAGTCTCCTTCCTCGTTCATACAAGAAATTGCAACCCCACCACAAGAGTTATTGGAATACTAAATTGCAATTGAAAATGTCTTCATCAATTGCAGCTTCAGCTGGTAAGTTGGGTATTGAATTGGATAAGACATTTGCTTTTTTGTTTATTTTTCTTTTTGCGATTGCGTTCAAGTTATAGTGATTTGTCTAAAATTGTGTCGGATTGGAAATACATATTGGTTTTGTGGGCTGTGCTTTTTCTACCCTGATATGAATTTGAGATGGTAATTTGTTTTTACTTTATATTATTTATGATTTTCTCTCCCTAGGTTTTAGATCTATCAGTGAACAAAAGATGAATAAACAAATTGTTTGAACATGCCATGTAATGGACAGGGAAGCTTTTGGAGGATTTGTAGGATGAATTGGCTCATTAGTTTTGGGTTCTAGAGCAATTTGTGGACTGGAATAATTTTAGTGGCTATTCTTATCTGTTTTCTTAAAAAGAAAATCCCAATTATAATCATTTGGAGATGATTGCTACCCTAAATTTCTCGGAAACAATGTTTCTTTACAATATATGAGGTCAAGAAAATAGATACTAATCATAGAATTCACTTTTGATGAAGATTCACTAGGATTTTTGAATTTAAAAATTTGTTGGCCTCCTATAAATCTCTAGTATATGTAATTACAGTATCTGTTACTCAGATAAAACAATGGATTGGCAAAAGACGTCACTGCATTCATGGGATTGGTTATCTATTTACCTGTTAAAGTATAGTAAATGAGGTGAAGGGCTGCATTGTCTATTTTGTAGCCATGGATTTCTTTACTACCAGAAAAATAACAAAACAAAACATGGTTTCCGTTTCTTAGCTTGGGAAATCTCAGATGAGGTTATTGGTGGCCTTTCATATGGTTTAGGCCCTTAGGTTATGCTCGGGCCACATTCCTAAGATTTGTAAACATGGACCAAGCTCAAATGTACTGCATAATCATTACAAATTTACAGCAAAACATCAGCACATATTGGCTTGAGTTATGGGTAGCCTTATTGTGGTGGTGGAATTTGAAAGTGGGGTCATGGTCTTATTGGTGTACTGATGCTCCATAATCATTATGATGGAACCCTCTTCCATCCCCACCCTCAAGATAATCATAGAGTTTTATTTTGTGTGAATCTGTAAATATTTTATATTGGAGGCTGATATGATGTCTTTGAATTTTACTTCAATAGCTGTCAGCGCAGACCGGTTCATATCAACGTATCTATCTGTTGGTTTTGATGGGATACAATGTTGTGGCTATAATATATGTCTTATTATGAGGGCTGCTGTGGCAGTTTTCTATTTTGGGATGAGGAAAGCCCGTTGATGAATTATTACTGTTGCAGGTACAGAAGCTGTTGGAGAAATAGGTGTTCGTGATTCACAGTGTGTGGAGGAAAAGGATCTCCTGATTGTAGGACCTGGGGTACTAGGCCGCTTAGTTGCAGAAAGTTGGATGAAGGTATTATAATGTGAATTATTAGAGGTACAGTTGTGATAATTAACTCAACTGGAAAGATATTTGAATAGCTAATTTCGTAGAAAGAAATAAACTATATTTATGTCTACTAATCATCAAAGTAGGTTAATGGAATATAAAGTATTACAAATTGCAATAGGTAATCTGGAATGCTGAAAGAAACTTTGACTAGCAAAAAGTAAATTATCAAAGTTAAAACTGGGAAGCAAGAGAACCAAATAAAAATGTTGTAAACCCAAACGATAATAGTACACAACAAAAATGATTATGTAAGTGGGATTCTCCTTGCCAAAGAAAACCTGTGACAAAGCCAGAAAAGGGAGCCAATTGAGAGAACTAGGCTTTAGTCTGCAGTAAATAGTCCTAATAAAGTCAAGAAATGGAGAAACTGGAGATAGTATTATTTTGATTTTATATTCTGTCATCAAATGTTGTTGGAAAGTTGGAAACACATCCCCAATTCCCAATGTTCTCCCCCATAGTCGTTGAATGCAATCAATTTTCTTCTCATTTTAATTACCTGGACCTTGTTTCAAGCAGCAGAATGTTCAAAATCTGTTCATAGCCAAATGACTGATTGGATGTTCATATGGTAAAATTTCAAAAGCATACCATCTCCTATTAGCTTCTTGTTCTTGGATGGTTATAGACCCTAATTTTTCAAGGAACTGAATCGAGCATTTGTCTTGAAATAGAAAGGCCATAAATTACTTAGATATATTTTTTTTTCGGTAAAAACTCTAATGATCTGAAACCTAACCTCTAGACATGTAAAAATGAAAAATTTATGTTATCTTTAGATGCTTACTTCCTTAACCTTTACATTCTTAAACCAAAAACCTAAGTTACTGAATTGGAATTGGGTATGTAGATATGGTGTGCTGGTATAACAATGTTTTTTGGGGTCTGGGTATGTCCATACTATAAATATATAAAATTCAGAAATATATATGTATTTGCAGCCTAAAAACTATAATATGTTAATGATATATTAATATAAAGGTAACACTATATTAAATTATTATTTTTAACTAAATTCGAAAAAGCTATATTAATTCTATACTATCTAGTACCATATTAATATTGAAACTTATATTGATAGCATTTATATCTGTATTGTACAAACCATTCTGTCGATAGAAACTAATATCTATCCTATACGAAAATAAATACGGTATAGTTTATATTTTAGCTTTAATACGTTAAAGCCTTTCAAGTTGAGAATTAAGTTAAAAACATAAAAGAAGCATAAATGACATTTGTTGCCTTATATCCAAGAAGAGAACATGGGCCTACAAGCACGTTCAATCTCTCTATTTAGGAAAATGTCCATAATTGGGATGTCCAACAAATCCTTCACAACATCATACACCTGAAGACCATACTCATCCTGTACACCCAGTTAACCTTCCACATACTGTAACACTTGAATCCAACCTTGCGGAGCACCAAATCACAAACAACTTAGACTAAAGATAGATATGAGCAATATAAGCACATCCTCAGATCTGCAAGACCAAAAACCAAACTGCAGAGAAATGTGGAGCAAAACCATTTCTCCCAGACAACATTGCTTTCATAGTTCACACACCAGTTCACACAACTTTCTCTGCACAACGATCCAGAACAAGAAACTCTGGATATAACACCTCTGATCAACATATCCAAACTGCACAAGCAGATCTTCAATCATGAAGAAATGCGGAGCAAAACACTAAACACCGCTCTGCCATACTGAGCACACTTGACCACATTGTTTCTTCTTTTATTCAATTTTTTTCAAAAGCACTTGGAAACCAAACACCAAAAACACATACTCAACATTTGGAACACCTTCCCAACAACTCAAACACACAAGAGGTTGAACCTCACCAACACATGCTCATCAAAGCATCTCCATAGGTTGACATTAATGCAACAACAAAGATCTGTTGACATCAATGACAACACAAACTTCCAACAATCTCCCCCTTTGTCATTGATGGCAACACATGGAAAAACCGTCAACAACAAAAACAATTTTGATCACCAACTCATATACTGCACCACAATGCACACTGCTCCACCTTACACAAGCATCTATACTTTCCATCATTTTCTCTTTCACAAGACTTCTCTCCTGCTTACTTCATATGGTTTTTTAGTTATCTCTCCCCTTTGACATCAATGGCAAAGGGCAACACATATCTTCTATTTTTTGCTTCTCTTTTGACTTCAATCGCATATACTTTCTCTCCCTCAAAGGCAACACCTGTAAGGAACAACAACTGCTCTGCAACCTTTGCATTCACTTCCTTTGACAAGGCTTCAAAGGACAACACCACAACACGATGACAACACTTACTCCCCTTGACTGCAACAACCAACAATGCTACTACCTACTCCCCCTGACTGCAACAACCAACAATGCTACTACCTATTCCCCCTGAGAGGTAGCCACCAATATTAGTCCAGAACAAGGATTGAATCTTGAGATCCACTGGACTGATGCATATCCTTATGCCTCTAGTTGAAAGAAGGAGGGGCAATAACCCCCAACTTCTCTTGGAGATACTCAAAAGTATCCTTAGGAAGAGCCTTAATGAAGATATCTGCAACTTGATCCTTAGTAGGCACAAACTCCAACTTCACCTCATTTTCTGCAACCTTCTCTCTCAAAAAGTGATACCGGATTGAAATATGTTTTGTCCTTGAATGCATTACCGGATTCTTTCAAATATTGATAGCACTTGTATCATCACATAAGATAGAAACAGGTTTATCATATACCACTCTGATATCCTTCAAAGTTTGCTTCATCCATAACACATGTGTGCAGCATGAAAGCTATATTGATTCCATACTATCTATACCATATTAATATTGAAACTTATATTGATAGCATTTATATCTGTATTGTATAAAACATTCCATCCATAGTAACTAATATCTATCCTATACGAAAATAAATACAGTAGAGTTTATATTTTAGCTTTAATATGTTAAAGCCTTTCAAGTTGAGAGTTAAGTTTAAAGCATGGTTTTGTTAAGTTAAAGTTAAAATTTTGTTCAATTTTGAAACGGAAAGTGTAACAACAAAGGTAGCATCTCTCTAGCAAGTGTTCAGTGCCAACACTAACACCTTTGTCTCCTACAACAAGCTTCTGTCCTTCTCTGACCAGCTTATGGCCATTTTGTACACAATGAGCAACATGTGTCATGTCTCCCTTTTCAATAAGTTCCTATGATGCTTCATAAGCCTATTTCCCATTTCTTGTGGGCTTAGGGAAATAATACTAGGGAAATGATTTTATAACCTTTAAGTGTGTTATGATTTTTATGTCTTAATAATGTGACCACTTAAAGTGCTTTTATAAAGTTGGGTCTTTATAATAAAGTATTTTCATAAAGTGAGTGCTTAGAGTTGGGTTATTTTGTAATTAAAAACATCTTTTATTTAATTCTCCTAGATGGCATGGGAAGACGCATTTGAAAATTTGAAAAAAGGTTCATTTTTGGAGGGAAAATTGGGTGCTCAAGGGGACTATATAAGAAAGGCTTTTTGCCAAAGGATGGATTCTTGTTTTATCAATTCATTCCCTTAAATAAATTGGACATTTGGTTCATCTATCACAAGAGATTGGAGGATAGATACCCCTCTGATTTCCATCACTTGATTAGTGGACAGAAACCCCTGATTCAAAGTTCAGCGATTTCATTCAGAGATTGTACTTGGTCTTCATTGTGGTGGACAACGGAGGATTCGAGGCCAAGTGGTGAAGGATTCGGGGGTTTCTTGCATAGGACGTAGTTGTGAATTTGCTGCCGAGGTGGGTGATCTTTTCAGTGTTATAATTGCTGGTTTTTGGCAGCTACCTCAGTGCCATTCCGTTGTATTTGATGGGTGGTTTGTTGAGAGCCATATATGATAATTTGATTGCTGGTTTATTGTGATAATTGGTTTGGATCTGCAGTTTCAGAAATATTTGTAATCCTCAAATTGGAAATAAATAATAGAATGTGAGTGGGCTGTTGTGTACATAGTTCACAAGTGTTTGTATTTGCTTGCTACAAATAGATCTAATTTTTTTGGTAATCGTATCCTGATTTATGTCAAAAGGAATTCAATTTTAAGTATTGAAACTTGCGAGGTGAGCAATTTAATCATATATTACTTAATATTCCAATTTGGAATAATACAACATGTAGTACCTCTTGTTCTTGCCTTTTCAGTTTTTTCAATGCGGTTGGGCTTGGCCATGTTTTGCGCGAAGTCATTCAGGGTTTTGCCTGTCAAAAATTCAAAAAAATTGCCTGAAAAATTTGCCCAAAGCTTAAAAATCCAAACCTTGCATGATTCCACAAGCAATTTGGATCCATACAGAACTTGTACCTAGAAATGCTGCATTTTCCAGCCAATTTGGTAACCAACTACTCTTTTTTAATAATAGTTGCAATTAGATCATGGAAAACATTTTTTCCACAAGTCTACATTTCTTGGATCTCAAATTCTTGTACATTTGATAATGTACTTATGATGAGATTACTCCTCATAATGATGTATTGGAAAATATTTTATCCACAAGTCTACATTTCTTGGATCTCAAAGGCTTGTACATTTGCTAATGTACTTATGATGAGATTACTCCTTGTAATGATATACTGCCTTGAATATATCATCCTTACAAATAATTTACATGTACAAGTTGGCCATTTTAACCCCATGTAAACTAGAATAATGGAGGTGTCTTTGAATGCTGCTTCTAGGGAACTTTGCATGTGCTTGGACTTATCTATTTGATGCTCATGTCATCATTGTAAATCTATTTAACAGGTTAATGAAGCATTTACAACATTAGTTTTGACAACTATCTCCTTTTGGTTCTCAATGTTTTGCATGCATGGTTCATATCAATGGGTATTAGAGCATCGATTCTACATGCATGGGTGGAATTTGTCTCATTTTTGGTGTCCTTTCCACCTAGAACATCCTCCCATGGACGAGCCATTTCTTCATCACATGTAAATTAAACTAAATGAATAATTGTGTAATTATGAAAGGAGGAAAACAATTATTGGTAGTTAGTCATGGATTATGGCGCTCTCAACAAAATCCTTTTGAAGAATCACTTTGCACTTTCGAATCAACAATTTTCTTGATTGGTTTTAAGTTGTGAAGTACTTTGTTAAGTTTGACTTGACTTTTGGAAATTGCCAATTCTGCACGGGGCTCTGTGATGTTTGGAAAACAGCCTTTAATACAAAACTTTAGCCTTATGAGTGGTTGGCCATATCTATGACATCTTGGTCTACAACAAGTCCTTGGACAATATCTTGGTTGATGTGCACATAATTACATATCTTCTTTTATAATATTAGCTTCATGCCAAAATGAAATTATCCTTATTTAGGGAAACCCTAGTCAACTTAGTAGCATTTGTTATTGGTGAGCAAAGAATCAGTTGGCACTTGTTTTTGTGCCTCATTTCCTAGACATATCAACCCTCAGTTTGGCAAAAAAACTTATTTTCAGGCCTCGAGGCGGCAAGCTAGCCCAAAACGTCTAGCATTAAATTCTCAAGATCTAGAGCTTGTATCTTAAATCTGCTTGGCAGATCTTGATATTTCTTAAAGTCCTAGTTTTGATTTGGTGGATATCGGATGAGTTTTGGGCCCAGATTTTATATTCTGGTATTTTCAAGCGGGTCTGTAAAACAATGTCAAAATGAAGAACTTTCTTAATTCTAGTAATGGAACAAGTGTTGATAATTCAAGATAAGCCTCTAGATTCAGTTTTGTGGTCATTGAATAAGTTTTGTGGTTGTGGCAAAAATTCTTTTAAGTGCCTGTAGATTGGTTCCCATTATATAGGAGCCCCCGAATATTGGTTTGCTGCTCAAATCATGGTTATTGTATAGTGATCTCGAACAATATGAACATGCCTTGCAAAGTTTCGCACCTTCTAGACATCATTTGAGCCCGTGGTGCAAATCCCGTCATTTCAACCGAAATGCGTTTAATTGCTAGCTTCATCAAATTTTAATGGAATTTTGAAACAATATTTCTATTGTTTTAAATAATGTAAAGGTTAAAAAATCATTGCTTAAGCATTCTTCTAAGGTCCCAACACAATATTCATGAATGAGCATTTAATATGTCATTAAAAAAAATCTAAATGTTCATGTCACAAGCTGAACAACACAACTTAAGACATGTGTTTTGTTTAAAGGTTGCAATGGACTAGGAGTTGTGCAATGGTTTATTTGATTGAAATTTTTTTGGCTAATGTTTCAACTTTGAAAAGGGGGCATCCAACGTATTTCCCACATGAAGAATGAAGTTTATAAGTCTCCCAGTGCATGAGCACATATTTCCTCAAGCCTCTCGCATCAAAAATGCACTATGAAGAAATGATGTGCTGCAATAGAATGTTGGCATGTGGAGGAAGGTCTAGGGATGATTTCTGACATTATTAATTGCATTATATTGTTATTGCATCCAAAAAGCCCAATACTCAGAAAAATCAACTCATACATGATTTCCAATGCTCTATGCAACTAAAAGTGATCCAGCACTACATAAAAACAACTAACAAGTAATTTAAACACTCAGGTGTAGTTTCTCATGCTCTTGCATGATTAAAGACACTTAGGGATAATCCCAAAGGCCTTATAGAGGTTATAAACACTTGTCAACTTCTTTTTGACGCTTGATAACTTTCCCAATTTTGGAGGAGAAATCATAAAATGGGAAGATGAAATGTTGCAAGCATGATTTTAGGCACCCAAGTATGGTTCAAAACGCTAAATAGCAAGAGATGATTGCCCAGTTATGCAAAATGGACTGCCCAACATAATTTCATGCCCAGGATTGCAGAGGGATTAGTGACATGGTTCTAGCATTTGACTGTGCATAAACCTTGATGGATTCCCTTTCCCTCGTCTTTCACAAGTTGAACTAATCAACAAAGTAAGGAAGAGTGCCCATCCAAATGGTAAATGCCTTGCATAGAGTGAAAATGCCAAAAGGTAAAATTCCCTACAAAGATCAAGCACCAAGCATGTGAGGTCTTCAAATAAACTAGTATTATTAAAATAATTAAAGGATGAAGAAGGCAAGCAAACATGAAGTGGTTGCAAGCAAACAATTTGACAAAATGCCTGACCTATTGCAAAGGAAACTGGGTAGTTTTGAGGGATATGATGTATGATTTAAGTAGGTTTTCATTTGCAGGTGAAATGGTAAGTACTGGGGAGCCATTTCATTCACCTATGGGGTGAAATCAGGTTGGCAAAAATATTTTTACCGTAGCGGTAAAAAGTTGCATGGGAAATGTAAATGGAAGTGTAAATGCTACTTTCAGTTTAGAAAACGGGGCAAAGGAGGAGAGGTGTTTAAAGATACCGAGTCATATTCTCTTATGCCTGGTTTAGTTGTTAATCAAGAGCCGAGCTTTTGCCAAGTGTCACTCTTGGATTCAATCTAATTTTCCCCCTTCTTTTATTGTAATTTTTGGGTATTGTAAAGGAGTTGTTGGGTCGTAGGGTAGAGGCTGCTAGAAATATCTAGGCCAACCTTAGGTTCATGTCTGTAATTACTTTTGATTTGTAGTGCCAAATTGATGTAAAACTTTGCTTAATAAGGACATTGTAATCCTGAGTTTGATTTTTTCTATGATCTTGTAATATTTGTTTTAATAAATCAATGTAAGACTCATTCATCTCCATTTCTTCTTGTATGTTTCAGGGAATCTAAGATCTTTCTAGCTGCACATTTTCTGCGCTTATGCTAGGGTTTAGTTAGCTTGTAACGAAGAGATATAGTAAAAATTCTTATTATGAGTTGCTTGTAATTGGAAGTCTTTATAATTTGGTTTGTAGAGTTTATGAGTTGGAAATAGATTATTAAGAATGGGATGTATTGTCTAAAACATGAAGGCATTTGAGAGTCTAGGCTTTGAAAGGCAACACCATGTGACACAGGCTTATCTAAAGTATGGTTTGCTTTGTCGTTGTTGTTATTGGTCTAGGATTGAATTTTCTGCAGGACGAGGCACCAATCTCCTATGGTTGTAGCTAACTCAATGCCTCAAGTTTACAAATAATGAACATCTACAACAAGGTATAATTTTTTAGGGTTTCTTTGTCTTCATGGAGTTTAAAGGATGCAAAGAATAGCTCAAGTTTCTTACTCATTTGTTACCCCTTTGCCTGTTTGATATGAAGACATACTGGTTTGTGTAATTTATTTGTTCACAACAGTGGTAAGGGTACAAAGGATCATGCCTGCACCTATTAAATTGTAAAAATCCTTTGCTCATAGATCTGTGAATGTGTCAATTATCCACTACTTATGGTTTACAACTACAAACTAATATGAAGTCAACACAATTTGAGTTAGTGATAAAAAATTGGGCCTGTGTATTGTGTCAACTAGACTTGGTTTCATCTTTGTAGTGAATATATGTTAGAGATATTTACTATTCTTTAAGACCCTCATTAGGATTACCCTCTTGAGTCTTGTGGGGCTCAAAGTGTAGAAGACAGGGTCCAATCTTGTCTCATTGGCTATTTCTTGTCCTTGGTTTAATCATAGGGCTGTCATCTTACCTGGATCGAATTGATCCCTGGGTCCGGGTGTTGTGTCATCTCTTAGAGCTGCAGGTAGCAAGCAAAAGAACTGACATATTCAATTTGGATTTAGATAAAGTCAGTTTCCTTTGATAACGGTCCACTCCATTAAACATTCCAAATTTGAAGAGTGCTCTAGTGGATATGAACTCTTCCATAGTTCTCTAAGGAGTTCAAATGTTTTATAGGAAGTTCATTCATAACTATTTGCAAATGTTTCCCACCTTCTTCAACTCACTAATCTGAACATCTTAAATGGAATCACTAGGACACTCTAGCATTTAGTCATTTACTGTGTAGAAAACTTGCAACATCTTCAGTGCTACTTTTATTGACCTTCTATGTGGAAGCAGGTTGAGGATTAGCCTTCCATTACTGCTCCTTTTCTAGTCAGAGTAATCTTTCCAAGGCAAAGCTTGAACTGTATCTATCATTGCCTGTGCATTTGTGACCATAGGATTTCATATCCATGAGCTCATTGGTGGTATGCCAAACACTTTTTGCAAGGATTACTTCATATTTGTTGTTATATATTGGTTCACTTAAATGGCTATTGTTGTGCTATTCATGAAGAGTCGAAGACAACTGATACTCCATATGCTTCTGCTTTGTTCTTTGAACACATAATAAGCAATTTTGGCTGGCATTCATTATTATCTCTCCTCATGATTGATGCTTCCTAAGTTGCTTTTGGTAATCATAGTGGAAGCTTCTTGGTTTTCAGTTGCATTTCTCCACTTCATTTCATCTCATTTGGCCTCATGATTGATGCTTCCTAAGTTGATTTTGGTTATCATTTCAGAAGCTTCTTGGTTATTAATTTGCATTTATCTGCTTTGTTTCATCAGAAAATGAGTGGCTAGACTAAGGTTGTTAATCTCGCTGTGCTCCATGTTCTTTACAATGATCACCAATGAAACAAACAGTGGGACAATTATCTGCCTATTATTCAACAATTTTTCTGTCAGGCTGCTCATATTTTAACATTTAATGCCTATAAGATTCCAAAAGTTTGTAATGGATTCCAACATCTTGTGCCTATAGGATTTTAATTACTTCAATTCTAGATATGTTCCATCAACATTTCCTTTGTGCAGAATTTGCTCACATTTAATGTGATGTTTCAAAAAATTATGTAACAGACTTGGGTCAAATTCAAGGCACTACATGATCATTATCCAGGACCTCATGCTTCCAAGTTCGTGTCTAGGTTTGCCCTCATGTGATTACTTGGTCAGTTAGAAAGGTACAATGCCAACCTAGGTGAATTGGTTCTTTCATTTAAGCCTGCCTAACAGCATATAAACTAGACTAACTAAGCTTTCCATGCATTCTTAGTTCTGGGCACTTTGTATGTGCTTAGTCTCATCCTGTTAGTGTTTCTTAGATCAGATTAAACAATGAAAACACTTAATAATATTGCAACATATAAGACAATGAACACAACAAGATACCCTGGGAAAACCCTCCTCTTGAGGGAGAAAAACCCAGCAAATGAATCTCTTATATAAAGTAGAACAAGAGCAGAAATCTGCTTACAACTTAGGCCCAACAATGGCCAACAATGGATACAATAAAAGTCGCACCTTTCCTAGATGCACTAGATACAAATGAATGTATTCTTGCTTGAAATCGGACTGCTGCTAAGGAATTGCGAACTGCTGCTCTGCTCTTAATAGCGAACTTGACTTGAATAATGAATATGTTACAATGCCAAATAAGACCTTGTATTTATACAAGTGTGGCGCCTCTTCAAGATAGGTCGGCCCACATAAAAGAACCATAATAAATAACAATTAGAATAAGGTCGGCCCAAGTAATGACTAAGGCATGCGAACCATAAAGGGTCGGCCTTTTGCATTTACTAAATATTGTAATCATGAATTAAATAGCCGAAGGCTACTTCATTTAATTCATGTGCTTCTTCTTGTGATTTGTGCGAAGGAAGTGCAGACCATAGCTGCTATAACATCAACACATCCAACCTACAATCCTTTTTATTTTTGTAGATCTATTGAACTATGCTAATAAAAAGAGTATCACATAACTACTGGCAGTCATTTCGTTTTGATTCTCATTTGCTTTGTGTGTGGTTCATGTTGACTCTCTAGTTTCATACTTTTCTAGAGAATGTGTCTACTTAATTTGCTTTCTTGGTTGGTCCACACCTTCATATGAGGAATTCTATGTCCTCACACCCACTAGTTCATTGATTCCACCAGCTAGAATGAATTAGTGAACTGTTGATTTGCAAATTTTGACTAGTTCCTGCTCCTTGCTTAGCCTTGATCTTAATCCTTCTTTAGTAAGACAATTTACTTTTGGAAACTTGTACTTCACATTTTGTTTGAATGAATTGGGACATGAGGTCTATTTAATTGAGGAGCAATATGCCACTAGTCTTGAAAATCCTCAATTAACATTATCTGGATTCACATTTCCTTGAGGAATGGCAATCTCTTCTACCATCTCCATGTGTCAAGCTCGTTTGTATCATTGATGTAGCTATCCTTGAATCTTTGATTGAATTCATAACTTGCAAGAGATTAGGAGTCAACTTTGGATATGTCTTCTCCTTTGTAGCGCTTCTTGAAGGAAATCCTTATCTACCATGGAGATGACTTATGTTGGAGGTGTACCTTAGGAGGGAATTCTAGAGTGCTTGGATGAATACTAGCTTCATCATCATTCTCCCTTCCTTAGCTATCCTTCTTGTTCTTTTTAGGGTTCGTTACCAGACTACGAGAACAATATCTCTTATCTTGCTTCTTCTCATTAGGATTATCATCGTTGTTGCCATAATTGCAACTTCCTTTATCACCTTAAATGGGTGGTTTCTTTAGGGTTATGCCAATGGGACAAGATGTCTCTCCTTTGTAGGCATAGGAACTTGTTGTTTGAGAACCATAGTGGTACCATTTGTAATGTCCCATTTTTTTGTTAATACAAGTTTTTAAATATTAGGTTTATTCCTTGTTGCCTAGGGTTTTTAGTGATCCATTTTCTATGTTTGTGTTAGTTGTTGGAGTTTCCCTTCCCATTGTGCATTTCTGCCCAACTTCGCTTTTTCTTTGTTTTCCATCAAAGTTTTGGACTTACTCATCTGATCATGCTTTCCTTCCATCCTCCACTCATTTCCTTGTGTAGTTGGACTTTCAAACTTGTCCATCCTGGCATGCCCATTGCTCAACCTTCAACACCTTGACCAATGATATGAGTCTTGTGGTATTCTCAACTACCAAACTCCGATATTCTTGCCTTTGTTTTTGTTTGACCCCAACATGTGTCGTAATGTCATTGATGGTCTATTTTGGTGCCATAAGTTATTCCAACTAGGTTTTCCTGTTGAGGAACATTGTTTAAAAGTTAAAGGTATGGATTCACATGTACACGTGGCATTAGAGGATGAGAATGCCATTGCTTTCATTTAATAAAGCGGTTACAATATGAGGTTGACAGTTCTAAGATTTGGTATCAGCCATTGTTGTAGAGGATATAAAAGGGAATGCATCCATTCAAGGACGATCATCTGTCAATTTCTATATATGAACATTGTTGGAAACCATTTTGAGCACTTGTGTTCGAGCGTGTGGATCTGAGGTCAAAAACCTACAGATCTATTTGAGATCAGAGGATAAAATCCCATTGATTTCAAAGGTTAGAGGACCTTTGACTGGATGATGATTCACTTAGAGGTCACATTGGAGCTTCATTTGGTCACTGATCAGCCGTTTTGTATGAGATTATGGTTGATGTTTGCTGCGAGTATGCATGACAATTTATCACTATTCATTCCTGTTATTGTTGAACATTTGAATGTACTCAAATTCTATTGTAATAAGGAAAGGACCGGGAGTTACATTTGTTACTTGTTGGGTTAGCATTTAGAATGTAATGGTAATAATGTGATGTAAATAGTGATTAAATATGAGTTTGATAAGCTCTGAGTTAAATACTAAAACCAGATATTATTTGTTTACCAAATATTTAACACTTGAAAAGGGTTTAAAATCAATTTAAAGTCAAATTTGCGTAATCATTTTGATCGATACATTACATGATTCCCATCACATTGTCCGACGAACTTGACATTGGGAATTTCTTTGGAATGGAAAGAAAAAAGATGTTTGGCTCTGTAAATGTTAATCAAATCTTATCAAATTGAATCCTAAAAAAGACCTATGGAAATTCTAAGTCTGAAATTCTGTGTAAGAATTCTAAGTCAGATTTTACTTCTTGTATTTTGAATATGCTGATTGCAGAACATTTATTAATTTCGATGTTTGCAAGATAGAAAACGATTTCCCATTTATATCATGGGAGAAGACACGCTCTTAGGAGACACGTCTCATGAGAGGACGTGTCCTTTGAATGCGTGGGCTCCCTTGGTAAATTAGTTAGTTAATACTTTACCAATTATCATGCTTTTAACAAGCAACAATCAATGATATAAGTTTTGATTTATTTATTCTTGAATTTCTATCATCATCTGAAATTCGAATCACTTATTTGTAGATGTTTATATTTTAAGAGCAGTTCGATTAAATATAAATGATGATGATGCATAAATGCAATTATAATTTATATCTGACTGATGCTATCTTAAATCAACACTCCCTCTTAGCTAGGGAAGATATTTCAAAACAAATAAGTGGAGATATCACCTTCACACGTGATATCGAAGATATGATATGTTTTTCTCAATATTGTCAAGTCACATGACATTCTTCATAACACATCTTCATTATGGTATGTGCACTGACATCAAGTCACATGATGTCTACCATAATTTCAT
Organism: Sequoiadendron giganteum; assembly: GCA_007115665.2. Classification (NCBI taxonomy): domain Eukaryota; kingdom Viridiplantae; phylum Streptophyta; class Pinopsida; order Cupressales; family Cupressaceae; genus Sequoiadendron; species Sequoiadendron giganteum. Next base: position 614,999,853 of record CM021103.1, on the reverse strand, counting down.
GGCATATCCACGGATATATAAATATCCACCATGTTTATCTCTTTAAGGATCACAATGATCTTCAAATGACATCAAGATGATATCCATCAAAGTGTCCAAGAGATACTATCATGACATGTCCATAGATATCAAGTCACATGATATCTATCATGATAGTTCAACTCATCATTGTAGAGTCGTCACTTTACAATGTCACATACAAGTGTTCATTATTAGAAAGATCGTCACCTTTCAATAATGTACACAAGGGGAGAGGGCCCATAAAGTCATGGAGTCACACACATGACAAAAGAGTTTACACATTAAACATCTTTAAATATATTAGTACAACTTCTAAGCAATTTGAATTTCAAACATAATATCAAATTACATTTCAACCATACCAAGTTTCTTCCTGAAGTGTTCAACCTTGATTCTGGAGAGAGGTTTGGTGAGAATGTATGTTGTTTGATCATTGGTACTAATATACTCCAACTGGATTACAGTCCTTTCTACCATGTCTCTTACATAATGGTAGGGGATCTCAATATGCTTAGATCTATCATGGAATACTGGATTTACAAAGAGTTTAATGCAACTTTGATTATCACAATAAATGATAGTAGGATTCAAGGGTTCACCAAAGAGTCCCAAAAGCAATTTTCGGAGCCAAACTACTTCTCTTGCCCCCATAGAGGCTGCAATGTATTCAGCTTCTGTCGATCTTTGTGCTACTGAAGACTGTTTTCTGTAGATCCAAGAGATCATAGCCGATCCTAAACTGAAGCAACATCCTGATGTGCTTTTCCGATCGGTTACACTTCTAGCCCAATCTGAATCAGAGTATCCATGAAGATCTAGTTGGTTATTTCTGTAAAGAAGACCATATCCAATAGTGCCTTGAAGATATCTTAATATATGTTTCACAACCATAAGATGAATTTCCTTTGGCTCACACATGAACTGGCTTAGAGCATTCACTGCATAGCAAATATTAGGTCTGGTGTTAACCAGGTACATCAATGATCCAATATTTGTCTATATAGAGTGGAATCTGCACACTTAAATTTTGCTGTTGCTTCTTTTAGTTTGTGAAGGTTGGTTTCCATAGGTGTAGACACGGGTCTACAACCCAACATTTTAAATCTCTTCAGAATATCAATAGTGTATTTTCCTTGATTTAGTATGATGCCATTTGATTTCTGCCAGACTTCCAAACCTAGGAAGTAGTGTAAAATGCCCAAGTCTTTCATGTCAAATTTTGAAGTTAGATCCTTCTTTCCTTGAGTAATGAGGTGATCTTCTCCTGTTATCAGTAGGTCATCAACATATAAAATAATTATTATCATATCACCTTTAATTACCTTAAAGTAAAGATTTGGGTCTACATCATTCTTGGAAAATCCTAGTCCCAAGAGGTAGCTGTCAATTCTTTCATACCAGGCCCTGGGAGCCTGTTTAAGTCCATACAGTGCTTTCTTTAGTCTGCATACATGTGAGTCAGGTTTATGTATCACAAAACCTTCAGGATGTTCTAAATGAACTTTCTCTTCAATGGTCCCATTTAGGAAGGCAGTTTTCACATCCATTTGATGAATCTTCCAACCTTTAGCTGCTACAATGGCTAACACTACTCTCACAGACGTGTTACGGGCAACAAGTGCAAATGTTTCTTCATAATCAATGCCTTCCTTTTGTGAAAAACCTCTGGCCACAAAATGTGCCTTATGTTTTTCTATACTGCCATCAGTAGCATGTTTGATTTTGAAGAGCCATTTAGAAGAGACAACAAATTCTCTTTTGGTCTAGGCACTATATCCCATACATCATTTTTTAGAATGGATTGATACTCTTCCGTCATAACGTCCTTCCATACTTGATGTCTGAAGGCTTCTGTAACACTGGTGGGTTCTGAATTTATGATGTCATTCATTAGAGCAACATAGCTTGAAAACCGTTTGGGTCTTTTACTCTCCTTAAACGTTCCTTTGGGTGTTGCATGATTCTCAGCTTCTTTGATCATCTTTCTAGCCCAAAGTGGCCTCTTCTTGCTGTTGTCATTTTTATTCTCATCTGAAGTAGATAGAAGTTCATTTAGTATTTTCTCAGGATACTCCCTCTGAATCTCAGGAGTAGGATCCTCTTCTAAGACTCTAGGTGAATAAGTTTCTATCTCACTTGAACTTCTTGCCCTTTTGAAGGCAATGTCTTCTTCAAAAATGACATCTTTGTTCAATTCAATTTGTTTTTGCTCGGGTATGAATATCCTGCAGGCTTTGGAGGTTTCATTATATCCCACAAATACCCCTTTCTTTTCGGAAGGTTCTAGTTTGAATCTCTTCTCTTTGGGCACATGAATATAGACTGGGCAACCAAAAATCCTAAAGTGACTAATATCAGGTTTTATGCCAGTAAATGCTTCTTTAGGAGTTTTGTTATCTAGATGAGAATGTGGACATCTATTTTGGATGTAGACAACAGTTCTAGAGGCTTCTGCCCAGAATGAGGTTTCTATGTTCTGGTCAAGTAACATTGCTTTTGTAGCTTCTACAATGGTTCTATTTTTCCTTTCAGCAACCCCATTTTGTTGAGAGTTGTAGGCTACTGTAAACTCCCTCTTAATCCCAACATTCATGTAGAATTCCTTAAAGATTTCAAAGGTGTATTCTTTCCCATTGTCTGTCCTTAAAATTTTGATTTTCTTCCCAGAGAAGTTTTCAGTAAGAGCTTTGAACTTCTTGAACCTTTTAAGGATTTCTATTGACTCTTTACACTTAAGAAAATAAATCCATGTCTTCCTAGAGAAGTCATCTATAAATATGACATAGTATAGGAAGCCTGCCTTGGAGGGTACAGACATGGGTCCACATAAATCAGAGTGAACTAGTTCTAACACATTTTGGGTTTTACTCAAGCTATTGTGAAAGGATCCCTTTGTATTTTTTCTTAAGGCACAACCTTTACAGGCTCCTTCATGAGTTGGTTTTAACTTAGGTGATCCTGTTACAAGTTTTTCCACAAAGGGTAGGACATGGAAATGAAGGTGTCCTAATCTTCTATGCCAAATTTCATTTGAATTAGAAGTATCAAAAGTAAGGGCTTGCTTGAATTCAGTGCATAGTTTATAAAGATAACCTTGTCTTATACCTATGGTTTGGGATTTCTTTATAGTTGAGTTCTTAGGCCATGCTAGAAATTTCCCATCCATAAAGGTAACCCTATATCCATTGTCTTCAAGAGCAGAGATGGATATTAGATTCCTCTTTATTCCAGGTACAAATAAAACTCCAGTGAGTTGAAGGGAGAGACCAGATTTCAATTTGATGGAGCAAGTTCCAACCCTTTTTACAGGGTGTGCAGAATCATCCCCAATGGTTACTTCTTCATCAGTCTCTTCAGTCATAGTGTCTAAGTGTTCTCTGAACCCTGTGATGTGCCTTGAAGAACCACTATCAATTACCCAGTTGTTGGTATTGTTAGATACTTGACTTGATAAGGCTGAATAGAATACAAATTTCTCAGATTCCTTGTCTGAATTTGACTTTCCTACTTTAGCAAAGGATGCTTGTTGTTTTGATCTGTCAGGGCACTTCATTGCATAGTGCCCATATTGATCACATCTAAAACATTGTACTTGAGAGATGTCTTTCCTCTTCTTGGATGATCCTTGTCCATAGGAATTTCTCTTTCGCTTAAATGATCCTTTCCCGTAAGAGTTTTTCTCACCCCTTTTATTAGATGTTGCGTTGAGCACATGAATGTCTTCATCTATGTTCTTTTGTTTGTTTTCTTTTGTTGAGAGTCTTGTTTCCTCTTGTAGGCAGTCTGTTCTTAGCCTATCAAACTTGGGGAGTTTAGATCTCGCACTTATTCCTTGAACAAATGACTCCCATGAGTTTGGTAGGCCTCCTAGTGCAATTAGTGTTAACTCTTTGCTATCAATTTGATATCCAATTGTAAATAATTGATCCCTTAGCTCAATGATCCTCATGAAGTATGCATTAATAGTTTCTCCTTTGTTTATTTGGACATTGTTGATTTGCCTTTTTAATGCAAGAGTCCTACTAGTGTTGTTTATTTCATAGGTGCACTCAAGGGATTTGAACATTAGATATGCAGTTTCATGTTTTGCTAGAATGGGTACTATATGGTCCCTAACTGCATCTACTAAGATTTTCATGGCCTTTTCATTGTTCTCAATCCATTGAGTTTTCTCTGGATCATCCTCTGGTTCCCTCTTGTTTTCTTTCACAAATGAGTCTAACTTATTTTCTTTAAGAATCATCATGATTCTGAATTTCCATGATGTGAAGTTGTTTGCTCCATGAAGACGATCTTCAAATCTGATCAAACTTGACATTATGAAGAATGTGATGTGAAGCTCGATTTCTTAAAAATACGAATTTTCTAAGTAATCTGATATCTAGATTTGATTTTGATTCACTCAACTTGGCTCTGATACCATCTAAATGTTAATCAAATCTTCTCAAATTGAATCCTAAAAAAGACCTATGGAAATTCTAAGTCTGAAATTCTGTGTAAGAATTCTAAGTCAGATTTTACTTCTTGTATTTTGAATGTGCTAATTGCAGAACATTTTATTAATTTCCATGTTTGCAAGATAGAAAATGATTTCCTATTTATATCATGGGAGAAGACACGCTCTAAGGAGATGCGTCTCATGAGAGGACGTGTCCCTTGAGCACGCAGGCTCCCTTGGTAAATTCGTTAGTTAATACTTTACCAATAATCATGCTTTTAACAAGCAGCAATCAATGATATAAGTTTCAATTTATTTATTCTTGAATTTCTATCATCATCTGAAATTTGAATAACTTATTTGTAAATTTTTATATTTTAAGAGTAGTTCGATTAAATATAAATGATGATGATGCATAAATGCAATCATCATTTATATCTGACCGATGCTATCTTAAATCAACAGGCTCCTACCACATTGTCCCACGAACTTGATCTTGGGGATATATTTGAAATGGAATAAGATGTGATGTTTGGCAAATTGGAGTAACAAAAGTCCTTTAAGGCCTCAAGTCGATCAAATGAGTTGGCCAAAGTCTCATCATTAGTCTAACAATTAATGTTGGAGGCCTTGGTCCTCATTTTGTGAATTTGTATCTCATGGTTAGGAGGGCCTTTCATAGCTAGGTTTCTGACTAATTTTGTTGGAAAAATGATCTATAATGCTCCATTCTTTGCTTATCATGATGACAATGTCATTGGTATTAATTGTCTTTTCAATTCTTCCAAAGGCCGTCAGCTATAGCCATCACTTTTTTGCTATAGGAGAAGCATCCAATCTTAATCATGATGGTGTTTCCTAAAGAATCTAAAGGCATTATGACTCATATTGAATGAGCCAACTAGCCAAAACCTTGATTGTTCTCATGCTTCAGGTGGATAGGTAGAAATCCAATTCCCCATCTAGCTCAAAAATGATTTGGATTACAGATCCATTGTTGATACTTTCTTCAAACAATAGGTAGAAAGCTAAGTTCCCATTCACTTGGAGTTTGCTTGGAATACTAACCCATTGTTGGGCCCAAAGTTAGTGTTGAAGCTATCTCTGTCAAACTTGAGATAACACCTATAGAGTAGCCCATTCCTATTCAAAAACTTGTTGATGCCATAGGTAGACTTTATAGTGGTGAAATGCAAAAGCAAGATGTCATGTAAGATGATTTGGCCTCAATGACCTTGATTTGCTGGGGATAAAGAGACTCATTAATAATGTTGGACCATCTTCAGTGATTGTTCTCCTAGAAGACTTGTTGCATTAATATGAATATCAAAGATGACATTTGGTATTCTTACATTCCAGCTCAAGATAAGAATTACATTGCCTTTAAATTCTATTCTCTTTTCAAATTCCACCTTCAAGTAGTACTTTTGTGGCATGAACAACCATGTTTTGTTGATGTTGTGAGTGCTTTTGGACTTGAAGCTATGTTGCTTGTTCAGGTTTGATCATTTGGTTATTCTTTTTCTTGGGTTTGGTACACTTGTGTTTGGCTTTACTACATATGTGTGTATGTGTGTGCACGTGTAGGTACTATGTGTGTGTGCACACACATTTACCATAATGTGCACAAAATATAGAAAATTAAATACAAAATTGAGAATGATGATTGATAATTCATATCAATTACTTTGATTTAGGATTGATTGGTAAATCAAAAGTATAAATAGAATTCAATTACTCAAGAAAAAATGTACCTTTAGGATTTAGGGTTTAGGGTGGCTTAGTTTTTTTTTCTAAATACACTTTTGTGTTAGATCCCTATGTGTTCACCCAAGGTCCCTCTAGGTTCATCTAGGGTGTGGGACTTGCTTGGCTGATTGGTGTGGGTATGTCTCAAATATACTAGGGTCAAATGGCTAGGTTTGGGCCTTGACCTTGGCTGAACTTGACCTAGACTAGGATCAAAATCCAACCTTAACCGATCCAGGTTTGTCTAGGGTTCATGGCGAACCCAATAACATAGATTTGAAGGACTTCTTGAATGTTTATTTCTCCCAACATCTTTGGCATCAAAATGCTTACCTCAAAGAGTTCCAATCTCAAGTCCTCAAGAATACTTGAGTCCTTGAGAATTCTTAATGATGCAGGATTTTGAGTGATAGTACATTGCTCATTTTGTGACCATAATAAATACATGAATGCACCCAAAGAGGTGGCTGCAGCAATTAAGCCTGATGGCATCAATGTGTCTCTACTATCTCTCTTTTATAGTTATTTAGGTCATTCTCCATTTTGATGAACTAGAAGCCTGTATCACTAGCCTCATATACCTTGGTAAGCAAGTGAACGATCTTGGTCTCATCTTTAACTTCATGTTCAAATGACTAAACTATGAGCTGTGAAGAAAAAATTCATAACTTATACAGATGGGGCTTCGGAATACTGTTAGGAGAAAAAATTTGTGGCAATCATTTTAAAGTATACAAGGGTATTTTTTGCAAGGATTTATAAAGAGAGTCCACCAATGTGGCAGTTAGAAAAGCATATATGAAAGTGATTTTTATTGAAATTTGAAAGAAAGAGGTTTTGAAGAAGTGAATGTGACCAAAGGTTGTTCAAGAGTCTTTTAGGATGCAAATTCAACTTCATCTACAAGGAAGAAATATTCTCAAGGCTGAAATGAAGTGGAGAAGGTTTTGAGTAATTTGGCTGAAATTGAAATATGGCAAAACAAACCAGCAAGTTGGAATAATGGCTTCTTCCATCTATCCTGCTGCAAGAGCTTGTTGCACAACTCATCAAACTTCAAGTCAACATTGGTGGATGTAACGTTGAGAGCTTCGATGAAGTGCTCATAGGATTGTGGCAAGCTTTTCAGTGTGGTTACCACCATATCCTCCTCTTCTATCTTGCGACCAATGGCCTCCAGTTGATCACGAATGTCTTTGATCTTCATTAGGTGATCCTGCAAAGACACTTTGTCATCCATCATAATGGAAAACAACATATTTTTCAGGAAGAACGCCTTGCCCTTGTTTGAGGTCTCATGAAGATCCTTCAAGTGTTTTTAGATCTCTGCAGCAGACTTACCAGATGGTATTTCTGGTAACATCATTAGTGGCAGACAACTTGAGAAGCATAACCGCCTCTCGATTACTACCATCATACTTGTCCCGATCCTTCCCCGTAGTTGTGGGACGAACTTCTGTACCTAGAACAAGTGAATCTAGACACCGATATCAAAAAATGGTAAGCATCTGTTGCTTCCACTTGTTGTAGTTTTTACCATTGAACCTCTGGCTCTAGGTACTTTCCAACATGACGTTGGTCAAAGATGCCATCCCTCCCATTTTTCAAAAGCAAAAAATGAGGTAAAATGTTGGTGATCAGTTGGCATGGAACACAAGGCAATCAACTAGCACAACTCCCACGATTTTAAAAAATCGTCAAACAAATAGAGGTCCAAAAACCCACAATTTTGTTAACAAAAAATCGAGCAAAATCTGCCGAAATTTTTTCCAGGTAAACAATTAACTTTCAATTTTTTTAAAAATCAAGTAAAAGCATCTAAGAAATTTCTTAGAAAAACACGAATTTTTATTGTTAAAAAATTCGCCAAAAAACTTGAGCCTAAGCTATGATACCATTAAATGATAATTGATATTCGATATTCGTTATTAAACAAAGGAGAGGAATACTCCTTATATAAAGAATTACAAGACGATGTTTCTAAAAGGAAACAATCGTGAACTAAAGAGAACTAAAGCAGCAACAAAAGGTTACTAAAAACTAACTGAAGCAAACTAAGTTAATTGAAAGTAAATTACTGACTAACTAAAAGCTAAGATGACCATTAAATATTACAATAATACTTTAATAAAATCTGTTCTTGGTTCTGAGCTTCACATGTTTGGTTTGAATATGAATGTAAGTTGGCATTTGCAAAGGTTCCTACAAGGAAGACACTTGAGGATGCTGAGTAGAGGAGATGGGAGTAATAGAAACTTAATTGGAAGGACCAACAATTTGAGAAAATCCCCTTGAGAACCCTTTATATCAAGGCTTGGATTATTCTCTATTTCAGTTCTGTTAGACCTAGCAAGTTTGCATCTCACACCCTAGGAGAACCCTCATCATATTTGCAGCTGCCCTTATGGATTATGTGTCTCTGATTATCCGTACTTCAATTGTTCAGTGCTTTCCTACTGAGACTATCCTGCCCTCTTTTGGACATGCCAAGCAAGGGACCAAAAAACAAGCTCATTCCTCAATTATTTCTCATGGGCTAAAAGCAAAAGCTAGAAAATAATCTAATAATAATGTTAAATCCTTAAGTTACATAAAAGGGAGGCAACGTAAATGCTATTTTTAGAATACAAAAGTGACTTTTATAACTCCTAGAGATATTTTAATATGAAAAGTGAGGAGATATTATTTATTTTAGCAAAGAATATGAAAAGACTAAATGAAAAATTGAAAAGGCATCTTTTGGATGGAAATGAGAGGAGCCAATGCGTCTATATAAGCAAGGCAAAGGATCAAAGGAATGCATCTGGATTATAAACCAGTTTCTTCATATTGTTTGAGCCTTGTGTTCAATAAGCAATCCAAGGACTAAAATCCTTGTGATTGAGGTAATTTCACTCGGAGATAACTCATGTGTTGAAAGTTTGTAGAAATTCCAAGTTGGCAGATTGCATTGGTGAGTTGGTTTTTGATAGAATTTGTGTTGGATATTCAAATAAGAAATGTTTGTGAGGCCACTTGAACAGGTCCAATTTTAAATTTGTATTGTATTGGCATATTCTAATAAAGATAATTTCTTACAGGCCACTCTGTTAAGAGTGATTTGTGTGGAATGCCAAATCTATTTTATTATGTCTCAAACATTGTATGCAGTCCTATTAATTATGATAGGTGCAGGTATAAAGGGATTTGGATCGCTGGTTATTAAATTACAGCATCATCCTTAATTTTAGATGTAGTTAGATTTTTTAGGGAAGCAGTGTCATGCAAGCCATAGCTTCTGAGATTGCCGTTTCATGATTCTTCTGAAGGCCGATTAAGAATCCTATATAGATATTGTGCAGCCACATCCTTAAGAGTATTGTGACATCTAGATTGCTGGAGATTATTTATGATAATTTCAAGGTGTGTTAGGTGGATGTATCACTGTCATTAGAGTCATTTCCATTAGCTGTAGCATTTCCTTGTTATTGTTGTGGTGTGATAATGTGTGCATTACAACATTAATATTGATAACATATATTCCATGTTGTGAAATTGTGTGTTCTATTTCGTATTCCATATGTTGTAAAGAACATTTCTGCAGTAAGGGTTAAGCGCATCATTCTAAAATATTCAGTATGGGCTAACATATATAACTGTGATTGAACTACATGTTGAATATTTTGTCATTGATGTCAAAGGTACACTGTTTCTGAATGTTTTGAGATTTGGTTACAAGTGTAAGGTTTGTTCCACGTGATGATCTCTTGCTTACAGCTTCACTAGTTAAGTCTGTTCGGATAAGACAAGGGAACCGTCTTGTATTATTAGAAGCCAAGTGCAGGCCCTCAGCTTATCATGTCTATTGTGGAGACTACTGTTAACCGAGCTATGGTATGAAATGCTGAGTCAGCAGTTTCAATTAAGTCAACGAAGGTCCGCGATATTGTTTTTGGAGATGGCTCATTCTATCAACCATTGCCAAGTCAGCTTTGATTTGTCAAGTGGTCGGGCCATTTCCCTTGTAACGGCTTGCTACTTGTATCTTGGTGGCTCAACTTATTTGGATTATCGGTGTATGGAGCAGCTTATGGTAACATCGAATTTATTCATCTCTGGGTGTCTAATTTATTCATTCCTGACATGTTCACACGTTTCTTTTATTTCTGTGCAATTTGCTATAGATGCCAGAATGTGGAGTGGCTTTTTTATCTAAAAATTGGATGATTTATTCTCAAATCATCAGTGAATTCTTATGCATGTGGTAGTTGTGAAAAATGCCTTTATTTCTGTTCTTCTGTAGCACGGGCCTTGTGAAGTGGGGTGGCGATAGTTATTTCGTGCTTTTGTGGAGACTTAAAAAATGGAATGCGTATATACCTTTTGAGTACGGGTGCGTATCTGCTCAGAATTAAGGGTTATAATTGTTAAGTCAACCTTCAGCTATTCTTCCTTGTAACGTTTGCATTGTTAGTCGGTTCATTGTGAGGATGTGGCTATCAAAAATATGCTAGCGCTATATGCAGGCCCATTGTGGCATTTTAAATGAACAGATATTACTCTTCATAGTGGCAGATGCGAATATCAATAATGTTTTTGATTTTTTTAGTCGTGCTGTGCAAAGCCGTGTAGTGTGAGTCATGTTCGTCTGATATGGAGTCGAGATGAAATTGAATAGTGGAAAGAATGTGGAGGTGTCGTGAAGTGTGCTATTGGCTGCCAGCGATTCATCTTTTGCTATCTTGATAATCGAAACAGTTTATTGCATTCATCATTATTCGATTTGTATTGGAGATGTGTTTTATCAGCATGATTGCAGGTGATGTAATTTGTAGTTGTAGACAAATATATGGATATCAATGCATGGAGTAAGCAGTGTGGTTTGACTGTGTGTTGGCTATCAATCTGAGAAAAGTCGATTCTAAGGAGGATGTGTATCTGTTTCTACTTCCTGGCGCTGACTTTGCAGGAGCTTGTGAATCATTATTTGAGTCATGTAGCCTCATAATGCTGAAGTTGAGTTTTTGAATAAAAAAGTTTTCTGAGCTTGGATAGAATTTATGCAAACTTTGAGCCTCTCAGTTCATGTAAAGGCAGTGTTTGTAATCAAGATTGCAGCAATACAGAGTTGTGAATAATTTCAGTGAGTTGGTGCTTCAGTTGTTCAAAGTTGGTGCTTTAGGGGAGTTGGTGCTTCCAGTGAGTTTTTGCTCACTTTTGTAATCTGGAGATTGTAGTCTCTTGGACTGGTGCCCATTTGAAGTTAATAAAAGCAATTGTTTTGCAATGGTTTTTTACCCGAAAGGGTTTTCCACGTGATATTGGTGTTCACCTTGTCTAATGTTTGCTCTTACTGTTTTGATTGCTGGTTCTAATGATTTTAGGTGTTAAAGTTTTAAAATACTGATTCGCCCGTCCCCCCCCCTCTCAGTATTTTCTGTGTGCTCTTCACTACACACATAAAAAAGAAATTAATAATTTATCCACTGTATGCTCTCACGTCACCCATTAAGGGATCTTGGTGATCAAAAGAGGATAGATATTTAATTTCAAATTTGTTCAAGAACTTCTAATATTTGCAGGACTCCCAAAAATCCCCAAAAGGGACATGACATAGCTTACCTCATCTGAACCGCCCATTAGTATTTGATCAGTGTTGGAAAGGGTGATGGATGTAGATGGGTTTTTTTATTATTATTTTTCTTGTGCTTATTTACACATTGATTCAAAGACCAATAGTATGTGGAGACGATGCATGTTGTTTTTATTGATTATAAAAATGCCCAGGAAAGCCTTTAATTCTTAGGAAAAATACATGATTGGATTGTACTTGGGTTTATTTCACATTGGTGAGAATTGTAAGACTAGGGTGACTTATAAGGCATTGCATGCTTCAAAAGCTTGCTGATGGGGAAACAGGGTGTACAACTTAAAGCAATGGATTATATTCACTTTTTCTCTCCCAACAAATAAATTATAAATGCGTACAAGTGCTCATGTTCTGTTTGTAATTAGTACTAACATGCATGAGGAGAAATGTTATTTAAGTGAACGACTGCTATAGATTTCTTGTTAATTAATGGGTCAAATCCTAAGAAAATTAAAAGTTAATTAAAAATGCTCCCGAAAACTTTGAACACTTAATGCAAAACACATGATTGGGTTTATACCACTTTGTTGAGAACTGTCATACTGAGGTGATTTATAAGGCATTACATGCTTTGTTTGTGTGCGATGTGGGTCCCTTTGCCTTGTAATTATTACCAACATACATGAAGAAAAATGTCATTAAAGTAAATGACTACTCATGGGGTTGTCTTGAGGTGACTTAAAAATACACATGGATCGAATCCCACTAAAATTAAGAATTTTTTAATATTGAGATAAAATAAAAAATTGTAGAAAAATGTCATTAAAGTAAATGACTACTCGTGAGGTTGTCTTGAGGTGACTTAAAAATGCACATGAATTGAATCTCACTAAAATTAAGAATTTTTTAATATTGAGATAAAATAAAAAATTAACAAAAAAATCTTGTTTTATTTTTATGCATGGAATGTCTTGACTCTCTACTTATAGATAAGTGTTGTGTTCCAAATGTCACAAAATAATCTGCACGCTCACATGCACACGCCCACACCCACCCACACATGCACATGCACAAACACACCAAATGCGACTAGTATGCATCTAATGATGTATCTGATTGGTGATAATTGACAAGAGTTGTGTTTCTTTCTGGGATAACAAATAAGTGTACTGAAAAAATAATAGGTTTTTAATTAGGAAATTTAAACATTCAATTAGACTCTTATTATCTATCAGAGTTTATAAATTTCATATAAAATATTGATTATTTTAAACCCATGATGATTCTGATAGTTTCACAATACAACTATTGTTTCATGTTTTGTGCTTATAGGACTCCAATATTTCTAGTTCAAGTGCTTTTATGTGAAGTTTTCTGTATAGAACTTGAGGGTGTTGCCAATTGTCCATTGTCTTTCCTCTGTGGTGAAATAATTTTTTCTAATTTTTTTTAAAAAGTTTTTTAATTAGTTTGAGATTTTATTCAAGTCCATGAACTACAAAGTAATATATTTCACCCAAATTTGTTTGAATTATAGCTGTCTTGGAGGGTCTGACATGGCCTCAGGGCAGGAAAATCCATCTTGCAGAGTTGTTGGGCAAACAAGGTCAACCGATCACCACCAAGAGTTGCAAAATCTTGGCATCAAACCATGTTTGAAGGGTTCACAAACATCTGAGCGATTTCCTTTTGTTATTTTCTGTGCTCCACCGTCTGGAAGTGGTGATTATCCAGATGATGTCAGGTTTGGATATTGATACATCATACTGCTTTTTCAACATGACTCTTCAATACAATCCAACAAAGTAATAATTTGTCTATGCTTTTGAAATTGTATTATGATTCTCCTGCTCATAGTCATGTGAACATGTTTTTTGAAATGTTAAAAAGGTGCCATACTATGTTGTTATCCTTCATAGACTATAAGTTTTTTTTATTGCACTTTTTATACAGAATCTAAACCTTCACAACCAAAATATCAAAACCTTCTAGTCGTAATGGAAACCTTATCTTTATGAAACGGAAACCGTAATACAAGATAGTGATGGATAATATGTTGTTTTGAACTTAAATATAATGTAATATCTAAAAACGAGATTGTGTTCTTAAGTTTTTACACCACTTATCTCAGGGTCCAAATCTCAATTAATGCATCTTAGGCTTCTTAGATTTTTCTTGATAGCTCACTTAATTGTTTATATCATTAACCAGTATATTCTTAGGTTTATTGCACATTATTTACAACTTCTTGTTTGGAAATGACTCTCAAAAGGTATTTTGCATGTGGGTCTGTAATTTGCTAAATTTTGATGCTGAGATGTCATTCATTGGATTTGTTGCATAACCAGCAGAGTTAGGGGTACTGGCTAAACCATAGCAGCAAAAATATTTTGGGGAAAAAATCGACAAACCAAAAGTAAAATCTTTTGAAAAAAATGGGAAAAAATTGGATTTAAAAAAAAGGTAAAAACATGTAGAAAAAGGGACAAAAACTTGTTTTCGAAATTTAAAGGCATTTACATAGCATAAAGAGCAAATAAAATTGATAGTTTAGCTCATTAATCTCAAAAATCAGTAAATGGCATTGCCTGCCAACTATTACTTAACTCATATTCAGCAGTATAATGATTGTAGCATGCCATTTTTGTCTATGGCAGTCCTTGCATACTAAACAAGTTGTCCAATGTATGAAACAAGATAATTCTTGATTGTGGCTTTGATTGTGAAGATGTAGAGATTTGCAATAGATGATTATGTATTTTGTAGTTTTTGTGATCATGATTCATCATTGGTCTATTACTTGGTTAGACTCTTAGTTTGATGGGAGGTTGGGGGCAATGCCTCAATGGGGTTGAGGAGCAGTGCCCCTAGAACATTAGAATCTTGATATCTAAACCTCAATCTCAAAAATGCTTCGAGCAATTTTTTAAACTTTAAATTTTAATTATTGAATTAATTAATTTATTTTTTCCCCAATTTTTAAGTTAGTGGTCATCATCATCATCCACTAAGGCCCTTGTTTGTATTGATACACAAAAGTAATCAAGCAAAGATTATGTTCAGCAAATGTGTGTCTACATTGTTTAGCATTAACCGCTGATTTCTCTTGGACTTTAAAGTGTGCCATGCCAAGTCTGTTCTTATCTTTCCACTCTACAACTTGCCAAGTTGTCACAAGGCAAAACTTGTCAATGAAAATGAGTTCAACAATTTTTTAGTGTTTTCCTTATGCATGCTTTCTTCCACAATAGATGCGAGGAAGAAAAGACTAAATAATAAAATATAGATTGATATTGATTTGACCCAAATCTATGCAGTTGAATCAGAAAAGTCTATGGCAGTGTCATTCTCCTGAAACTCTACCCACAAAATTTCCTAAAGCCCTAGCTACGCTGCCCTAGCAGTTCAAATCCTTGCCTGTTGCAAGCTGGAAAGTGTATAAATTGCATGGGTAAATCAGGCGATTTATGCTCGATTTTAACGTGTTTACACATCAAAAACCTGTTGAAATTATTGAGTCAACGATTTGGCTAAAAAATGGGATTTAATAGGGTGGGGGATTGGCAAACTTGGTGATTTCTGATTTTTGCAATTAATCATGATTTTTTTGTGTTTCTTGCTTCTATGGGCTAAACTATAGTGTTGGGTTTTCTTTTAGACATTTATCAACATTCATTATGAGAATGATAACAACTACTAAAACCTCTAAATCTAACTGCCCTTGCAAACAAAATTTAATACATTTAGGTTTTGTAAACAAAAGGCTTTTGGATCATGCATGTATCTTTTTAAGATTACTACACTATCTTTTATTTTTTTAAGGATTTTAACTATATAAAATTAGCCTAGCCATTAGGCACAAATAGAACATCGGAAAGATCATAAAAAGATCGAACAATTCCAGACTAGTTACCAAGGTGGTCTAAATACAAATCCATCTAGCCATTCTGCTGCTGTCATCCAAATATCCTGTTGGATGTGCAGTCCCAGCTCCCTAGAGTATGTGTTGCATCTGACTAATTTCAATTCAATATGATTGATATGTTGAGCTTCTACTTGACATGAGAATTTTCCTTCTAGAGTAGATTGTAATGGGTTGTACATAAAAATAATTTTGTAACTTGGTGCAAATTATGCCTCAAGCATAGCTTGAGCTGAAGTCTAAGGAGATTACTCACCTACTCATGCATTATTGAGTAAACATGATTTAGCACTTAGCAGATTATTTCATTTACTTTTAAATGTGTCTGTATCAACTTTTCTTGAGTCTTTTGGTACATCCAGGCTAAATTTAATAGATGAAGGGATGCAAATCAGATTATGTTCATTTAATTTTAAATGTGTTTGTTTCAACTTTTCTTGAGTCTTTCAGTACATCCGGGCTAAATTTAATAGACGAAGGGATGCAATTCAGATTATGTTCATTTACTTTTAAATATGTCTGTTTTAACTCTTCTTGAGGCTCTTGGTATATCCAGGATAAATTTAATATGTGAAAGAACTCAATTCACATTTATTCAACTAATTATAAAAAAGCTAACAAAATGTTTACATATGGAAACTTTCAAGTTAGATTTGAAAGGCCTAACTACAAATTGGATCCTGCTTACATTGGAACTATAGATGCTAATTAAAGCGTCATCGCCACGTTCAATCAGTTGCTGATGTTTGGCTTAGCATGTTGTGCTAGGTGCCTAGCCTATAACTATAACTAGAAATGAGATGAAAGTATTTCTAGCTGTTATAATTAGTGGCAAGTAACTAAGGATTGATATCCCTAGTAATAAGTCTGGATGTGTATGGAAAAAAATTGTCCTTATGTTTACTAATATTGCTTCAATCAGTAAAATGTAAAGATAATTAGACCACTGTATTTTATTTAGAAGATATAAGAAAGAAAGTTCAAGCACAATGCAAGGTCTTCATAAATAATTTTCAATGTTTGGTTGATATGCATGGAAGTTTTTACTAGAATGTTTTTGTTCTGGAAGGTAACAAGTAGTTTTTGATTGCATAGAAACAGAAACAACTTCCAAGTTCAATGCAATGAATTTAAGTGATCAAAATCCTGGAATTCATTTGCAGGGCAGCCACATTGCAATGGAACGGGGAAGGCTCATTCTTATTTACATCAAGTAGTGCTGTTTATGCTTGCAATGATAATGGATTATGCTTTGAGGTAGTCATGTTGTATTTTACTCAAATGTTCATTACTTACTTTTTATTCAAATTGAAATCTATTGTAATGGGCACCCTTAAATGCCCAACAACTAAACAACTGCTGATAGGAATTTTGTCAAACAGTTTGCATCCAACTCCTTATTCCTCCGTTTACTAATTTAACCCTTATGACTTCGGAAATGGGACGTTTATATTGTTTGTTTGCATGGAATTGAAAATCACTTAACATGAACAAAAAGAAAGTACAATGATATGCAGATTGGAAATTGTATTACTACTGATAAGATGTTATTTTCAGAATTTAATAAAATCAAGTAAATGGCAGATTATCAACTCACTAATTGCTCCAATATTATTGACATAATGCTCCAGCAAATGTTATATAGACTTGCTGCTACAGTGACATGAATAGTGCCGCATGAATAGTACCGTGAATAGTGCCACGTGAATAGTATCCGCGTGAATAGTACCCACATGAATAGTGCCGCTACAGTAATTTGTCTTTCAAACAATCCAATGCCTTTATAAAACCATTTCTTCAAGGTAGCATAAGTGTCGGATGAGGAATGAAGAAGATATGAACAAAACATCAAATCTGCCTGTAGCTAGAAGCGCGCCAAATCTGCTTGATAATGAATCTGATAACAATGGATTCCAAAGGCCAAACCCCACGGGAATGATGTCTAGAATGTCACAAGAGAGGATAGACATCCTCTAATGCCAAGAACGGATCTGCAACTCACACATCAACTTTCTTTCCATACTCAACATATGTAATGAAGCCACAAACGCTTCCTTTTATTCTATTTCCAAGTGTCGACTCAACTCTCATGGGCAATGTGGGATAAAGATGTGCAATATAAAACATATATTAAAATATCCCCTTATGTCTCCCTTGGGTACACATCCCTATAAAATAAATATTAAAGTGTTACAATTAAATTAAATGTTACTTTAATAAAACTTCAGGCATTAAAATGTATTAGCAATCGGACTCCGAATAATGCGAGTGATAGCTCGTCGGAAAGCTCTCACCGAGGAGTATCAAATCCAATCACCAAAATTGGTCTCCACTGTGTCCTGCTGACTTACTAAAAATAGTAAGTATGCTTGAAACTGAGTAAATCAACTTCGTTTTGGCCCAAACTGGAAATGACTAGGCCAAAACACTCTAGGATCCCCTTAAACCCTTCGTTAGCCCTCGGGACCATGTAGAACAAGGCTAACGCACACACACTTGGTCAACTGCTAAAGTGGGGACATTACAGTCCGCCCCCCTTGAAATTGCTTGTCCTCAAGCAATCTCAGTCCAGCCTGCTGAATAACCTGCTCACTTTCCCATGTAGAATCCTCCTCCGGCAGGTCTCTCCATCCGACCAAATACTCCTTCACTATCCTGTTTCTAAGCTTCCTCTCTCTGGTGTCGAGAATAGCTTCGGGTACTAGCACAAGCTTCCCCTCCTCATCCAAAGGGGGTAAATCTGCAGAAGGCACTACACTCTGACCAATGGCTTTCTTAAGCCTAGACACATGAAACACATTGTGCACCCGACTGCCCTCTGGAAGCTCAAGCTCATAGGCGACTTTGCCCACTCTGCGAATCACCTTATAGGGACCATAAAATCTAGGCTTCAAGTTTTCAGCTCCGCTCTTCTTGAGCGATGACTGTCTATATGGTTGTAGCCTCAAGTAAACCATATCCCCTACCTCGAAACTGCGCTCTATTCGGTGCTGATCAGCGTACAATTTCTGTTGATTCTGGGCCTGTTGTATATTCTCCTTGAGTACTTTCAGGATGTCCTGACTATCCCACAATAAGTTTTTGGCTTTGGGCACTCTGCTGTCCCCCAAAACTAAATCCATGAAGCTAGGTGCTTCATAACCATAGAGTGCCATGAAAGGAGTCATCCTGATGGACATATGATAAGTGGTGTTATAACAATACTCTCCCATATGCAACCATCTGACCCAAGCCTTTTGTTGTGCAATTACATAGTTCCTCAAATATCCCTCCACCCATTTATTCACAATCTCTGTTTGCCCATCTGTCTGCGGATGATAACTAGTGCTAGGTGTAAGATCTGTACCACACAACCTAAACAACTCTTGCCAAAAAACACTCATAAACTTACTATCCCGGTCACTGACAATGAATCTGGGCAGCCCATGTAACCTGAATATCTCTCTAAAGAAAAGATCTGCCACCTGTGCTGCTGTGTAAGTGGACGGAATAGCGAAGAAGTGAGCGAACTTCGTCAAGCTGTCCACCACCACATAGATGCAATCCCTTCCCTACACTCGTGGTAAACCAGTGATGAAGTCCATCGAAATACTTTCCCATTTCCTATCAGGGATGGGCAAGGGCTGTAATAAACCTGCAGGAAAGGTGTGTTCTCCCTTATTCTATTGACAAACCGCACACTCCCTGACATACCTTTGAACATCATCCTTGAGCCCTCTCCATGATAACCGCTCTCGGATTTGCCTGTAGGTCTTGAAGACCCCCGGATGCCCAGCTGTGGGTCCATCATGAAATGCCTTCAGTATCGCCTCTCTCAAATGTGATGACGGAATCAAATAAACCCTATCCTGAACTCTGATCAATCCATCTATCACCTCATAGCAATCATCCTGTATAGTACCTGAAATCAATCCAGAAGCCCAAGCATCTCCAACATACTCTGCTATAATCCGATCTTTCCAATCTCCTGAAATTTTTGCTAGAGCACATAAGTGAGGTCTCCGAGATAAGGCATCAGCCACCATGTTTTTCTTCCCTTTGACAAACCTATGTCAAAGTCATAAGCCTGCAATTTAGTAACCCATTTTTGTTGCCGGTCATTAAGATCACGCTGGCTCATGAAGTATTTAATACTGTTGTGATCAGTCTTGATCACAAAACGCCCACCTACCAAATATGATCGGAATTTGGCCAATGCATGCATTATGGCCAACATCTCCCGGTCATAGATAGAATAACTCCTCTCAACTCCCCGGAGCTTCCTACTCTCGAATGCAATGGGATGCTTCTCCTGCATCAATACTGCTCCAATCCCATCACCCGATGCATCACAATGAAGCTCAAAAGGCTTCGTGAAATCCGGTAGAGCTAGAACTGGACATGAAGACATTACCTGCTTGAAATGCTCAAAACACCTCTGTGCTGCCCCTGTCCACATGAAGGCCCCCTTCTTGGTGAGATCTGTCAAAGGCGCTGCCGTCTGTGAAAAACCCTTAACAAACCTTCTGTAAAATCCGCAAAGACCAAAGAACCCCTTAAGCTGTGTGAGGTTCGTAGGAGTAGGCCAATCAACTATAGCTCTAATCTTTTCAGGGTCTACTCGAACTCCATCTGCACTAATAATATGCCCAAGGTATAGTAATTCTGTCATACCAAACTCACACTTAAGACTCCTTGGCATACAACGACTCTCTCTCTAGGATAGATAACACCTCCTCCAAATGCTGTGAATGTTCCTCCCAGGTCTTACTGAAGACCAAGATGTCATCAAAGAAGATCAAGACAAATCTCCTCAACTGCTCCCTGAACACTTGGTTCATACAACTCTGAAATGTAGCAGGTGCATTGGTTAGTCCAAATGGCATAACCATAAACTCAAAGTGGCCATAGTGACATCAGAAGGCTGTTTTCTCAATGTCCTCTGCTCTCATCTTGATCTGATGGTATCCGGATCGCAAATCAATTTTGGTGAAGAAGCATGCCCCATGCAACTCATCAATCAGCTCATCAATCCTAGGAATGGGATACTTGTTTTTAATTGTTTTCTTATTTAGTGCCCTGTAATCGATGCACATGCGCATCGTCCCATCCTTCTTCTTCACCAGTACTACTGCTGAAGCAAATGGGCTTTTGCTAGGCCTAATGTGCCCCATCTCCAACAACTCCTTAATTGCCTTCTCTATCTCATCCTTGTGTTTCTTAGGATGACGATAAGGGGTAATCATAACTGGTTTGGCTCCCTCCTCGAGCTCAATTACATGCTCCATCCCCCTATCAGGAGGAACCCCATGAGGAATATCGCCAAATAATTTAGCGTGCCTGTCAAGTATCTTCTGGATATCTGGTGGATGACTCTTTACCAGTGGCTCTGGTGGAGCTGGCATAATGTAGGACTCTGCTGCCCACTCTATGTCATCATGACGAAAAAGTCTCTGCATTCTCCTCAAGGACACTACTCTGCAGCCTCCATTCAAAAGTCCCCTAAGCACCACAGTTCTGCCCTCGTGCTGGAATCTCATCTCCAATTTCGCTAGGTCGAGTGTGAACTCAACTAGCGAAGCCATCCATGTCATGCCGAGGATGACATCATAATCTCCCATGTCCACAACATAGAACTCATCCTCCAACTCATAGCCATCTCCAAACCTAATGCGAAGATTAGATATCTTCTGAGTGCACAATAATTTGTTACCGTTAGCCACCATGACTCTAAACCCATCATGCTCCTCGGTCTGTAACCCTCTCCTGGCTACCAACTGTGCATCTATGAAGTTATGTGTAGCCCTAGTGTCAATGAGAGATATCACTTTCTGCCCCTGGATAGTACCCCTGACCTTAAATGTGATTGCCTTCTGGGCCCTTGTCAAGCGTGCCAACGATCTATCATCCTTAGGAATACTGCTCTCCTCTATAGTGTTACTCTCATCTAAATCGGAATGCTGATCCTCCCCCTCTGACTCTAACTCTTCTGCTGAAAAATACTCCATCAGATTTGCCTTAGCCTTGAGAGGGCATTTATGAGATAAGTCCCAAGGCTCTCTACATTGGAAGCATAGTTTCTTCTTTCGAAGTTCATTCAAGGTTTCACTGTCTAGTCCTTTTGATCCTTCTTTGGGTTTGTTATACTCTTTCTGAAATGGTTTTTTGTCTTTGTCCTTGCGGTAGGAAGAATCTGTCGAATGGTATTTTCCTTTGTATACCGAAGGGGCTAAATCTCGTGCCTTTTTAGTTGCTTCAGCTAAGGTGAGTGGATCATGTCCCTTCACCCAACCTCGTAATGGATCAGCAAGCCCATCACAAAATAACACCACCAATCTCCTAAGAGAGATATCAGTAACAAGTACCGACAAACGCTGAAACTCGGCGATGCAAGCATCCACAGAACCTGACTATTTTAACTGTGCTGGCTCCTTGAAATGTAACTCGGGATCCCTAGTGTCAAATCTCTCAATCAATCTTTCTATGAATTCCTCATAGGATGTAATTTGATTATGCCCCAGAGTCACCATGCCATGATGCCACCATTCATGCACAACGTCGTCCAAGTGCATAGCCGCATACTTGATATCCTCCTCCTCAGGCATAGGATTCAGCTGCAAGTATGTATCTACCTTCTGCACCCAAGCTCGTGCGGTCATCTTCCCTGAAGCATCATAATAAGGCAAGGAAAGTTTTCCAACTTTCTTTCTCAACTCAAAATTCTGATTCCTCCCTCCTGCTCTAGGCATATGTCTCATCCTCAAGTCCATATAATCTCTGAGGGAAATATCTGCCTGAAACTCAGGTCCACTGGCCTCCCAGTCCCTCCTGAATTGACCCTGTAACTCAGTAATCTATGGTTCGTTCACTGGTTGAACCGGATCTCTAGGTGGGAAGGTGGGTAGAAGAGGTCTCGAGCTCGCTGTTCGAGACGGGCGTGCAACGTGTCTAAAGTTATCTGCCTCATTCCCATTGTTGCCAAGTCCATTGTTACCATTAATGTTATTCTCAGGACCATTATTGTTGCCTCGACCTCCATTATTATCATTGCCCCTATTGTTATCGTTTCCTCCATTGTTATTGTTTCCATTGTTGGCATCACCTGGATTAATATTGACGCCCATCTGTCTAGCCATAAGCTGCAACATCATGTCCATTTGCCTATTCTGTTCCTGCTGCATACGCTGCCCCTACTCTAATGTATCTAGTAACTGTCTAAACATTACCTCCCCCTGATTTGGACCAGTATTCCTGCCTCCGCCTAATCCTGTGTTCATGTCATCTCGGTCACCCATATTGTTGTCCTGATCAAAGAATATCTCCTCTGTGTCTGTATGACTGGATTCTATGTCCACCTGCACGGATGAACTAGACTGCGAGTCCGAAATCCTATTTTGTCTTACTCTGGTATTGCGGAGATTATAAGGCCCTTGTCGCATGCTCAAACATAAATGCTTAACCTATTTTAATTTCTGATTTTAGTGTTTTGACATTTCGTCAAACACTTTTCCCTCTATCTGGCTGTTCCAAATTCCCTATAAGATACCCACAGGATAGCAAGACTTATTGCTCTGATACCACTGTAATGGGCACCCTTAAATGCCCAACAACTAAACAACTGCTGATAGGAATTTTGTCAAACAGTTTGCATCCAACTCCTTATTCCTCCGTTTACTAATTTAACCCTTATGACTTCGGAAATGGGACATTTATATTGTTTGTTTGCATGGAATTGAAAATCACTTAACATGAACAAAAAAAAAGTACAATGATATGCAGATTGGAAATTGTATTACTACTGATAAGATGTTATTTTCAGAATTTAATAAAATCAAGTAAATGGTAGATTATCAACTCACTAATTGCTCCAATATTATTGACATAATGCTCCAGCAAATGTTATATAGACCTGCTGCTACAGTGACATGAATAGTGCCGCATGAATAGTACCCGCGTGAATAGTGTCGCATGAATAGTGCCACGTGAATAGTACTTGCGTGAATAGTTCCGTGTGAATAGTACTCGCGTGAATAGTGCCGCTACAGTAATTTGTCTTTCAAACAATCCAATGCCTTTATAAAACCATTTCCTCAAGGTAGCATAAGTGTCAGATGAGGAATGAAGAAGATATGAGCAAAACATCAAATCTGCCTATAGCTAGAAGCGCGCCAAATCTGCTTGATAATGAATCTGATAACAATGGATTCCAAAGGCCAAACCCCACAGGAATGACGTCTAGAATGTCACAAGAGAGGATAGACGTCCTCTAATACCAAGAACGGATCTGCAATGCACACATCAACTTTCTTTCCATACTCAACATACATAATGAAGCCACACACGCTTCCTTTTATTCTATTTCCAAGGGTCGACTCAACTCTCATGGGCAATGTGGGATAAAGATGTGCAATATAAAACATATATTAAAATATCCCCTTATGTCTCCCTTGGGTACACATCCCCATAAAATAAATATTAAAGTGTTACAATTAAATTAAATGTTACTTTAATAAAACTTCAGGCATTAAAATGTATTAGCAATTGGACTCCGAATAATGCGAGTGATAGCTCGTCGGAAAGCTCTCACCGAGGAGTATCAAATCCAATCACCAAAATTGGTCTCCACTGTGTCCTGCTGACTTACTAAAAATAGTAAGTATGCCTGAAACTGAGTAAATCAACTTCGCTTTGGCCCAAACTGGAAATGACTAGGCCAAAACACTCTAGGATCCCCTTAAACCCTTTGTTAGCCCTCGGGACCATGTAGAACAAGGCTAACACACACACACTTGGTCAACTGCTAAAGTGGGGACATTACATCTATGCATTCAAGATGCCAACTATTGAAATCAAAATGATTTTTGTGGTGTTTCCACAGTATATCAAATTCTGTGATGATTTATTGGGATTTAACTGTGTAGTTTTGCGTCAAACTTCTTTGATCCATATTTCACAAGTAGTGGTTTCCAAGAATCCATCTCTCATGACCATGAATGGTCGAACTCCACTGAACATGCATTTGTTGAAACTACACTATTAAATTCCAATAAATCATCACATAATTTGAGATGATTTGTTTGGTATATAATATACAAAAACAATTGTTCTTTGAGCTTGTAATGTTGTGTTCTAACTTTCTTAACTTTTATTTTCAAAACTGAAATTTATGTTTGCAAGATGTCAAATATTGGGACCAAGATGATTTTCATGTAACTGATTCTATGATGATTTAATGTGTAGTTCTGAGTCAATCTTCATTGACCCATATTTCATTAGTGGTTGCCAAGGATCCATCTCTCATGGCCATGAATGCTCCACTTAGCATGCATTGCTTGAAACTACATAGTTATTTCCCAATAAATAATCACATGAATTGAGATGATATGTTTGGTACATAATATACAATTTTTTTTGAGTAACTAGGAATTTCTATTTGAGAAAAGTTTATTTTTTTCCCCTTTCTACAGACTTGTTTGTTTTGTGTGGCCTTGAAAATTATAAATGTTACTTTGCATTTTGATTTAATAAAGGATATTTTTTAGACTCAACCTTTTAGAAGCTTCTTGTATTTTAGGTTGTTTGTGCTTTGTTTTAGGATCATAGCCATTTAGATATAGACACTTGGATGGCAACTCTGACCTATGTTACGAATTTATGAAGACTTGTATTCCTTAATGGATGATGTTTTCTGTTAATTTTTAGGAAGTCAGTTATCCCACCTGCCTCTTGAACCTCTCTTGATTGTTAGAAAGGAAAAATATATTACATTTAAAATCTCAGGACATATACAAAGTGATCATCGAGAGAGCTTGTTGGAAACCAGATTGCAGAAGCCATTGAGTCCTTTTCTTACTTGGGACCAGCCAAACTGTACCCATTAATCCTGTACAAAAATAACCGCCTACCATGTGGAAGATTTGAAAGGAAGCAAGGTACACAAGAATGCTTCCTATACCAATATTATGAGGAGAGTGTTGGATAAATTTCAATCTTTTAACAATTATAGAAATCAGAAACACATTTAAACATAAAATAAAAATATATATCATAACACATGTGTATGTGGGGAAACCCTTTTGGGAGAAAAACTCACATTCCAAAACAGCTCAATATATTATTTAGTATACCATAATTACAATACACTTCTAGAGCAAGCTTTCACATGAGTATCACCAACTAGAGATCTGGAGGAAGTTTTACAACTTAATAGTATTTATAAAACTCTACACACAATCTCTATCTCAAGCACCTAATATATAGGAGATACAAAACCCAAAACCATCAAATGGTAAATAAAAATCCATGAACTAAAACCACCCAAAAGTGGCACCTAAATTATCCCAAATCAAAGATTCCTTATGATGTGTCATACCACATAGAGTAAGATGGTCAATAGGTGTAACTCCCTTTTACAATGCTTTTATTTGTCCAACAACGTTTTACATCCCTATGCAAACTTTTGGAGGCCATAAGTTATAACTATTGGTTTGATGGGCAGATTGGGCCCCATTTAAAAAAAATATTGAAGTACTCAATATTGTAGCAACAATCACTCCTTTAGGTCATGTTGAACAATCAAGAATATTTATTTTGGCCAAAACCAATTTTGTAGCTCAAAAATTGAGTTTTTCCATTTTATATCTGAAAATCACATTTTGTGTAATCTTAACATTAGGAGCAAGGTTGAGCACCTTTCCCAACATTCTCACACTTGTCGAACACCTTGCAAGAGCAAAGGGAGTATCAACACCTAGTTTTGTTAGTGTATCTGCAACATTCTTAAAATTGTCATCTTTTTTCAGCATCATCCTCCCATCCTCTACCATATCTTAAATACAATGTATTGAACATTAGTATGCTTCATCCTTGCATGAAAGATTGGGTTCTTTGCCAAACATATGACACTTTGACTATCACAATGAACTGTAATGACTTTTGCCTCTAGCCCAATATTTGAACACAATCTCTTAAGCCAAATGGTTTCCTTACTAGCATGAGGTGCTGCCATGTATTTTGCTTCTACAGTGGACAAAGTGACCATAGCTTGTCATTTACTTATCCGATTGATTGCACCACCAAACATAGTGAAGATGTATCCATTGGTGAATTTTTCTACTGTTGATATCTCCAGACCAATTTGAATCCATAAATCCATGAATGCAAACCAAACGTTTGTTCCCAATAGGATACCCATGATAGCATAAGGAATACTCAGAGGTGCCTCGCAAATATTTGAAGACCTGCTTCATTGCATCCTAATTTACTTGTCTCATATTAGTCATAGATCAACTAAGGACTTCCATTGCTTGGGCAATGTTTGGTCTTGTATAGACCGTAGTATACATCGAGCTCTCAATTACACTAGCATAATGTACTCTACTTATATCCTCCATCTCACTAGGAGAAGTTGGATACTGCTCAACAAATAACTTTGTTCTCATTGAAATAGGAATACACAATGGCTTGCAATTTGTTATGTTAAAAGTCTCCAACATTGAGTTTGCATACTTACTTTGGCCTAACCAAAGTTTATTGTGCACTCTATTTTTTTGATCTCCATCCCCAAGATGTATCAGGCTGCCCCTTAAGTCCTCCAACTCAAACTATGCTAAAAGTTGAGGCTTCAAATCACAAATCAAACCTTTTCCATCATTGAAAAATAACATATCATTAACACATACCGCAATAATGAGAATACAATCATCATCCATCTTATAGTAGATGCAATAGTTTGATTTGGATCTTAGACATCCCAACTTAACACAGAATAATCAAACTTTTGGTTCTACATCTTAGGAGATTACTTAAGACTATTGTACAGATTTCTTCAACTTACAAACCAAATGTTCTTTACCTTTCTCAATATAGTGCTCCAGTTGTTTCATATAAATGCCTTCCTCCAAAACACCATGAAGGAATGTTGTCTTCACATCCATTTGTTGAACTTCAAGATCATATGTTATAGCAAAAGACAATAGAAATCGAATGGATGTCAACTTTGCTATAGGGGAGAAAATCTCAATATGATTTATTCCCTCAACTTGGGAGTAACTCTTCGCAATTAATCTTGCCTTTGTACTTCTCAACATTGCCATCAAATTTTATTTTTCTTTTGAACACCCATTTGCATCCAATAAGCTCTCGTCCATTAGGTAAAGTTACTAGGTCCCATGTGTTATTTTTCTTCAAAGTACCCATTGCCTCCTTTACAGTCCTAGGCTCATCATTGTTAGTAATCAAAGCAGAAATACATCTCCAATAAGAGAGATTATATCAATTTGGTTGTTGTCTTTTGTGAGTCGACCTCCTTAATGACTTACGTGGAGGTTCTATTTCTTCTTTGGAACTCTTTAAACTATCAAAACTCTCTTCCTTTGCAAGTCCTTTGTGGGCTTCTGATTCAACCTTCTCGGGTTTTGGGGTTAGTTGAACCATATATTTATTTCCATCCTTCTCTAGTTGCAATATTGTGGAAGAAGACTTAATTTCTCTAGAGATAACACTTTTTCTATACAAATTTATTTCAACCAAAGGGTCCCAAAGCTTGTATCCTTTCACATCAACACCATAGCCAATGAAAATACATTTCACAACCTTGTTCTCCAACTTTAACTGCTTCTCTCTAGGCACATGTGCATACATTTCACAACCAAAGGCTCGAAGATGTCTCAATGAGAGATTTTTTTTTTTAACACACCTCCATAAGTGTCTTATCAGTAAGAGTTTATATTGGAGACTTGTTAACTAGGTGACAAGCTGTGACAACTACTTCTGCCCAAAACTTTTGTTTCAAGCCGACCCTTCTAAGCATACTCCTAGCTATCTCCATCAATGTCCTACTTATTCTTTTTGCAACTCCATTCTATTGAAGGGTGTATGGAGTTGTCTTATGTCTTTTCTATCCCATGATCCTTTGTTGAACAAAACTCACCACCATTACCAATCCTCAAAATTTTAATTTTCCTACTAGTCTGATTCTCTACAAGAGCCTTAAACTCTTTAACATTATTGAAAACTTCAGATATACTTCTAAGGAAATATACCTATGTCCTACTTAACCATCAATGAAAGAAACAGAATACATAAATTTGGAAATCAAAGGGACATTAATAGGACCAAATACATCTAATGGATTAAATCCAACACCCCAAAAGATTTATGAGAACAAGAGTGAAATTGAGCATGGTTTTGTTTTCCATATACACTATTTAGAGAAATCAAATTCAAGATTACAATCTTTTAACCCCTCAATAAGGTTTTTATTTTTTAGGGTCCTTAAACCCTTCTCACCTATGTGACCTATTGTTTGGTGCCATAACATTGTTTTCTTTGCTGATAACTTAGTCCCCAAGGCATGAACACCCTTATGTACCTAGAAAGCATGACCATCAAAAGTAGACACAACACACCTCTTTGTTGTTGGTTCCACTGATGAAGATAAAAAATTTGCAGGTCTTTTTATTGCAAGAATTGAAGAACTATTACACTAAACTGTCCATGCATCTAGCTAAAATAGTGTGCCAATCTAAACACTCTTAGCAAGAACCATAGCTCCTCTAACCATCTTGCACTCTCTACTTGAGAATACAATTTGCACATCCACAATATTTAGTTTACTTACAAAAAATAGGTTTTGTTCCAAACTAGGAATTGAATTAAGACTCTACCACAACCAACAATCTTCATATGAAAATCATCTCCAAGGTAGACCTTCCCACCATCATATTCTTTATATTTGTAAACCAACCTCAATGTGAGGTCATGTGGAAAGAAACACCAGAGTCTATCAGCCACGCACCTTCTGATGCATGAGTAGCCACGGTAGCGACAAAAGCATCACCTTCATCTTGGGAGGTTCTCTTAGACTTATCATTAGAATCTCTTTTTTCTTTCTTTTTCTCCTCCTTACAATCCCTTCTTAGATGTCCAACTTTGTCGCAATTCCAACATTTTGCCTTCACTTCCCATGGGGTTTGGATCCCCCACATGATTTGGATCTATTATTATCTTACTTTTCATCTTTATGCTTACCTCTTCGTTTGAATCTTCTATGAATTGCTAGAGCTTCCTTAGCCAACTTCGAACTCTTCCTCATCTCTTTAGAAAAAAAAGATGCAACCACTTTGTCCATTTTGAACTTGGTGGAAGTGCTTCCAATGGCCATAACAAGGTGGTCCTATGAATCTAACAAAGAACACAACAAAGTCATATATCGATTCTCCTTCTCCATTTTCACTTCCATGGAGTGCAATTGGGTAACTACCATGTCGAAGGCATTTAGATGTTTGGCCACAAACACATCATCCTCCATTCTGAGGATATATAGCTTCTTTCTTAGGAAAAGCTTATTCACTAGGGGTTTAGCTTGATAAATTTCTCTAAGTTTCTTTCGAAGGTTCATTGTGGTAATCTCTTCATGCAAATTCAACAACAGTGAACCAGCCAAACTAAATCTAATAAGACCCTTTGCTTTTCTATCCATCCTATCCTAGTCTTTTTGTGATGTAGCTATAGGTTTGGATCTAGATACTATAACTCATAGATCTCAGTCTACGAGCACATCTTCCATCTTGAGCTTTCACAACTCAAAATTTGTCTTTGAAAACTTCTCCATCTCTATCCTTGATGTGCTTTTCATGTCTTCTTGCAATAAGATCAAAAACCTCTCTATGTAAGCTTCCACTCAAACGAAGATTAGTACAAAAGGTCTTCTACTCAACACCCAAAATTTGAGATGATTAGGCTTCAATACCAAATGAAGGAAGCAAGATACACGAAAACACTTCCTACACTAATATTCTAAGGAGAGTGTTGTGCAATGTCATGCCCCCATCAAATAAACAAACAGATCACAATATTTAGTGGAATCGCAACACTTTAAGTCTAGGAAAATAAAGTAAACATGGACAGCGATTCTAATAAGGGGATCGATTAAGATTATAAGAATAAACAAGCGCAGCAATTTCTTTGAATTAGAGATATTTAATTAAATTTAAATTAAGAGGGTTTTAGGCCAACAATTAAGAGGAATAGTTGTGACTCTTCCAAAAAGGCAGAAATTCTGAAATAATAAAGAGGTTTGACTCCCTCAAACTTGAAGATATAAGAGGGAGAGCATTTCATTTGAGAAGGACATCCATAACATCATTATGTGTAAGATTCCGACTCTTAATGTGAAAGGTTGTGACTCCCTCAATAATAATATATAAAAGGGAGATCATTTCCTTGTGGAGAAATCATCAAGTTGGAAAAAGAAAGATAAGAATAAGAAATATAAGGCAATCTCTTTGGAAAAGAGATTGAGAACAGCCATTGATAATATTCTGAAAATAATTGGTGACAGCCATTTAAGAGAAAATCTATCATTTCTTCAAAGAGGTATTTATTTAGAAATATTGTAGCAAATTCCTTGAGGAATCATATCTTGAATTTGTGAAGTGTCTTGCAAATAGGAAGGCTGTTCAGCCTTTCGAGTTCACGAGAGATGAAGGAAGACTAGTCTTCATTCTCTTATCAAGTACGCCATCCTAAGATGGAATGGACGGCCAACCTTCCATGCTCGTGGACCAGCTGGAATGGAAGACCAGCCTTCCATGCTCTTGGGCTTGATCAAGTAGGAAGGCCAGCCTCCAAGATGGATTGCGGGATGGAAGGGTGGCCCACCTTCCATGCTCTCGCAATACAAGGACGGCCAGCCTTGAGATTGCCATTTGCAAGCATTTCCAATAAATTCATGTTGTGATTTGCTATGAGGAATATGCTATGAACTAAACATTAATGATGCTATGAATTATTGATTTAAATATTATGATGTTTTAGCTATGATTTATTGATCTCAATGTTATTCTGTTTTATGTATGGATATGAATAATATCATTAAGTTGATACTTGTTACTACTAATATCAGTTTTTAGTGATTGATATTGTTTTGCAGGCCTAAAATTAGGAATTTCCCAAGTAGAGACATTACATGCAAATTTCAATCTTTTAATGATTACAAAAGTAGAAACACATTTAACTATAAAATAAACAATATATACCATAACACAGGTATATGTGAGAAAAACCCTCAGGAGAAAAACCTTTTACTCCAAAGCAATTCAATGTATTATTCAGTAAACCATAGGTACAATACACTTGTAGAGCAAGCTTTCACAAGAGTATCACCATTAGACAACTTCCATCTCAAGCACCTAATATATAGGAGATACAAAACTTGAAACCATCAAACAATACTTAAAAAGCCATGAGTTAAAAATCACCAAAAAATGGTGTTCAAATTATCCCCCAATGAAAGATGCCTTATGATGTGTCACAACATGCATCATAAGTTGGTCAACAAGTGTAACTCACCTTTATAGCTCTTATATGTGTCCAACAAGGTTTTAAATTTCTTATGCAAACTTATGTAGGCCATAATTTTTGATCCGATGGGCAAATTCAGCCCCCTTTATTTTTTCAAGTTGAAGTATTCAAAGAGATCTATGCAATAGGCACCCCCTTAGGCGGTGCCAAACAATTGAGAATATTTATTTTGGCCAAAAACCAACTTTGTAGCCTAGGAATTGAGTTTATCCATTTTATATCCGAAAATCACACTTTTTGTAATCTTAACATTAGGAGCAAGGTTGAGACACCTTTCCCAACAAGATTTTCAATCAATGGTTTGGATTACATTCCATTATCTATCATTAGGATGGAGAAAGTGAATCTTAAATCTTTAATATAACAATATGGTTATCAATTATCATGCACAACAACAATTCAAGATTAATTTCTTTGATTTGAAGCAGATGTGGTTTAATCACCACCACACACTACATTATCTACAACCATCCTCATATCAGTGCTATAGTTACAATGCAACTTACAATCTATAAGTTTAAGTCTGGGGCCAACTCAACTGTCACCTTGACAAGATAATCTGCTACTCTATTAGCATAATGCTTCACATGTAGAATTTTATATGATTAGAACTTATAATTAAAATTTTCTGATATATATAACTAGTCATTTAATATCCTTTCCTTTTACAACTCTATGAGATTGAATGCCAAGAGTGAAGAAAATGCAGGATTTAAGCTCATCATTACTCACTCCACATACAGCGAAACATAGATTGCCTTTTAGGCACCATCCAAAGCAATTTTAACCCAACTGGCTGCTTTTTGTCTTGATGCTAGTCCTATTATTGAGGACATTTTTATTTGCCCTTCAATTTTCATCTCAGTTTTTGTTTTCTCATTCTGGTTTAGGTCCTAGTTTCACCAATCGTCTGTCTTAACATCACATCATTTTAATAAACGTGATTTGCAGCACAGATAAAATGCATTTTTGAACTACTATTAGACCATGAGTTCCATGACATTAAAAAACAGATAATTGAGAAGGTCCAGGGAATGAAGTGGAAACAACTAAAATCATGCATGGAACAGACAGTTCCTTAGTTATGTGAATGATTGAAATCATGCTTTTGTGATCTCTAAATCAGTAGCCAACCTGTTAAAAGTTTAGTGCAATTAAGAGCATGGATTGCAATTTTACTTTACTTGATGAAGCACAATTTGTATAAGCTAAGTCCTTTTTTTGTACTGTAGTGGGTGTGATCTTCTGATTTTAATATTAATCTGCTATTAATAGCATGGATTATCTCAATGCATGGTGTTGTATGCTTTCCTTGCATGTTTTATGAATCTCTAATATCTTTTGCCTGTATTTGTCATGCTATTTATTCTGAATTGTATTTATCACTACATGAATGCTAGGTGGAAAAACATTAATTTTAGCTTCTTACTTTGCTATGTGACATCTATAGGATTCCCCTACAGTGCCAATTGGGAGCAGTCCTCGCACAGATGTTCTTTTGAAAGCAGAGAATGAAGTGCTGAAAGTTGGTGGTAGTGTTGTACGACTGGCAGGGCTTTATATATCCTTATATAACAGCATAACACTCATTGCCCTTTTGAAGTGCAAATGTGATTCATTCATTTTTTTCTTTTGTTTTCTTTGACATTGCCGCACACATTTGACAGAGGTGCTCATCTGTATTGCCTGGAGAAGGGAACTATTGAAGCACGTCCAGACCATATTCTTAATCTTATTCACTATGAGGTTTTGTTTTACCTTTCCAGAAAAATCTCTATTGGCTTTGAATGGTATTCGGTGCAGTTAATTTTCTTCAAAACATTTATGCAATTGAGCATGTTTAAACACAATTTTTCTCCTCTTCCAAATGTATCTCTGATAATCCATTTAGGATGTCCAATTATTTGGTGCTATTATCCAAAGGATTTCATCTATTTTGAATCTTTTACCAAATGGGAATTATTATGATACAATTAATGACAGCATTAGTCTTTTGGATTTTGGGTTAGCACTTAATAAATTTCTATAGATATCAAATGAAGTAGTCCACTGTAGTTCTCTCAGTATTTCCACTTTTTAAAATAATACATTTAATTAGTTTGCTCCTAATTCAGATTTGAACCCGAATATCATTCCTTTTCAAAACAAAGTCGTTTATGGTTATGTCACAGAGTTTGCCAGTTTTCATTCAAAAAATTTAAAATCTGGCAAGCATAAAATCCAACATGGGGTGGTCTACTTGGCGGACAACTTGTATTGCTTTCCCTACCCTTGCTTTCCTTATCCATCCTTCTAATGATTTAATCCCCTCCTTTAATTCATCTTGACAACCAATCCTTGTAGAGGTTGGGGGAATAGCTACCATAGGAGGCCCGTAGACATCCTCTCCCTAGGCCCAAGAGCGGATATCACCCCCTTGGCTCCAAGTGGCACACACAGTCATCCATCGAGGAGTGGCGTACCTAGGAAGACGTCTAGTATCTGCTGAACTTTTTGGTATCTTCTCCACTGCTCCTCCCATGGTTGTTTTGATGAGTAAGTATAAATAAGTATATCATAATTATGATAGAGCTTATCAAAAGAATAAATATGAATAACACATATCTAATTGCACAGATGAGAATAATAAATGTCAATAACAAAATACACAATTACATTAAATAATTGTGATAAAGCATATAAAGAGAGTAACAAATATAAATAACAAAATATATATACATTTACACTTGCAGACAATAATAATGATAAAGCATAGTACAGAAATAATAAATATAAATAACAAATATACAATAATGAGTCATACCACAGCTTGCTGCTTATTCTTTGTGATCAGATTTTCAAAGAATCCTTTACTAGAATGATTCCTCTTTTCAGAATATATTCTTCTTTTTATTCGATGCCTTCCTCCTTGCACGACCCCATCTGATATCCTCTATTTTGGAGAAGAGAGGCCGTGCCTTTTGAAAGGTCGCTGCCTTCTCAATCGCTGCCTCTCCAACAGCCGTGACTCTTAAGTGATTTCTTTCCTGAGTTTTGTCGCTGCCTATGCAGCTATTAGTATACTTTATTTAGATGCTTCTAATGTATATATTATTATTATTATTATTTGGTTGTACTTGTTAATTGTTATTAATATGTTTATATTTATTGGCTATTCAATATTTATATATATTTGTATTTACATTCTATTTAATATATTTATATTTATATTCATAAGTATAATATTATAATGATAATGAATTTGCTAATTATAATTATAATGACTGGTTATTTCTATTTTTTGTATCATGATGGGGGACATGACAAACTGTATATTAATATGGTATAGTTTTTATTTTAGTTCTATTATAAGTTTTTAAAGTTTCATAGGATTTTATTTTAAATTTTAACTTTAACATGAATTTGAATGTTTTTAAAAAAACTTGTTAAGTAGAAACATGAATTTATTATTTTTTTTTATAGGTATTGGGGCCCTCTACCATGACAAAAAACAACCAACAGTACCAGAAGGAAAGAACTTTACGCAAGGACACTGCTGCTTGAAGAAGCCAAGGGATAAGTCCTCCTAAGAGCTCATATTCAGCCACAAAAGCTAATGAAGAACTAGAAATAAGAGCTGACTGCAAAAAACAACCAAAATTCCTCAAAGAGAAGAGGAAATCACAATCAAGAATGAACTGAAGTCACTCTCTTGCCCTTATGGGAGATAAGAGCCTCCATAATCCATGGAAGACCAACACCACTATAATCCGTTCCTTCCAAATTCAACCTTTTTGTTTCCGATTTCCTGTCTCTACACTTCTTAGCTAAAGTAATAGAAGAGGCCTCCAAAACCAAAGGAGAAGAACCACCTGTCCCCAATTCTGCCTCATGACCTGAAATTGCAGCTTGCTATTGAATTATTATAATCCAACGCCCCTTCCTCAACCTAATCTGCAAACAATATTTTAGAGCCTTTATGAAAATCTTGTCAATAGGGACTTAGTTTCGAGTACCAATCTTCTTGATCGCCTTTTCCAAACTTGATTTTCTCCCTCATTTTTTTGTCCACAATTTGCATTAGACTTCAAATATTTGAATTCTGAAATGGCTAAATGTCTTTTGAGAAAAAAACAATGTCTTCTTCCTCCAAAGGAGCAACTTCAGCATCATTAGGAAGAACAGTGATTCACGATTCTTCCAATTCAAAGAAGGAAAAACAACATTTCAATCAAATTCACTAACAGATTTATCCAAGCACTCTATGGCTGCTAAAGAATAATTTGGAATCTTCCCATGCTCAGCCAAAAAGCAGCCATGATTTCTCCCCACAAAGTTGGAATCTGGTAGCGTTAGGAATGTATTTCTACCTCAAAGCTATCTTAGGAGCTGG
The DNA here is from genome assembly GCA_007115665.2 of Sequoiadendron giganteum. Taxonomy (NCBI): domain Eukaryota; kingdom Viridiplantae; phylum Streptophyta; class Pinopsida; order Cupressales; family Cupressaceae; genus Sequoiadendron; species Sequoiadendron giganteum. Next base: position 614,963,438 of record CM021103.1, on the reverse strand, counting down.
CACCTTGGATGAAAGACATTCAATCCTCTTGTGCCCAAGCTGATTGCACCAAAAACATATGAAAGGCAGTCCCTCATAGTTAATGAATTGAATCCACAGACTGTGATATGGCAATATTTAGAATTTTAGATAGAATAAAAAAGAGGCTTAGAGATATCTAAACTAACATAGATCTTGACAAAATGATTATGAGCTCCATTCCAATCTGAGTTGAATTTGACAAAATCACTAACCTTTCCAGCTAACTATTTTTAACAAAAGATTGCTTATAAGACCCAAAAGAAAATTGTAAAGCCATATCCAAACAGGAACCTTGGAGAAAACCTCATTGTCAGGGTTAAAGAAAGGAGAGCAAGGGCTCAAGAACACACCCACCTCACCAAAAAACCACGGACTGTTGTCCCAAACAAAGTTCCAATCCTCTGAATTCTGAAACAAAACCAGAACAAAGCCCCTGGAAAGCAGAGAAATTGAAAGTGATTTAACATTTATCCAAGTTTAGTCTACATCTATCGATTTCTGGAAGTAGAGGTTTCCTGTCCATGAAATGACAGAATTAAATTTCTGCTCATGTGATTAGAAAAAGGCTCAAAGAACTAATCTAAAAGAAATAGCTCTGGAGTATATGCAAGTAAACTAACTGGAATATCTTCCAATAAAATCAGGGATTGGAACATTGCAAATTCTCCTCCAGAGCTTCACCTTGTTGACTAACACTTTGGGAACCCACAAGCAAACTGTTTTTGTTGAAATACAAAAGTTGAGGAGAATCCGCATCCAAAGGCACCTTAATTAAAACCAGCCAAGAATCTGCATCCAAAAGCACCTTAATTAAAACCGGACAATAAGACTCGTCCAATTTCAAAATTTGATCCTTCCAGAATTCCTCAACCCTATGGAGCCCCAAGTATTGATAGAAATCCCATCATGCTTGGAAGAAACCCATTCTTCTTTCATAATCCCGTTTTAGGAATTCAAAAAACCTCTGCACATAACTCCTGCCAAGGAAGGTTTTCACCTAACATAGATACCAGCATTGCCATTGGCTGCAGGATTGCCATCCTTAGAGGCCCCATCGTCATTGCCTGCTCAAGAAATCTCTGCAGTGTCACTGCTTTTTATCACTCCTGATTTTTGTTAGATATTTTAGTCAATCTTTTATTTATTTTATTGATTAGATAATCCGATCGCTAATTGTTTAAATGTTAAATTTCTTGTTTAATATCAGCTTTTGTTGTATTTTTATATTCTGTAAAATACCCCCTTAGTTTTTTCCCAAAATAAAGCACAACTTGCACCCATTAGCATCAGCCCAATGTAATGATAAGAAAATTAGAAGCAACCCTTCACTTTTTGATCACCTAGATCCCAAAGTGGGCAAGGTGAGAGCATATAGTGAAAGGGGATCTGAATACAATATCAATGCTGGCTACAAATAGCTATTGGTGGCAAGCCAACCAATAGAGAAAAGTAGAATACTTGGCGGCAAAGCCAGCTACTTCCACTTTTCAACGGGCTACAGGAAAGTAAAGCAAAGTAAAGTACTTGACGGCATAGCCAGCCACTTCCATTTTTTAGCGGGCAACAAGAAAGTAAAGCAAACTCAACCACTTATTCAGTGGGAGTGTAATACAAAATAACTGAAAGTAGGAAGCTGATTAGTACTACTAAATCAGCGTTACAATGATTGCCAAATACAAGATAAGATGATAAAAACTACTCAAAATGATAGCCTAATACAATATAGACCAGTCCTTGCAACATAAGAACAACTAGGCAACATAAAACAAGCAAGTATCGTGAATATATCAGGTCTGATATAAAGTGGCAGCAGTCTGATTTTCTGGACAGCGAACTTGATGCACCAACCAACACCTCATCAAAAGCTCATATCTCCCAAACTACTGATCGGAATGACCTCAAATTAGTGGCAAATGACCAAGCAGGCCTAGGCGTCCAAACTCCAACTGCTAGAGACCCAAAACCAGCACCAACACCCAAGCACGGATCCCAAGGCACCTCCAAAAGTGGTATAGCCTCACTAGGAAGGTCGACCTTGTTTCAAAATTCACAAGCACCTTCAAAAATGACCAAAAGAATACCACCTATCATAGGAGATGTGACTCTTGATTTCTGCCCTTTCATAACATTTAATTCTTGATTATTTAAATACCTTTAATCACACCTCTTAACACATATAATTTTGATCACTGCTTTTAAATAGATAATCTTGGTCAATGTATTTAGTCGCTGCTTCTTCTTATCTTCTAATATATAAATCGCTGTATTGTTTCCTTCATTAACCATCACCCTTTTATTCAATCGCGGCTTTCTTTTTAATCATCATTTCTTTTGTTATTGTCTTGGCCAATTTAAAAACGGGTATATATATGGTTATCTTCAAATGCAAAATGAAGGTGTCGGCCAGTTTTTAAATGTCCTTTGATTGGAATTTATTTATTCTAAAGAGTGCCCTCAGCCATCATAGTAATTGATACTAAAGTTAGGGAGGTTGGCTAACATGAGTATATATCTATTACTTTATATAGTCGGCCAGCATAGGTGTATAATGTTAAATCTTTAATTTAACATTACCAATCTTTAATATTTATAATTTATATTTGATAATTATAGTGTTATTTATGTTTGTGTTGTATATTAATTTTATATATTTTTAATATTTATTATATCACAATGATTATAATATTTAAATTATTTATATCTATGTTCTAATATTTATAATTATAATAATTATAATTATAATTTGACAATTATAATTATATCGAATGGTCAATATTCATAATATGTATCTTGTTATCGTAAGTGTCACGATTTCGGGGACACGACAAAACATCAGTTCTCTCTCTCTCTCTTTGAATTTACTGCATATTTTGGGTTTTTGCTATATTCCTAGGCTTTTCCTAATAATATCCCAAGAAATTGAAAATAACTGTATCTTTTTGTATTGCCAAGAAATTCCCACAAAATATATTTGCTTCTAATGTCTATATTCATTCAACATATCAATATGTATGTAACGACCCCATCCTTGGGTAATTCAATTTTTTCTAACATTTCATTTCAAACATATAAAAGTAACAAGTAACAAAGACATTACAATAAAATTCTTCCTTTCTTTATTGATAAATACTTGCAAGTTACAATATATATTTCCACTTGAATTCCATTTTCATTGTAAATATAAATTAGAGTACAAAAGTAAAACAATTACATACATAGCTCGTAAGCTTTTGCACAAATAGTAGTAAGACGGTCCAGGTTCCCTTCCTTTCAAATCTTGGTGTATCTGTCGCCTGCGGTGGAGGAGAAACATCACTCAAGCGCTTTTTTGCCAACCACGGACTGTTAATGCGGTCCCCCGCACATCTATCATTCGATAGATAGCCCTCCCTTCGAACGAAGAGATTGGTAGAGTATCCGGCTGCGACAACCCAACTGAGCATAGTGTTGTGTCCTATTCACAACTAGAACCTTGCTATTTCACAATCTCATACTAGTACAAGGATCATGATGAATTGATAGTGAAGTCTCAACTATCTCACATCTAAGTGGATGTCGTACCTTTCACTACTTTGGCCAAAGTATTCTCATTCAGTATTTCGAATGAAGGTCGTCTATCATATACACTACTCAGGGCTGATTTGACTTAAGGCTATCTTACACTACGCGTAGGCTAAGTCCTTCACTGAATTGTCAATCATCCCAAACTATCCTACATCAATCTATTTAATCAGGAAATGAAATGCAGTCAACAAGGGTCCCTCGGGTAACTCCTATCCTGGAAATCTTTATCCATGGAGTACATAGCTTTTCCTAGTTAACCTACTAACTTTAAAGCTTTAGACTACCTTGGTACTAGTTCCATCCTCGTCCTAGTATTTAATAACTAGTTTCCTCACTTCCTTTATATAAGGAGATCAAGCAGTATTCACGTAAATACAATTCATCAAGTAAATTCTATAAAAAGTATTCAAACATTTCCTTTCTAATTTGGACAAGCTATTCGTTCATAAACAAGCTATTCCTTATAAAATCAAGCTATTCCTTTATAAACAAGCTTTTCTTTTATAAACAAGCTATTCCTTCATAAACAAGCTATCAAGCTATTCCTTTATAAACAAACTTTTCCTTTATAAACAATCATAAATAGGAAACTGAATTTCTCCTTTACTTGTTTACTCTACTTACACTACAATACAAAAGTAATGCACAAATAAACAAGTAGATTTATCTAACTTCAAATAACAAAGATATTAAGAGATAACTCTCATGCCTGTTTCCTTGCTGCTAACGAATGCCTTTGATTCTGTATTAGCTGTCTGGCAGCTTTTTCTTTTAATCGCACTCTTTTTCTGTCTCTTTTAGATTCTAATCACAGATTGGGTGGAGTATTCTCCAGGTATTGCTAATTACACTTCTCACAATTCTGGATTCTATAAGAGGTATGTATGTATATGTTTGCAGCATATAAAATCCACAGTCTTCACAAAATGGCAATGGCAATTGTGAATTGGCTCTCTAAACAAGTTCGAATACAACAAAAGACAAATTGTGGCTCTCAAAAGCAAATTCGGATATAGCAAAGGCAAATGTAAATTGGTAAAAATAACAAAGTAAAGAGCTCTATATATAGGTTTTGAATTCTCATGCCTGCTACCATTTTGGCATGAGAATTGACACTTTATATATTTGAAAATGTCAATTCATGAAGTGGCAGCTATTTAGCAAGTTACTCAGCAATTTTTTATCTAGGTAGAATATTTCAACTCACACATGGTAAAAATATAGATGAGGGACACCTACAGGCGTACTCAGCCTGGGCGTCCAAAAATGGCGGATTACATTCTATGCAGGGAAAACGTCGAAGGGAGAAAGCGCCCCACCTAGCCTAAACTCTAGGCTTTCTCACACACTCTCAGAATGAAGTCTCTGCAGGCCGCGACCTGGTCTTGCGTGCGCGCGTGTGTTCTCAGTCGCGAAATTTCCTCATTTAAAAGTTTTGATCCTTTTTCTAATAAACATTTGAACCTGACGTGTTTTCCATAGTGAAGGAAATTCGCAATATTCAGCTTAGCTTAATGTTTATAAAATGTTCGATATATCTATCATGATTTCAAATGTTTGAAAACGTTTATTTTCCTAAATATATTTCATATGATTTTTACCAAAAGGCTAAAGAAAGCTAATTCATTTACTTTCTCATGGTAAATTTTTACATGTTATTTACCAAGTGACTATAGAAATCTAAGTTATTATTTTCTCAAAGATTTTATATATTTAAATTATATAAATTCACTATATAATATTATTTCTCCAAAGTTGTTTTATAATATTTACTCTAATTAGAAGATTTAAATCTTTTAATTTTACACTTAGAGTTTTAGAATATTTAAATAAATACTTTTATACATTTTATTGTATAAATATGAATATAGTTCTTTTGAATATTAAACATATAAATATTTAAATACCCGAGTATTTAATATACTTATATATTTTAATATAACTATAATAATATTATATATAATTACTTATATAAATATATTTATATTTAACAAATATAAATATGTATACGTATACATATTTAATTGTCAAATACAAATATTGCGAGCCAGTCAGCATACTTTCAGTGTATATATCTATGTATATGTGTATATATAAATTCCAGGCAAATATTTAATATTCCACATTATTGGACGTACGCTCATAAACATATATATATTGCAATATAATCCTCTATGTACACGTATACGTACGTATATCATATTGATACATCCGTATGACAAGTCCATTAGCAAATTACGCTTGTATCAATATGTTTATACTTACAGATACATATATATACTATACATGTGTTTATATGCTTACTTCCGACGTTCACATCCAAACATGATACCACCATGATGATCATAATCTCACAATCAAGCACAAGGATAAACTTCACATACAGAAGCAGTCAAGACCTCTACTTGCAAGACATACAAGCTATGGATGACTTACCTTATACTCATACAAATTGACTTGATTTACTCAGTCTAAGGTGAGTGTGTGTATGCTCAATTAATTTACTTTACCGGTTACCCGACCAAGCCCCTCTCCCGAGTGATGTTTCCCCTCCGCCTGGAGGAATGGTTCATGTACCTGCACCCATAGACATACAATCTCGGCAGTTACTTGTTCACAACATCAACAGTATACAAAACATCTTAAGTTAGAATATTCACAACTCAAGAACTTGCATGCAACATTAAACAAGAATTACACCAATTGAAGTATCAATCAAATGAGACAATCATTTAAATAGCACACATTCGTTTTGATAACAAAAACATGTTTTATTCATCTCAAAGATTCAAACATTACAATCAATTGCCCTATGCAGTAGTAGCTATACAATCGGGGTGTAACAATGTAATAGTAGTATATTATATCCTTCTGAGGAAGGCCAGGCTAAGGATATGTGATGATTATGATATTTCATTTTCACCATGTTGAAATGCAATAACAACTTCTCTTGAAAACGATGATGTAACAGACATCTGATGATAATTTTATTTAAGCATGTTTGTTACATATATATTGTAGTCAAGCTGGTAATTCTTTGCTTTTAATAGAATCCAATAAAAACACATTAAACCACTAATGATAGGCATGCCAAGCACAACGATTTCTGCATCCATTTTATTTGATATGACAATTCCATCCTTTTGTCATGTAATTTCCTAGTAGGTCATAAATTTAATAATTTTGATCAAGAGTAGAATGTCTACAATGTCTATCACAATCGAGGACGATTTTGTTGCAAATGTTAAAATACTCCAAAAAGACATGATCTTAATTTGAATCTAGAATTTCATTCTTGGTTTCAAGGTATTAAACAACTTAGGCTGAACATGCTGTTCCCAAAGCCTTGTACTTGCCAAATTGGGTGATGAAATGCTGCTTTTATGATTCCATAAGCTCTTGATGGATTGACAGAATCCTTTTGTCACAGTTATACATCTTTATCTTTTAGTTTATTCCTGTGTTGCTATCTTGTAGAAATGAAGTTGTGAGTCTTTGTGAACATCAAAAGTTTCAAGTGATGGTTCTCTTTAGCTTTTCTTAATTTTCCAATTATATGTCTTTATCTTTTAGTTTAGTCCCACCTTGCTATCTTGTAGAAGTAAGTTGTGAGTCTTGGCGGACATAAAAAATTTCAACTGATGGTTCTCTTGAGCTTTTCTTAATTGTCCAATTTCTCCGTTACCTATTAGTAATATAGCCTCTGTTCATATATCTCATGTTATGGTTTGTCATTAACTTCTTAAAACTGCATTAACTTCTTGTTATTGTTCCTTAACGAAGTTCAGTTGAGCCTATTTCATGACATACCTATTCAGAAATCACATTCAATTTATCTACTTCAACCAGTTCCTAGATGAACATTAAACAATGCATTCATTAATGAAAGCCAGATTGAAGAAGGTTTGAGATTAGTAAATAATTTGTTAAATATACAATGATCCTTATGCTATTACTCATAGAAGGTACTTTCTGAATGGGTGCATTGGTTTGACAGGATGCAGCATCCCTCTGCATATCTATATTGAAAGGCAAGTTTGGAAGGCAAGTCTTTATGGGTTGCGACAATCATCCTCTATCCAGGTACACCATTGAGAACAAATAAAGTTGTTTACATATTTTTTAAAAAGAGGATGAAAATATATATTAAAATAAGGAGCTTTCTCTTGACACAATTCAAACCCCATATTGAGTGCTGGTTTACAAAATGGTAAATCTGCATCCCTTGGTCAATTTATTGTATGCATAGTATTTTATTTGTCAAATTCTTGACTTTACTTTCATGTTTCTCAGCTATATTCTTTGTAGATTACTGCATTGTTTACTTAATGCCTATTTTGTTTGGTTCTAGGTTTGTGGTTCAGAAAATAGTAATGCTATATTATAATATTCATTTATCTTTTTGAAACTAGTAAATGTCAGGACAGAGTATTTAAAAATTCTCCATGGTAGAATTCATTTGAACATAGTGTAGATCATGAGTACCAAAATTGTAATCACAAAAAAGTCACACTGTGTTCTAAAAATATTATTGGAAAAAGATATTGGGCAAACTTTGGGAAAATTGACAAAATGAATGAAATATTATTTTTAGAGCTTCACACAAATGATATTATTACTTGTTATTCACCATCCCAAACTATTTGAAACGATACATATATAAAGGAAGGAGTCTTCCTTAATTTTATCCCGTGTAGATCTATCAAATTCTAGAATTAGTGATTTGTTAAAACATCTCATAACAAATAACAAAATGAGCACTTAAAAATTTCCCAACATTCCCCCCCTTAGTGCGAACATGGTGAAAACTTTCGCACTTTCAACTGTAGTATGCCCAACTTTTGTGGCTCATGATCTTGATTCAAATGAAAGGCACCTTCATCAACCTTTCATGGTTTTCACACAGGTTTACCACAAACTTGGACACGAATAGGACCACACTCATTTGTTCACCTCATATGGTTTTTTTGACTACAACTAAGCATTTCAAGATCCATGAACTGCATTACACTAGTGCTTTTGTTTGCTACAATAATTTACACTAGGAGGTTACATAATGTTAATGAAATATAGCTTCGGTCAGAATATAAATATTGATTGCTGATCCTGATTTATATATGATCGATAGTTGACATATTTCTAGATTAAATAAGTAATATCGAATTTATGAGTTTGCTTAAATTCGAAATAAGTAAATATATGTTTTAATGAAATCGGAACTCATATAATCTATGTCCGCCATGTATTTGGGGGTGTATGCATTGAGTTTGTTAAGCCGAGTGTTAGTCGGCTGTCTAAGAGACCCACGCGCCCAAAGGGACACGTCCCTTGAGCGGACATGTCTCCACGTGTGGAGACACGTCCTCTCAATGGACGCATCCCTTAGAGGTGAGTCTCTAATGATATTAAACATAGTTCCTTGTCTAATATGCAAACATCGAAATTTATTAATGTTCTGCAATCAATTCATTCAGCTTTAAAGAGAAGATAAAAGGAAGTTTCAATAGATGTATTAACATGTCAAGATCGACAATTACACAAGCAGAATTTAATCATTACATTGATATGGTATCAGAGTGAAGTTATGGAAGATCCGATTAAATTCTGGAAGATACACCTCTGAGTTCGGAGTCTCATCTTGCGCAAATCATGATATCACTGCGTATATGAAACTGGTCCTATACGCTCGCTCGTCTAGAAGAAGAGCCCGATAGTGGCAGAGGAAATTGTTGCTCGGGCTGTCACGTTCCCCTGTGGGTCGAGCTTGGATTTCTTTAGCGCACGTTTCTCTAAAGTTCATTCATCTTAATTCGCATTCGTAGAAGAGGTTCATACTTGATGCGCCAGGACGGAATGTGCTAGGTGTTACGATATGGTAGTCAGTGCCCTTCCAGTGACGCCAACTATCTTTGAAAATGGAAAATGGATTTTACCTGCAACGTCGTAATTAGAATCAGAGGTGATAACCTTAACGATGGATGCTCCAGTTCACACGCTGAAGGTCGCAGTTGATGTCCCTCCGGGTGGCGTGAGCTAGAGGCTCCACCACCATTGATGTTGGATCACCTCCCTTTGTGTGTCCTCTTGATGTCGCTTAAGTGATGGGTGCCCACACGGGACTGTGGCAACAACCAAAATTCAATCACACCAATCCTCCTCCGTGCTGTGATGAACCCGCACCGGCCTTACACTCCACGAAACAACACGGGATTTACTTCATGTCTACTACGAATAGGCCCTTCGGGATATTAATATGAACTTGCAGTTTATCGCAACAATCACCCCCCACTGGTATCGCACCCTACAGAATGAAGAATGGTTCAAGATTGATGCGAATCAACTAAATGAAGCAAACAGGATCAAGATGCAATATAAACACAAATTCACAGGCCAGATTGTCGTATAGACCTATGCACGATAAGAGAGGGGCTACATCCTCATACAAATTGCATTCAAGACAAGACAAAATAAGTTCTGTGAGTTCCGGGTGCTGGATGTGTGATGAACTCGATCTACTACGAATGACACTGGTGTCAAATGTGAGGTCTGTCATAGTCTGGAAATTGCTATTAGCACCTCCAAGATTGATGATGGAGTTGGCTCGGATCTGTGATCTTTGAAATACTGAAAGTGTCTAATATTGACGACGACAGATCTTTCATACCAAATGATGATGGTGGAATTGACGTGGACCTATGATCGTTGGTTCTCTGAAGTTGTCTCCTTGGCGCCGGCCAAAGCTTATGGCTTTGCCCGGACGATGAATGTAATTGCCACCCCTGGACACAAGGCTGGGTCTGCCTTGGATAAGTTTGCCTTAGCTGTGCGGAAGTCATCACCAAGACTTTATATTTATTGGAGTTGCTTACTGGAGTTGCCAGCATGACTCTGAAGCTGCAGATCATGGTCAGTGCACTCTCCTAGGACAATCGTCGGAGTAAGATTTGAATGGTCCTCAAACCACATTCAAATATTAAGAAGATTGCTCCATCATGCTGACTGGTCTGCGAAAAGAAGAATAAGTCAGCTAAACTTAGCCTATGTTTCGATGGAGGAAAGGCTATGAGAAATCAATTCTGAGTGTGCAAATCAAAGATGGCAACACTAAAGGTGGCAATGATAAGACACAACTGCAGATCCAGCTCTATGGTGTACCTTTAGAATATTTAAAAGTTCTAGGTGGGTCGCAGTTGGAAAAGGAGTGCATCGATAAATTTGAAAGGTCAAAAACCATATTCAAATTTAGCCAGCTACCACTACAAATTCTGTGACATAGGCTTGTGATCAAGTCGTGAACCTGTAGAAGGAAGGCTGTGGACTAATCTGAGCGCAAGCGCAACGTTCCACACTGTGTCCTGTATTTGCATCCATCGAAATACTTAAAAGAGATGAGTATTCTTTGTTGAATTTCTGTTATACCATTTATTTGGATCCAGTGTGATTAGTAAAAGAGATTATGTTTTTCTCTTGATTTGTGTTCACTAATTTAAGATCCTTTGAAGTTTCAAACTATTCATTGCGAGTTATTGCTATAACCTGAGATAGTAAACTTTGTATGAGATTTCTTTGGATAGTTATGAACTCTTAGTAATCTCTCCTTAATGCTTACAGGACGGATCAAAAGGCATAAGAGATTGCTTTCAAGAAAAGCTTGATGCATCCTATAGGTTGAAAATTGGAGACACTGCTTGCAACCTTGAGATTGTGTGAATGGCTGAAGACATCTCTTCGAAGAGGAAGCATTAACCTTCAGAGGGAGTTCTATGATTCAAAATTGCAAGGGCAAATGATAAATTCTTGAAGTACCTCTTCAGCAATTGAGATCAGAATTGCTCATGTCTGTCAACTTGGATTTAACATTGGTAGCTCCGCAGACCTATTTATAATAGAGTGATCTAGGATGAGGTTGAAGAGATCAGCCTGAATCTCTACAAATGTGTGAATTGGAAACCATTTCTCTAAAGCAAGTATTACAGTCGATTTTGACGAGGAGGTCAGGAGGCTGATGCAAGTACTTTGAGCTTCAAGGGAGTCACATCTTCACTTGTTGTAATGCATAATTCTTTGAGATAGAGAGATATGAGGTGAAAGCCCTTGTTCATCTCTAAGACTGAGATGAGGCGTCATGTTGAGAGACTCCATGACGTCAGGCCCCAGGATCTAACTTCAGAAGAGCCCCAAACACCCGCAGTGTGGCTTAAGGGGCGGGGGGTGGGGTGTTGGATATATAAGCCACACCCGGACTGATAATGGGCTAGCCAAAAGGGGCCTGTAGCTCAGTTGATAGAGCACTCCTATTGCAAATGGAAGCTCCTAGTGAATGCTCTAAGCCAGTTTACGTGTGAGCCAAAAGAAATTCACCTTGTTGTTGTGAAGCATATATGGTGATACCTTGAAGGTACTATTAAATATGGTCTTAAATACAAGAATGTCAACCTAGATTTACATGGATACTCTGATTCAGATTGGGCTGAAAGTGTAACCAATCGGAAAAGCACATCAGGATGTTGCTTCAGTTTAAGATCGGCTATGATCTCTTGGATCAGCAGGAAGCAGTCTTCAGTGGCACAAAGCTCAACAAAAGCTGAATATATTGCAGCCTCTATGGGAGCAAGAGAAGCAGTATGGCTCCATAAATTGCTTGTGGAACTCCTTGATCTAAGCACATTGAGATCCCCTACCATTATGAGACATGGTAGAAAGGAATATGATCCAATTGAAGTATATTAGTTCAAATGTTTAAACAGCGGACATACTCAACAACCTCTCTCTAGAGTTAAGGTTGAACTCTTCGGGAAGAAAATTTGGTATGTAATTTGATATTATGTTTGAAATTCAAATTGTTTATAAGTTGTACTAATATATAAAGATGTTTAATGTGTAAACTCTTTTGTCATGTGTGTGACTCCATGACCTTATGGGCCTACTCCCCCTGTGTACATTATTGAAAGGTGACGATCTTTCTAATAATGAACACTTGTATGTAACATTGTAAAGTGACGACTCTACAATGATAAACTATCATGATAGATATCATGTGACTTGATATATGTGGACATGTCATGAAAGTATCTCCTGGACACTTTGATGGATATCATGGGACTTGATGTCATCTGTAGATCATTTTGATCCTTAAGAGATAATCATGGTGGATATTTATATCCGTGGATATACATGAATTATGGTAGACATCATGTGACTTGATGTCAGTGCACATACCATAATAAAGATGTGTTATGGAGAATGTCACGTGACTTGACACTTTCAGAAGCATACCATATCTTCTGATATCACGAGTTAGGTGATATCATCTTTTACTTGATGGAAGTTACCCTCCCTAGTTAAAGAGGGAGTGTTGAATAATAAAGATGTGTTATGGAGAATGTCATGTGACTTGACACTTTCAGAAGCATACCATATCTTTTGATATCATGAGTTAGGTGATATCATCTTTTACTTGATGGAAGTTATCCTCCCTAGTTAAAGAGGGAGTGTTGAATAATAAAGATGTGTTATGGAGAATGTCATGTGACTTGACAATAGTGTGAAATCATACCATATCTTAGATATGACGTGTTAAGGTGATATCTCTACTTATTTAAATTGAAAATCTTCCCTAACTAAGAGGGAGTGTTAATGAAATATAGCTTCAGTTAGAATATAAATATTGATTGCTGATCCTGATTTATATATGATTGATAGCTGACATATTTCTAGATTAAATAAGTAATATCGAATTTCTGAGTTTGCTTAAATTCGAAATAAATAAATATATGTTTTAATGAAATCGGAACTCATATAATCTATGTCCGCCATGTATTTGGGGGTGTATGCATTGAGTTTGTTAAGCAGAGTGTTAGTCAGCTATCTAAGAGACCCACGCACCCAAAGGGACACGTCCCTTGAGCGGACATGTCTCCACGTGTGGAGACACGTCCTCTCAAGGGACGCATCCCTTAGAGGTGAGTCTCTAATGATATTAAACATAGTTCCTTGTCTGATATGCAAACATCGAAATTTATTAATGTTCTGCAATCAGTTCATTCAGCTTTAAAGAGAAGATAAAAAGAAGTTTCAATAGATGTATTAACATGTCAGGATCGATAGTTACAGAAGCAGATTTTAATCATTACATTGATACATAAGGAAACAACACACACATGAATAGAAATAGCCACTGTTGTTGATTGTGCCACTCGATGTCCAACAACATAGGAAATTGTCACTGCTGCTAGAGATGGAATATTGGTACCATATTCCCCCACATGATGTGAAATTTCTAATTATTAGAAAAATAGAAGCACAAAAATGCCACTAAAGTTGATAAGTGGCCTCATCGTTGGTGATTGACGAGAGGATGTTGAGTGCCCTCCTTCCTCCATTGCCTCCTACCTCCAAACTTGAATTTATTTAAAACACACATTCTTTACCGCTAGGACAAGATAACTCTTGATCATTGACATAGTCTTCCCAATTTGTTTCTTCAGCCAAGGAAGCATGTCGATATAGTTTGTCATCTAGTAGATCATGTGCTCTCTTCTTACAATTCAAAATTACATGTCCTACTTCATTGCAATAGAAGCATTTTATTTTTCCTTTTAAAGGGAAATGCTTGTTTTTGTACTTTCCTTTTCTTGAAAGTGAACTTGCTTTGTTATGTACATATAACGCTTCTTCAGATTTAGAGTGTTCATTATGGTCAAGTAGAGTAGAGACTACTCCTTCAAGACTAATGTTTACCTTGCTTAATGTAAACACCATACTAGACATATTCGTAGGCAAACTATTCAAAAGTATTGCTTTGGCATCATCATCTTTTACTTTCTCATTAATGCCAGCTAATTGAATTAGTAGGGAGTGAAACTTACTTATATGATCTGCCATTTTTGTACTTGTATCCACCTTCAATCCATACAATCTTTCTTTCAATGTTGTTTTGGCACTTTCTATTTCAAATCCAAAGAGCTTATTTAATGATTCCCGAATCTCCTTTGCAGACTTTGTGAAATCCACATGATGTAAGTATGCTTTTGACAATCCGAGGCCAATCGTCCCCAATGCTTTTTTATTTTTGATGTTCCACTTGGCAAGTTCATTTGCATTAGCTGGTGAGACTGAGTTCGATTTGACAACATCCCAAAGATCTTTTTCGATCAAGTGTAATTGCATCTGTATTTGCCATGTAAGAAAGTCACCTTCAAATTTTTCAATAAAACTTAATTTATCCATAATTATCCCCTTAATCAAAATAAAACTGAAGGTGTTGGGCTCCACCGATAATGCACCTTGATTATAATACAAACATTATTCAAATACCATTATGTGGACAATTGACTATATAAAATCAAATAAAAAATACTATGTTTTAACAATGACACACTTATTACTACCCATGAAATTTTGAATGGAGATACATACAAGTTTTTGAAAGTTAAACGCTCATTTCCAATTGATCAAATACACACCCAGCAGCTACTAAAACGTCCATTTTCATCTGTTAGCAGATTTCACATTTCAAAACATTTTTTTAAACGATTTATGGGTTTTCTTCTTCTATTGTTCAACTTTCCAATGCAATTTGAATCGTCAAATTTTGTTAAAAAATGAAAAAGATATGCCAATTTTTGTGAGACCGTTTCAAACCTTTTTTTAAGTTTTTCAAATGCCTTTGTTCTTTGATTGGGCAGAACCTGCTGCAACTTTTTAATTAATCAAATGCTGCACAATAATCTGCCTTAAAAAGCATTCCTCCAATGAGAAACAAGCAACACCCTTCTATAAATATGTCTTTGACACAAATGGTTCCAACTCTATCGTCTGATTCACATCAGTTACAATATCTGAGTGCTATGATTGATTGAACAAGATGCCTCCTTCAGCAATTCCAACGCTTTGCTTTGACATAGAATGCACTCACATTTTGGCTTTCACAAGCCGAGGATTTTGGCAAGCTCTAATACCATATTTTTTTTAGAGCTTCACACAAATGATAATATTACTTGTTATTCACCATCCCAAACTATTTGAAACAATACATATATAAAGGAAGGAGTCTTCCTTAATTTTCTCCTATGTAGTTCTATCAATTTCTAGAATTAGTGAGTTGTTAAAACCATAGTTGAAAATCTCGCCAATTAAAAACTCGGCAAGCCCAGAAAATACGATTCAGAAAAAACTCAGCAAAAACTCAGAAAAAACTCGACAGAAACTCGGCAACTTAAAAAGCTGCTTAAACTTCATTAAAAATACATGTTTTTTGCAAAATTCAATGATAGGATGCATCCAATGAGTCAATAAAATGAGTACATAGAAGAAACAAGCTGAGTCTAGTTATATTTGATTGATTTGAAAGAAAATTAGATACAAAATTGCATCCTCATGTGGAACGCTCAATACACTAATACTGATAGTTTGAAACAAAATGAAAATAGCAAATTGTTTTTGTAAAACTGAAAGTAAATACAACATTAATATATTTCTGTTTTTACAAATTCACATCTTCCTCTTCCCATGTCTAGTTCTCACTACAGGAGAGGGTGTAATCGTAGGCCTTTGCTATGGCTCCTCAACCTCCATCCTGGATGTAGATCCTATTGCTGGTGGCATTGGCACTGGCAATGACTTGTCCTCAGGATCATCCTCAGTGTCATCCAATGAGAATGCAAATCCACCCCCTTCCTCCATTGCTTGTCGCTCTAAGTCATAGATGTCATCCTCGAAAAACAATGGAGGTTGCTCATCTCGTCCTGTCCAATCACTGTATGGATCTATCTCATCCAAATCAATTGGATTATCTGATATTTCCTTAACCTTTCTTGTGCATAGCCGAAGATTATATTGCACATATACAAGGTCATTCACGCGTTTTTGAGCTAGTTTGTTCCTCTTCTTTGTGTGGATGGCCTCAAACAAGCTCCAATTGCACTCACAATTGGACGAATTACAAGGCTGCGATAAGATACGAAGGGCAAATTTTTGGAGATAGGTATTTCGACCCCAATTTGACCACCAAACATCTACAAAAAACAAATTAAGAGTTAGAAACTTAGAAGGGAAAGTCAAAAGTTGAAAACATATTTTATCAGATTATCAATATTTGTAACTTGTAAATTTCAAATTTTATACTTGGTGGCTGATTGTGTATTTCTCTCTTTGCTAGCTCTGAAGAGAAGAGTGCACCCCTTTTTTCCCTAAAACTTTGCAATTCATTAACAATGAGGTCTGCCACCTCAAGCTTGGGTGTCATCCTCTGAATGCAATTAGTGAGGCCCTCCATAACCTCTCCACTAGGATCTGAGTAGGTGCCTGAATGGAAGAAATGAAGGTTCAAGAAGTACCCTGCTGCATGGATGGGCTGGTGGAGTTGATTGTTCCATCTCTTGTCAATAATCTCCCAAATGGGATCAAATTTGAGGCTGTCCCCCTTATAATAATTTCTTATTGCCTCTTTGGCCCTATCCATGGCCTCATAAATGTTAGTTTTGGATCAGATTTAATAAAAAACAAAAAAGTAAACACAAAACAATGAACACAAAGATTTTATCTTGGGAAACCCTCCTACTCAAGGGAAAAAGCCAGCAGCAAATTATTCTCTTATAAATCAGAAATAATAGTGCAAAAGTAGCATTCAGAATCAGGCCCTAGAAAGGCCAAATATCATACAATAGACCAGCACTTGAAGATAGTGTTAATTCCTTAGTTACAAAGAATATCAACTCTTCTTCTTGAAGCAAATCTACTCCTCTTGAATGCAAATCTGCTTCTGAAGGAAATCGAATTGAGAATGGAATGAATGACTTCAATTATGTGGAGACTCTATCTCCATTATATACAAGACTAGGCAAGCTCTCCTCTTGAGCCGACCTAGGAAATGTAATATTTGTTATATAATTGAAAGGCCGACTTGCCTTGAATAATTATTCTTAGGGAAATACCTCCCGTCGCTACAAAACACTTAACACTCTCTCTTAGCTAGGGAGGTATTCTCAAATTTCTTTGCCATGGAGTCTCTGCTACAAAAAAAGAGGATTCAAAACAAAAAAAATAACAAGGGTTTGAAGAAAATTTCAAAAAAATGAAAAAATCAGCAAAATATGTAAAAAAATCAGAAAAATTCATCAAAAAATCTTGTTTTAATGAATCTAAATCTTGTTTTGATGAATATAAATGTATTTAAATCTTTTTCACACTACATTCAGATGATTTTTAAACATAGAACCAACAAGAATGAAGAAAAAATTTAAAAAAAAGAAAGAATAAGAAAAATCAGAAAACCTACCTGAAAATCCAATTTGCCTTTGAAATTTGATGTAAATGCCCTTTAAATCTCATCTCCTTGATGCAAAATTATTGTAAATCGGTGCACAATGCTTTGGAGAGGGTTTTTGCTGAGTGTGAGAAGACAAATGAATGAAAAAAAACAACTTCAAATGCCTTTTTAGCGGCTGCCTGGGCATGTTCATGATCGCACGAGTTTTTTTGCAAAAAATCACTGTACTTTTTGCAAAAACTTGCCAAAAGTATGGAGAGTTTTTGCAAAAAAACGGGCGAATTTTTCTTCACTCGCCGAGTTTTCCGCAAGTCTTGCATCTATGGTTAAAACAATTCATAACAAATAACAAAATGAGCACTAACAAATTTCCCAACATTTCCAAGGTACATCTTGTGTAATATTATTGATGGCATGTTTACATTTCCTAATTGAGGCTCCACAAGTGCAATTCCTAATTGATGAGCACTAACAAATTTCCCAACTTTTCCAAGGTACATCTTGTTTGTAATATTGATGAAGTATCATACTATCAAATGTATTTATAAATTTTTAGTCTCTAATTAGGAATTGCACTTGTGGAGCCTCTTTACATTTTTCTTTGTTTGGACATAACTTTATTGTTTGAACTCCATTTTTCACCCTATTTGAAGCATCAGAAAGCTCTTGTTGTTGGCTATAAAATGAAATTGGTTTGGATTTGAAATATGCAAAAACAAATGAAGGGCATGGGTACCTCAAAATGAAGGATTATATAGATGAAATGCCAACACTTACATACCAAAATGACTTGGAAGGGAAAATTCCTTAGGGTTACAACGAGTTCAAGAATGACTACTACTAGGAAGGGGAAGAAGATTTTGGAGACTGTAGTTGTACAATATTTAAATATTGAGCCATTGAGGGATAACACCATATGACATGTAATCATTGTTTATCAGAATCATCTTAATACATTTCTAAATTCATTCTCTATGCATCTCATGCATTATTTATGTTTTTTTTAATGTATGTATAATTTTTTTTTTTGCAGAGTCCCAGTCAAATTTTTAGGCTTCCAAGTTTTAGCCGAGTCAGAGCTTTTAAACTATGGCTGCTCTAACTATTTGATTCCAAGCTATTTTGCCCAATTTTCTACAATAACAATAAATAAATCCTTCTTGCATGTTGTTGATTAACTTTGCTTATTGACTAGCTTTGCATGGTTTCTTGTTTATTTTGCATCTTGTAAAAGGAGCATCTTCTTGAGTTCTTCACTAAACTGATTTTCATCTGCAATAAGAGCAGATGCTAGAACTCATACAATCCAAAGATTGTGAAGGTGACTGGCTGACTGAGCTTGAATATCACGTCATGATGGGATGTTTACTGTTTGCTAACTTTTTCATTAAGCACTTCAAATTATTATGTTACTCGATATGGCATCCTCATAACCATCTTGAACCTAAAAAAATGTTTTAATTAAACACGTTTTATTTAAGCTTTTGATCTAAACAACGGATTTATCATGTCTCATATATATTTTGATGTTTTTATAGATTAATAGTGTAAGTCTTAGTCAGCCATGCAAAGCCTAATGATGGATTATGCGTACTGTTTGTTGATGTATGCAGCTTTGGTTTGCACTTCCCAAGATTTGATTTATATCAAACATTTGATTTGCTAAAGGGCCGACCCTTATAAGTTCGTCATTCTTGTCTTAACCTTGAGCCGACCTTAAGACATGTTAAATGTTTATTATGTAAAGGCCGACCTAAATGAAGAGGCGCCTATGTTGTATATATACAAGGTCGTTTCTTTGGTATTGATACATTCATTCAAGCAAGTTCGCACTTTATACTCAAGAGCAGAATTCGCACCTTAGTAGCAGCAGTCCGATTTTCAGAAAGAAGAGAGTCATCTATACCTTGAAGGAGGGCGAATATATTATCTTGTATTAGCCATTGTTGGGCTGAGTTGTAAGCAGAATTCTGTCACTATGTTATCATATATATAAGAGAAATCATTTGCTGGGTTTTTCTCCCTCAAGAGGAGGGTTTTCCCAAGGTATCTTGTTGTGTTCATTATCTTGTGTGTTGCATTTCTATTGAACTATTTATTATCTAATCTGATCTAAGAAACACTAACGTGGTATCAGAGCGGGTGTGAAAAAGATCGTGATCAGATTCAGATCTGTTAGTTTGCAACTCTCATTATCTTTTCTTTTCAGTCTATCTTCTAAATTTCTCAAGATGGTGAACGGTCTGAAAATCGAGGATAGACTCGAAGGGATCTCGAACTACACTTCATGGAGGTTCAGGTTCATGCTAACTTTGGAAGAGAATGATTTGGCTGAGTTTGTGAAAACAAAAGTTCCCGAACCTGAGGGGGAAGAAGAGAAGCTGCAATGGAGAAAGAAAGACACTAGGGCAAAGAAAGTATTGGTTGATTCCGTCAAGGATCATATTGTACCAATTATCTTCAAGTTGGATATAGCAAGAGAGATGTTTACAACCTTGGAAGAGATGTACGAAATCAACAACACCAGTCGAGCCCTTGCACTGAAGCAACAACTTCATCATGCGAAAATGGCGAAAGGAGAATCTATTATTACATACTTCATGAGGATTTCAGAGATAAAAGATCAGCTCTCCACTATTGGTCACATGATTGATGATAAAGAACTGACTATGCTTGCTCTCAATGGTCTTCCGCTTTCATGGGAGGCATTCATTCAAGGAATCAGTGCAAGATCTGAACTTCCCAAGTTTGATCGATTGAGGATTGACTGCATTCAAGAGGAGTCAAGACTAACAGCAAGAGGAATTGGTCAAAGCTCAAAGAATGAAGAATTACAAGTTCTTGCCTCTCATTCATCAAACAAAGGAAAAGGCTTTAAGAAAGGATTCTTCAAGAGGAATCGAGAAGATGGAAATGATGATGCTCCTACCTTCAAAAGGAAACGAGACATGTCCAAGATTCAATGTTTTCGTTGTGATAAGTATGGTCACTTTGCGAGGGTTTGCCCTCAACGACCCAAGCTTCAAGCTGCCACTGCAGATGCTGAAGAAGTCGCTCCACAAAAGGACTCCAGTGATTATCTATTTTATTCAGCCTTGTCTAGCAATGTTTCTACTGACTCTAACACTTGGTTGATTGATAGTGGTGCTTCTAGGCACATCACCGGGTTCAGAGGTCACCTTTCAAACTTAATGGAAAGCAACTCCAGTGATCAAGTTGTTATTGGAGATGATGCTAGATATTCTGTAAAAGGGATTGGAAATTCCACTCTTCACTTGGATTCTGGAATTTCTTTGGAGTTGAATGATGTACTGTTCGTACCAGGGATAAAGAGGAACCTTGTCTCAATTTCAGCATTAGAAGACAAGGGTTATCAAGTTGCCTTCTCTAAAGGGAAAGTTCTTATATGGGCAAAGAACTCCAACTTCAAATCTGCTCAAGTGATTGGGGTTAGACATGAATGTCTCTACAGGCTGTGCACTCGTCCTCTTCAAGCACTTGTGCATAACAGTACCAGCATGTGTGATCTTTGGCATCGAAGATTGGCTCACATTCACTTTGTGCTCTACCTATCATGGAGAAGATGGTCACCGGTCTTCCGAAATTTGATCAAGAACATGAAGGTACATGCAAGGGATGTGCCCTAGGCAAGAACACAAAAGGTACGTTTCATTCCAGTGAAAGTAGATCTAAATGTATTCTTGATCTCATTCATTCTGATTTGTGTGGTCCAATGTCTATTGCATCATCTAGTGGTTTCTTGTATTATATTATTTTCATTGATGATTACTCTAGAAAGACTTGGATTTATTTCTTGAGATCTAAAGAATTAGAAGAAGTATTAGATAGATTCAGAGAATTCAAAGCACAGATTGAAAACCTGTCTGGGAAGAGGATCAAAGTATTGAGATCTGATAATGGTGGAGAATACACTTCTGGCACTTTTCGAGACTTTTGTATTGAAGCAGGGATTAAGAGGGAGTTCAGTGTTCCCTATAATCCACAACAAAATGGTATTGCTGAAAGGAAGAATAGGTCTATTGTGGAAGCAGTGAAAGCTATGATCCATGATCAAGACTTACAAATCTCTCTTTGGGCTGAAGCATCAAGAACAGCCGTCTATGTTCAAAACAGGAGTCCCCACAGGATCTTAGAGAATAAAACTCCTGAAGAAGCATTCTCAGGCGTGAAGCCTGAAGTTAGTCATTTGAGGATCTTTGGCTGTCCAGTCTATGTTCATATTCCAAAGGAAAAGAGAACAAAGCTAGAACCTTCTGGGAAGAAAGGAATTCTTGTAGGCTACAGTGAGACATCAAAAGCTTACAGGATATACATTCCAGGACAAGAAATCTATTGAGATTAGTAGAGATGTCACATTTGAGGAAGATGTTGCTTACAGAAGGTCCAAAGGCACTCCTATGGAGATCGATGAAGAAGAACCTCCTCAAGATATGGAAGTTGACCATATTCCAGAGAATCTGAAGGAGGATACAGAACCTAAAGAAGATATTGATCCAGCTGAGCCTTTGGATCCTACTGATGGGCCTCTAGACATTGTGATTGGAAAGAAAAGACCTCTTTGGGCTCGCAGGACAATGCAGGAAGCAGAAAGGTTTGTAGCTCCAAGAGGAGCTTTCAGAGAAAGCAAGAGACCTCACAAGTTCTCTAGTTATGTTGCCTTGATGAGTCAGATTATTGAGTCAAAGCCTTCAAATGTTGAAGAAGCTTCTAGTCATCAAGTATGGAAGGATGCCATGATTGAGGAATATCAGTCTATACTTAAGAGCGATGTTTGGGATATAGTTCCTAGACCCAAAGACAAAGCTGTGGTGTCTTCTAAGTGGCTCTTCAAGATCAAGCATGCAGCTGATGGGAGCATTGAGAAACACAAGGCTAGATTTGTGGCTAGAGGGTTCTCACAAAAAGAGGGAGTTGACTGTGAAGAAACTTTTGCTCCTGTGGCTCGTTACACGTCTGTTAGAACCATCATTGCTATTGCTGCATCTAGAGGATGGAAGATTCACCAAATGGATGTAAAGACAACTTTTCTGAACGACATAATAGAAGAAGAGGTTTACATTGAGCAACCAGAAGGATTTGAGGTGCATGGGAAAGAGTCTCATGTCTGCAAGCTGAAGAAGGCCTTGTATGGTCTTAAACAAGCTCCTCGTGCTTGGTATGAAAGAATTGATCAGTATCTTTCAAGTCTGGGTTTCTCAAAGAATGATGCAGATTCTAACCTCTACTTCAAAATAGTTAATGGTGAAGCATTAATTTTGGTTTTATATGTTGATGACTTGATCATTACTGGTGAAGAACATCTAATTCTAAAATGCAAGAAGGAATTAGCTTCAGAGTTTGAGATGAAGAATCTAGGTCTTATGCATTACTTTCTTGGCTTAGAAGTTTGGCAAAAGCCAGATGAGATGATTCTAAGTCAAGGCAAGTACACTGTTGACATTCTCAAAAGGTTTGGTATGATTGACTGCAAACCTATGTCTACACCCATGGAGACTAATTTAGATAAGTTGAAAGAAGCTGCAGCTAGTTCAGAACCAGTGGATTCTACGATGTATAGACAGTTGATTGGTTCATTGATGTATCTAGTCAACACTAGACCTGATATTTGCTATGCAGTGAGTGCACTTAGCCAGTTTATGTGTGAACCAAAGCAAATACATCTTGTAGCAGCAAAACATATCCTGAGATATTTATGTGGCACAATTGGATATGGGTTGAGATATTCTTCAAACGTGGATTTGGAGCTACATGGTTTTACTGATTCTGATTGGGCAGGATGTGTTTCAGATCGGAAGAGTACCTCTGGTTGTTGCTTCAGTATGGGGACTGCTATGATCTCTTGGTGTAGCAGGAAACAGTCTTCAATGGCCTTGAGTACAACTGAAGCAGAGTATATAGCAGCTTGTGTGGCAGCTCGTGAGGCAGTGTGGCTTCGTAAGCTTCTTGCAGGATTGTTTGGACAATCAATGGAGCCTACTATTATACACTGTGATAATCAAAGCTGTGTGAAGCTTTCTATCAATCCTGTGTTTCATGACAGAACAAAACATGTTGAGATCAAGTACCACTATATTAGAGATATGGTGCAAAGGAAAGCTATACAGTTGAGGTATATCAGCACTGAAGAGCAAACGGCAGACATTCTCACCAAGCCTCTCGCCAGGATTAAGTTTGTGTACTTCCGAGAGAAACTTGGTATGGTGGAGAATGCAGCCTTGACTGAGAAAGAGTCTCAGTAATCAGTGATCCTTGATTGATAATGCAATTCTCTGCTGAGAGAGAGTTGAGGTGCAAGCCCTTGATAATGCAATTCTCTGCTGAGAGAGAGTTGAGGTGTAAGCCCTTGATAATGCAATTCTCTGCTGAGAGAGAGTTGAGGTGTAAGCCCTTGATAATGCAATTCTCTATTGAGAGAGATTTGAGGTGAAAGCCCTTGTTTCCACCCTCTGGGAGAAGCTATGGTGGAAGTCATGTGTGTGACTCCATGACAACATCACGTGAGGGAATCCGTGATGAGTTTATACCATCTATGGGAGTAGCCATAATGGTTAATATCACGTTGAGGTGATATTCTATTTTGTTTTCATTCTAATATGATGTGTCTTGTGTAGGTGGAAGTTCATCCCTAGCTGAGAGGGAGTGTTGATGTATGCAGCTTCGGTCTGCACTTCCCAAGATTTGATTTATATCAAACATTTGATTTGCTAAAGGGCCGACCCTTATAAGTTCGTCATTCTTGTCTTAACCTTGAGCCGACCTTAAGACATGTTAAATGTTTATTATGTAAAGGCCGACCTAAATGAAGAGGCGCCTATGTTGTATATATACAAGGTCGTTTCTTTGGTATTGATACATTCATTCAAGCAAGTTCGCACTTTATACTCAAGAGCAGAATTCGCACCTTAGTAGCAGCAGTCCGATTTTCAGAAAGAAGAGAGTCATCTATACCTTGAAGGAGGGCGAATATATTATCTTGTATTAGCCATTGTTGGGCTGAGTTGTAAGCAGAATTCTGTCACTATGTTATCATATATATAAGAGAAATCATTTGCTGGGTTTTTCTCCCTCAAGAGGAGGGTTTTCCCAAGGTATCTTGTTGTGTTCATTATCTTATGTGTTGCATTTCTATTGAACTATTTATTATCTAATCTGATCTAAGAAACACTAACACTGTTAGCCCAACATTCAATTTGCCCCTTTTGGATGCAAAGTGTGCTCTTGTGTTGTATGTGCACCTTGGTTGCGCTTCACTTTCAAACTGTTGGCACTAAATTGTATATTCCCTTAAATATAGAATTCCATGTCATTTGTTGTCCCTCTTGTTCTGACAAAGCCTATGATGACAACCAATTCAAGACAACTTATATTGGGGTTTCATATGTATCTGTGGTTAGATTTTCTATTGTAGGTCTGGGATATTCTTGTCTACACAGGCCAATTGTGAAAGCTAATTCCATTCAAGTCCTTTAGGGCAATCTTGTTTTAAACATGTCCTAGGTTTACCCTGGTGCTATAATTATCTTAATGATGGTTAATGCAAGCCTAGTTGCATTGATAAGCTCTTCATTTGATTATGCAAATATTTATGTTTTATGCTTGTGGGTGGCATATTTATCTGCTTATGAGAGCTTATCTTGTTGCCATCTGTCTCTCTCAGATTTCTATTGGTGATAGACTCCAATGCAAATATTAGCTTGCTTCTTTTGCCCATGTAGATGCAGCTCGACCATTGGTCTCAGGTGTTTCACTCCAGCTCAACCATGACCATAGATTGCTGCCACAAAGTCAAATGTAATAGCATAGTGCTCATTCCCAGTGTATTCCAAATTGTTGATGACTTATACTGCAGTGATTGGGCTTTGTTTGCACTGTTAGGCTATGCCTCAAGCCAACCATGTGTACTTTAAAAGTCAGGATTTGCTTATTCTTGCTGGCAAAGTTGGAACTTTGAGGCCATGGATGCATTAATGTGGTCCTTGGCAGCATGGTCAAGCTTGTTACTGATCTGTAGGGAATTTGCAGGATGAGGAAAAGATATTTGAACCACCAAAGGGTTGTGTGCAATGTGAAACATGCCATAGTTTGAATTGTAGCTTGTTTTTTCACCATTTTCTCCCTATAGGCATTTGTTTCTTTACATGAGCTAGGAATGGGTGAGACATGGTGGGCTTAATGTACAAGAATGGTATGCATTATGTTGCAGGCCTACAGGTACAGATACATTGACCTGCATGGGCAAAGACATTCTTCCCCTGTCATTATATACCAGATTGTCATCTAAGGCAGTTTTCTTCATCAAAGCATGTGTAATTATTTTGCATAAAGATGTGTGCCAGTTATGACATGTATTATTGCTGATGTAACATGATTTGCTGCCTGTTCTCCATGCCTATGTGGCTGAGATTGAGCTGTCATAGATATATAAGTGTGCCATTGTGATGTATTGGGTTTGTTGGTGGCCTTGTCTAGAAAAAGGCTGCAATTAATTTGTGCAAGGTGCTCTCTGCTCTGCATTTTGGTTTTAGGGTTTCAAGCATTTTAAAACCCTAGATTTTCAGCTCATGGAGCATATGTATTCTGTAACCATTGATGGGACTAATCAATGAATGAAAAGCTCTTTTGATGCAATGCCTCCATGGATATATAGTTTGATTTCATGAACACATGTTGTTCTTGTCACATTTGCTGACATGAGTGTTAGGGCAAGTTGGTTGATCATCATAGAGATCATAAAATCTTCGGGAAGCGTTTCTCAAAGACTCTTCGTGTCTAGCACAGAAAACATACTTGTTTATTAATAGATTTTGAAGAATGTTCATCTTCGCTGCTGTGATCTTTATTCCCCATATGCATATATTTCTTGGTTTTGAATTCAGCTTCATCGCACAATGGATTAAGTACCGGTCCAATTCTCAGCTCCCCCTTTACACCGCTTTTTTAAATACATCAAAGAATATCTCAACATTAGTTCTAGGTAGTTCTTCTTCCCACTTTGTATATCTCATTGCTTTAGCAATAATATTGCTCCTAGGCTTCCTCAAGCATCATCCCAGGTGAGATATGCAATGTTGTCATCCCAACATCCATGTGTGAAGTTGAATGATGAGGTTGAATATCATCAGGGGTTTGAGAAGGATATATCTTAAGTCTTTCACATGGTTGTATATCTGGTTGATAGAGGGGTGAAAGAGTTGACGTTGGTGTCCATTCTCTTTGAGTGACCTTGTAAACTGTCATATGACAATGGGCAACTTTTGTTTTTCTTTTGAGACATTTTCAAACCGTTCTTTCTTATTTTGGAATGTCTCTAAACCAGATAGCTCCAGCACACATACAACTGGCAAAAATACTTGCTCCAAATTACTGGAAACACACTCAAGGGAACAAACAATGTCTTTCTTGTATATATTTTGTGTCGATCTTTGGTTTGTTCTAGGAACAAGCTGTATTAAAAGGAAAAATGCTCAGATGATGATGATATATGTTGAGATGCTGATGTTCAGAAGTACCTGCCATAGATTCAAAGGAATGCAAGGGAATATATAAGCTTGAAGATTGCTAACTGCTAAAGGTTGTGAAGATGCTGAGGATAAGGAAAGTCAATAACAAAGTGTCCATCAGTTGTTTTCCAAAAAAGTTCAGGAGTAATCACGTCCTCTCCTTCTGTCAATTGCCATGAATGAAGTCATTGAGATAATGTTTAATGAAGACTTCAATACATTTGATAGTTTGTTGTTGGTAAATTATGGGTCACTGCTGAATTCTTAAGGAGAACTATATATTTGTAACTTAAGCTTAATGTTTTGAATATTATAATTCGATTTAATGCCTTCCTTTTGAGTGCCTCTGAATAAGGTTTTCCAATGTAAATTAATTATAATGAAATCCTCAGTATATCACGTCAAACATTTTCCATTTTTTCCCCAATGTACATATTTTTTATTTTGGACAATCAAATTAAATATAATTAAGTGAGAGGGTTTCCCAGTATGTGATTCTCAAATTCTCAATGAAGATGCAAACCCGAGAAGTCATGATGAACTGTTCCATTTGCCATATAATCTGCAGAACTATAAAAGCTTTACCAACATTTATTTACTCTCTTTCTCTCTCTCTCTCTCTCTCTCCCCCCCCAACCCATTCTTACTCACAGACATTCACACACTCAACTTATTAATCTGAAATAATTTTGCAAAGTTCTATTGACTATTTTCTACACACTTTTATTATACATATAGATCATAGGTTTAGTATGATTTATACAGTTGATTGACAAGTATATTATATCATTTGTTGCAGACAGGACTTAATGGATTACGTAAACAAAAGTGGCAAGTTCGAAAAGAAATTTCATGGTTTCACAGGTGATGATGCATAGGATTAATTAATTATTTTTATGTGCACTTGTTTTATTTATTTTCTCTAGTTTCTTTACAGAAAGAAAATGTTAAAACTAATCAAAGTCTATTTTGGTAATATCCATCATTTATTAAACAAAATTGAACTGTACTCCTCATGCAAGTAGATTGGCAATGCCTGGTTTACTCCTGATTAATTGAAATTTGAAAAAGAAAGGGGCCATCATGCAAAATTGTTGTGCTTTCTTGGTCATGACCTAAAACATCACCTTTATCATTTATATTTTATATATTTAATATTTTGATAAAGAAAAGTCTGAATATTATCTATAAAGAAGAGGTCATATAACAAAATCCCTTTTTTGTCTCCAGCTTGTAGAGGGTGTTTACAACTGCCCAATACAGAGTGGTGAAAAAGTACGTAAGACTAAAAGATGATACAAATCGTAACTGATATTTATTAACACTTGAAAGAATATACAGAAGATGACAAAATTGTAATTGTTTTTTACATATACATCATATGATATGGATGGTTTCTACAATTTGACACAGGTTGTACTACAATGAGGAACTGTAATGTACAAGGGTCTAAGACCTCTAAGACCTCTCAAAATGATTTTGTTTAAAGAATGAGGTTTTCACTTACATTGAGGAGTAAAGTGAAATTCTAAGGTGCAGGAAATAAATATCTATCTGACAGTGTGTATGATATTCTTGGCTACTTGACATAGACTGCGTAAGATAGGGTGCCTAAGTATAGTTTTTTGCCTTGTATATGTAAAGCCATAACAATCACTTCAATTCCTGTTGCTTTGAACTCCACATCTCTTAAAAATGGCTATAAATAATGTGACCAACATAGTCATAAATTCTGCTTGCTCAGTTTAGTGTGATTTGACTTAGAACAGTTTATAACATGTTTATTTGCATATACTCTAAGTAGCTGAATCGCTCTGTTTAGGGCATCGTTTCTAGAGTCGAAACGATTCAGACATGGGTACAGAAACGAATCTGGAATTGATTTTTTTCCTGTGGGTATGATTCTGGATTTGGAAAACAATTCGAGCCATTTTTGGTAATGACATGGCAATTCAACCCCCTTTTTTTACTGTTTTTAAAAACACGTTTGACCATTTTCATCAAATTTCGCACATTTTAGGGCGAAAACGTTTGACAAAAATGCAGATTTTGCAAAGTTTATTATTTCGTTTTTCACTTTGGCTTTTACCCGCCCACGCCTCAGACTTTCGGTTTCCATTTTCCACGCTTGCACAGACGCGCGCCAGTTGCAGAGAGTTTTCTTTGACGGCAGATATAGGAAGAAAATAAACGCGACACAGGAAGAAGAGAAACCCCCGATGGCATATTAGAAATGAATAATATTAATGCTAATACTATATAGATAGTATAATATTATAGATTCTATAATAAAAATAGATATTATTGTATTTTAGATTGAATAATAATAATATATGTCTAATATTGATAATATAGTTTATAATATATGTTAAATTTTAATATATAATTTTATAAATAAATTAATAATAAATGTATTAAATAATAAATATAAAATTGTGTAAGATTTTTTATTATTATTAATTAATTTATATTAATGTATTAGAAATTTAGAAATTATATATTTTTAATTAATATGTTTATATCATTGTTTTATTAATCGCTAAAATAATAATAATAATTATTAATTATTAGTTATTATAATTTAAATTGCTTTTTTATGTTTCATTGTTTTATAATAATATTATTAATTTTAGAAAAATATTATATATATATATATACCAACCCTCCCAAAAAAATTGCCATACCCACGTACCCGTACCCGTGCCCGTATCCGATTCGACAACTTAGCTGATATACTCACATATATAGGCACATAGGCATGCACACAAATGCATTCATATGAACATGCATGCTTTATAACTTGTTCTAGACATCTTACATGTGAAAGAAATTGGCCCTATTGGATGAAATCTCTGGATGATGTATGTAAAAGGGCACTCTATATCAAAATAAAGGGACAGAATATTGATGATGATGGAGTGTCACACAAGTTGGGCTCTAAAAAAGAGGAGCATTCTAAGAAGCAACTGAAGGTCAAAGGAAGAGGATCACCATTGTCTATCGGGTGGAGACAATATACTTGGGAAGAAGAATATTTAGCCACTCAGTTATAGATGGGCACATGGATGTGAAGTATTAAAAATGTGATCAGGTTGAGGGACAAGAGACTATTGAAGGAGAAGAAACTGATGAGAAGATTCTTCTCATGGGTCGAACCAACCCCCAGTCCACAACAACAAGGTGTGAAGGAAAATCTGAATGAAAATAAAGTAGATCTCTTCCATGTGTATCAGTGCTTGTAACTCCTAAACATCAAACAGTAGAAATGGAGTCTATACATACCAATACTGTACCAAGTTGGACTTTCTTAAAAAATTGTCAAAAAAAGAGAGGGACATGACAATATGTTTAACATTTTCCATATGAAGGAAGTTCAGATGCCTTGCAAAAGACCATTACTAGGCCTAGGGCAGACAAACTGTTCATTCAGGTGTGGGCCTTTTGAATTGGCTCAGTCCATCCATCTCAGAAAAGGATAAGATTCTTAAGCTTATATTTCAGAATAGTGTTGCTTTTCACTCTAACGTGTATGGAAAAATTTTGGTAGCTTATATTAAGAAGCATCTATAAACATGGGAGAAAAGGCTTCCTTACATTTTTATGATCATTTTGTCCTCATCCTAATCATTCAAGTGATTTATCTTTTGCTATTCTATAGATGCTCAAGCTGTAATATTTTCTGATTATTGTTATGCACATTACTAAGAAAGGAGAGTAAATGACCATCCAGTGAATAACTTGTGGGTTGTTTTGTGATGTCCCCATCACAAAGGGACATCTAAGATAAGTATACGCTTAATATATTTATATCTTGAGATATACAATAACATGTTAAAAAAATACACATATCAATATAGAGATAAAATATAATATTATTATATAAATTCCATAGAACAATTAAATAATAATATTGTAATTATAATATAATATAAACAAGTTAATAATTTAAGTATTATAAACATTATTAAAATATACATATATATATAATTAATATAAAACATAAACATCAAATAATATTGTAACTATTAAATATAAAATAAATGTGTACCATATCAATATAAAAACATATAAATATGAAATGACAAATATAATAATAATATATAGGCAAATTATTGTTATTACATTTTAGTATTAAATAACTTAATATAAAAAATAATAATAATAAATAAATATTATAATCATTACACATCAAAGATTGTAATACATTAGAATAAAATAATAATAAGATATTAGCAAATTGGTTTTATTATTATACTTTAATGTTAAAATATGTTCAATAAAACATCAAAATAAAATAATAAAATAAGTATATAATCTGAAATATCATAATTATCAGTAATAATATATTATTTTCAAACCTAGATATTATCGTGATAATAAGCCTTTAAAGGCAGCAATTAAATCTAACAAAAAAATATATTTTGTGAAAAGTCACCTGTTTCACCAAACAATACATTCCCCCCATGAGTCACCTACCTTGAATGGTATAAATACAAGAAGGAAAATAAGGAAGAAGAAAAAAAAAAGAAAAAAAAAGGAGAGGGTAAAATACGTTATGCAATTCAGAACAGCAGGAACAATGATTGTTATGCATTGGAATATAGAGTCATTTAATATATATATATTATTTAATAGGCATATAAGTATATATGCATAGATATAGATAAATTTTATAATGAATAATATGCAATGAATAAAGAATATATATGAACAAGGAAAGAATAATTATATAAACATATATATGAATACTAATGGATAGAAGTAAAAGAATAATTATATGTATATGTGTATGAAGTATATATATACATATAGGATTATACATTAATGATACTTATAAGTAATGATGACTCTTTAATATAAACATAAGTAGATTATGTATATTTATGAATTGTCCTCATCCTATGATCAATTCAATATAAGGTTGAAGGAGGCGAGTAAGGAAACATGAGGAGATATAGTAGCTCAAGTTTCAATCCAAGATCACTTCGTTAAAGGAAACATTTATTTGAAAAGATGAAACCGTAAACCTAATCAACAAGGGAATTCGAGGTCAAATTGGGTAAGGGACATTATAGTGGTATCAAAGCATTTTTCCTGCCATCCTGTATGTGCTTGAGCTACCTACTTGTCTATTTGAGCTAGTTGCGTACTTGCTTGAGCTAGTTGCTTGCTTCTTTGAGCTAGTTGCCTACTTACTTGAGCTAGTTACTTGTGTGCTTGAGCTAGTTACTTGCATGCTTGAGTTGCTTGCTTACATGCTTGAGTTGCTTGCTTGTCTACTTAAGCTACTTGCCTACTTGGTTGAGTTGATTACTTGCATGCTTGAACTGGTTGCTTGCGTGCTTGACCTGGTTGCTTGCGTTCTTGAGCTGCCTACCTATCTACTTGAGCTAGTAGCATACTTGCTAGAGCTACTT
Source organism: Sequoiadendron giganteum (assembly GCA_007115665.2). NCBI lineage: Eukaryota > Viridiplantae > Streptophyta > Pinopsida > Cupressales > Cupressaceae > Sequoiadendron > Sequoiadendron giganteum. Next base: position 614,930,646 of record CM021103.1, on the reverse strand, counting down.
GCTTGCATGCTTGAACTACTTGCCTATGTGCTTAAGCCACTTGCCTATGTGCTTGAGTTGCTTGTTTGCCTACTTGAGCTACTTGCTTGTGTGTTTGAGCTACCTAGACGATGAAGTACAACTTCATTGAGAGCCAAAATTTATCCTAGACACCAGAGAAAGAAAATAAAGGAACATGATCATTACCAAATCTCTAATCAAGTGGAAGGGACTTCTTGAAGAAGATGCTACATGGGAAAGAGAAGAAACCATCAAAGCGTTTAGAGATAAACAAAGTCAAGAAGGGTGAACCCCTAAGAGTTCTTGACTAGAACAAGTAACAAACTAACTATTGTATGTAATTCATTTTGTTTTCAATATAAGCTAATAAGTCATTTCCTTGTAGGATAAGGTGTAACATTATTATGCAGGTATGCAGGTAAAGAGCTAAGGTGGATATACCCAAATAAGGGTATCCATGAGGCACAAATCAAGCCATGACTCTCGCAAGAAGCCGAAAGTTCAAAACCTACATCTCCATCAAGTACACCAACCCCTAGTTGGGGCCAAGAGGCCAAATGACTAGATGTCACTTCGTGCTCTTGGGCTTGATTGGAAGGAGAAAATACACCTCCATCAAGTACGCCAACCCCTAGTTGGGGCCAAGAGGCCGAATGACTAGATGTCACTCCGTGCTCTTGGGCTTGATTGGAAGGAGGAAATACATTCCCATCAAGTACGCCAACCCCTAGTTGGGGCCAAGAGGCCGAATGACAAAATGTCACTCCATGCTCTTAGGCTTGATTGGAAGAAAGGAATACACCTCCATCAAGTACGCCAACCCCTAGTTGGGGCCAAGAGGCCGAATGACTAGATGTCACTCCGTGCTCTTGGGCTTGATTGAAGGGAGGAAATACATCTCCATCAAGTACGCCAACCCCTAATTGGGGTCAGGAGGCCGAATGACTAAATGTCACTCCGTGCTCTTGGGCTTGATTGGAAGGAGAAAATACATCTCCATCAAGTACGCCAACCCCTAGTTGGGGCCAAGAGGCCGAATGCCAAAATGTCACTCCGTGCTCTTGGGCTTGATTGGAAGAAATGAATACACCTCCATCAAGTACGCCAACCCTTAGTTAGGGCCAAGATGTCGAATGACTAGATGTCACTCCGTGCTCTTGGGCTTGATTGAAGGGAGGAAATACATCTCCATCGAGTACGCCAACCCCTAGTTGGGGCCAGGAGGCCGAATGACTAAATGTCACTCCGTGCTCTTGGGCTTGATTGGAAGGAGAAAATACATCTCCATCAAGTACGCCAACCCCTAGTTAGGGGCTAAGAGGCCGAATGACTAGATGTTGCTCCGTGTTCTTGGGCTTGATTGGAGGAAGGAAATAAAGGCTGGATACTCTTAGGAATGAGGTATCCAAAAGGCGTGGAAAGAGATTAGATGTAACAAGATGTTACAATCTTTTTTCAGGATGAAGACCACTGTACCGACCAAGACTATCAAGAAAGTAAGGAAGGAAAGAGCTACAAGAATTGCTTGAGGACAAGCAAAATCAAGCGGAGGAGACTTGTGATGTCCTCATCACAAAGATAAGTATATATTTAATATATTTATATTTTAATAGATGTACACATTTAAATAGAGTAATCATTATAGAACATTCTCATTTAAATTATATATATATATATAAACGTGACTAACTTGGGTGCCATTAGTGACAGATGAAAGGAAGAGATCCTAGGAGAAACTAAAGTGTTTTTTGCTTGAGGACAAGCAAAGTCAAGCGGGGGAGACTTGTGATGTCCCCATCACAAAGGGGCATATGAGATAAGTATACGCTTAATATATTTATATCTATAGATATACAATAACATGTTAAAAAAATACACATATCAATATAGAGATAAAATATAATATTATTATATAAAATGCAAAGAACAATTAAATACTAATATTGTAATTATAATATAATATAAACAAGTTAATAATTTAAATATTATAAACATTATTAAAATATATATATATATATATAATATTAATATAAAACATAAACATCAAATAATATTGTAACTATTAAATATAAAATAAATGTGTACCATATCAATATAAAAACATATAAATATGAAATAACAAATATAATAATAATATATAGGCAAATTATTGTTATTACATTCTAGTATTAAATAACTTAATATCAAAAATAATTATAATAAATAAATATTATAATCATTACACATCAAAAATTGTAATACATTAGAATAAAATAATAATAAGATATTAGCAAATTGGTTTTATTATTATACTTTAATGTTAAAATATGTTTAATAAAACATCAAAATAAAATAATAAAATAAGTATATAATCTGAAACATCATAATTATTAGTAATAATGTATTATTTTCAAAAATAGATATTATAGTGATAGTAAGCCTTTAAAGGCAGCAATTAAATCTAACAAAAAGATATATTTTGTGAAAAGTCACCTCTTTCACCAAACAATACATTCCCCCCACGAGTCACCTACCTTGAATGGTATAGATAGAAGGAAGGAAAATAAGGAAGAAGAAAAAAAAAAGAGGGAAAAATACGATCTGCGATTCAGAACAGCAACAACAATGATTGTTATGCATTGGAATATAGAGTCATTTAATATATATATATATATTATTTAATAGGCATACAAGTATATATGCATAGATATAGATAAATTTTATAATGAATAATATGCAATGGATAAAGAATATATATGAACAAGGAAAGAATAATTATATAAACATATATATATATGAATACTAATGGATATAAGTAAAAGAATAATTATATATAAATGTGTATGAAGTATATATATATATATATATATATACAGGATTATGCATTAATGATACTTATAAGTAATGATGACTCTTTAATATAAAAATAAGTAGATTATGTATATTTATGAATTGTCCTCATCCTATGATCAATTCAGTATAAGGTTGAAGGAGGCGAGTAAGGAAACTTGGGGAGATATAGCAAATCAGGTTTCATTCCAAGATCACTTCGTTAAAGGAAACATTTATTTGAAAAGATGAAACCCTAAACTTAATCAACAAGCAAATTCTAAGTCAAATTGGGTATCTTTTTTCTTTTTACCTCTATCCAGATAAGTAAATAAAAGGAGCTCACTGAGAATCATAGACGAAATGACTTACTAATCTTGGAGTTCATTCTGTGAGTTGTGTCCCATGCTTATAGACTTCCCATGCTTTTTGTCCACGTGAACGTAGGTTCAACAGGGTAACAATACACTATAGTAGTGTTGCTCCTGTGGAGAACATTCTATTGCCTGTTGGTGACTATTTTTCAGTCTGACTATTCTATATGGTTAACTTCATCTCCTCCACCTCATTACTTTTAAAAACTGTGGGAAAGAAGTTTGCCAAATCAACATTCACTCTCCCATGGTTACAAGAAAAGAGAAGTGGTCAACGTGAATGGGGGGTGAATGAGGTTATGCATAAGAAACGTGCATGTATATTTCACATTTTCTGATCTTTAGCAGCTATACCTGTGGAACATAGTATGGACATATGAAATCACATGTACGTAATAAGAACTACATTGTGTGCAAGTAAGGAAAGTACTTGCCTAATAAGTGCAACAAATAGGAAATAGTCATCTTGAATTATCACCATCATTTAAAATTGAAAAAAACTTAGAAAACATATATCATTGATAAGTAGGAGGTTTCTTCCACAGCGTGTCAAATTATGATATTGCTATCAGGATTCAACCATGTAGTTTTTGAGTCAAACTCATTGACCCATGTTTCATGAGTAGTGGTTCACAAGAACCCATCTCTCATGATAATGAATGGTCCACTTAGCACTCATTGCATCTAGGTGATGCTCACAGAGGTGAAGCATTGGTCCGTCCCGGGAGGTCACCCATCCCAGTATTGCTCCAGCTCAAGCACGCTTAACCACAAGTTTCCCCCAAGGTTTAGCCCACTTAGCTTGTTACCCCATTTGCAAAACCTTCAACAAGTGTTATGCCTTATGAACCATTCATTATAGAGCCCCTTTAGCTCATCAATTGATAAGTAGGAGGTTTCTTCCATAGCGTGTCAAATTATGATATTGCTATCAGGATTCAACCGTGTAGTTTTCTAGTCAAACTCATTGACCCATGTTTCACGAGTAGTGGTTCACAAGAACCCATCTCTCATGATAATGAATGGTCCACTTAGCACTCATTGCATCTAGGTGATGCTCACAAAGGTGAAGCATTGGTCCGTCCCGGGAGGTCAACCATCCCAGTACTGCTCCAGCTCAAGCGCGCTTAACCACAGAGTTTCCCCCAAGGTTTAGCCCACTTAGCTTGTTACCCCATTTGCAAAACCTTCAGCAAGTGTTATGCCTTATGAACCATCCATTATAGAGCCCCTTTAGCTCATCAATTGATAAGTAGGAGGTTTCTTCCACAGTGTGTAAAATTATGATATTGCTATCAGGATTCAACCGTGTAGTTTTCGAATCAAACTCATTGACCCATGTTTCATGAGTAGTGGTTCACAAGAACCCATCTCTCATGATAATGAATGGTCCACTTAGCACTCATTGCATCTAGGTACATACTACGATTATTGGTTCATAAATAAAACTAAATGTCTAAAGAGTAAAGACAATTCAAAAAAAAAAATTATACACATATAGCTTGACTAAGCTGCACTTGAGTTGGAAGGTGTTACACTGCTTCTATTGCCTTGTCCTTTCTCCATAGAAATGTTGTTTGCAACCTGTAGAGACAAAAATTCCTCTACACCATCCTCGAGCATTTCTACTGGGAAATTATCATTACTATCATCCAACGAACTGCCAATCAAACATTTTACGATGACTAGATTTATACTTTGTTGAAGCTTGGGATAAAAGTAAAACATTAGAGTGAACATAAACAAGATCCTCCACATTTTTGCTTCCCAACATATCATATTTCACTGGATGGATGAATGCATATTCATCCCAGTTTCATTTACAAGTTTAGACACTAGAAACCTATGGAACAAAATAAATTTGATTCATTGAAAATTTAAATTAATTTAAAATAATTCATGAGATATAAATCAAATATATTACTATTGGGTCATATGTATTTAACAATAAAGAATATTTCTTGCCATATATATGGGTTCTTTATCATAGATTTTTTAGGGGATGCTCAGATGGTGTTCTGATGGCATGGAAATTAGAAGAAATCAGACCCTAATTATAAGGGTTAATTTTGCCTGCTTGGCACTAGAAAATCTGATTAGGTGTTTTTTTACTGCTTTATTTCTGTTAATTGCAGATTGCTTTTTAAGGTAGTTGCTTTGTAATGAGGGCAACTAAAAATATATGGTTTCTTTTGTTGTTCACTAAAGTTGGAGATCTATTTCAATTTTAAAACCCTGGACACTCTCTTTTACACAACATAACTGCAGAACCAAAATTTAGAATAATAAAATATTCCAATAGCAACCGTTATTCTGATTTTAATTATTTTTCTTCTACTTCTAGAAGTGTGTGAATGGTAGGTTATAGCACTTGGAATTGCAGATTTGATCAAAGTTTAATTCAGACAATTTGTGTAAAACCCTAGAATGCAGAATTTGCATACCATGTGATGAATTTTAACACTTTACATTGTAGTCGCAAATCTAGAAACTAGAAACTAACATTCAGGTTAAACAACAGAGCTAATTGAATTGATGAAAAATCATGACAGTTTAAGCTGTCTTTTTTTAAGTCATAGAATTCTTAAATTGGCGAGATTGAATGGCAACAAGCATTAACAATCCAAAAATGGAATTACTAAGGAAAGAGCATTAAAAATGCTCTTTGAGATTTTAACAACTTTAGTGTTTTATTTTTAATGATAAACTTCGATAATGCATAAGAATACCTGTCTATGCCCCCTTTGACAAAAGGCTGGATGAGTACATAACTCTCTTCAAGGGCTTTTTGGCAGCCATGTAAACTGGAGAAAGAGACTACTCTTCAGAACTTGTCTCTCTCTTGGTCACTTATATCTAGGAACAAAAATCTAAACTTTTATTGCAAGATCAGCCCATAAAGTAAATCAATTCATTGGATTTGCTAATACAACAGCTTTATTGATCTTCAAAGCTGGGCTGAGGCATTGGAAGTGTTTCTCACTATTGAAAGGCAACTTTTCCAGCTAGCTAAGGTTGTCTAGGTAATAGACAACAAATTACATGTTTTACAGCATATACTACGAGGATATTTCTTGTTCCAGATAAACCTGGGTGATCTAAGCATCATCACCCTCCTTCACAAATAGCAGCCACAAAAGGATGGATTCCCCAAGGATGTGATGCTATGGCTACTTGTGAGCCACATAGTAAATGGCAAAAGTTACATCCTCATGGACCAGCCTAATCATTTCTCTCTTTTCACTTTCTATAGTTGGTGTGCTATTTTGTTAGTATTTAATTGTGTAGTTTTTGAGTCAATCTTATTGACCCTTATTTCATGAGTAGTGGTTGACAAGAATGCATCTCTCATGAGCATGAATGGTCCACTTAGTACTCATTGTATCTAGGTGATACTCACTAAAATGAAGCATTGGGACTTCTTGGGAGGTTATCCTTCCTAGTACCACTTTGAATCAAGTGAACTTAACCTTGGACTTACCCTCAAGGTCAAGCCCACTTAGCTTGCTACACCATTTGCCAAAACCTTCAGCAAGTGTTGTGCCTTATGAACTATTCATTATAGAGCTCTTTAACTCATTTATTATCATGTAGGTGGTTTTTCATAGCGTGTCAAATTATGTGATGTTTTATCTAAATTTAATTGTGTAGTTTTTGAGGCAATCTCATTACCCATATTTCACTGGTCCATAAGAACCCATCTCTCATGAGCATGAATGGTCCACTTAGCACTCATTGCATCTAGGTGATGCTCATAGGGGTGAAGCATTAGGACTTCTTGAGAGGTCACCCATCCTAGCACTACTTCAACTCAATTGCACTAGACCATAGAGTTTCCATGGTTCTATTTTGGACTGTTACTCGCATAGCTAATACTACTATTTTTGGACCTCTTTTTCCTAGTGGCTACTTTCCCACAAGATGACTGCTAAGGATTTTTGCAATGTCTTTTATATTAAAATATAATATACTTTCTTTTATTTTAAGTTGAATGGTTGATGAGAAAGAAAATTAGGGCTCCTTAGTAACCCCATTTCAAGGATAACTTTAAGAAACCCCCCCCTTAGCGAAGGTGTAAAATCCTAGCGAATTTTTCCTTTTATTTGAAAAAAAATAGTAATTTTCCCTGGCGAATCTTATGCACATTTTTAAAAAAATTGTAAAATCCTGGCGAATCTTAATGAATATTTGGTAAAAAATAAAATCACAATGGCGAATCCTAGTGAATAATCACTAAAACGATTAATTATAATGGCGAATCTCTCCTTTAAAAATTTGCATAGTTGGTCGGCATAGTTCCCCCATTTTATTTTATTTTTTAATATTGAAGTAGGGGCTTGGGGGCGGCAGCCACCGATGGGGTCAAGGGGGTAGAGCCCCCTTGTGGGGATTGAGGGGGCAACGCCCCCTCGCGGGGTCCGGGGACATTGGCCCCGGTGCGCTCGCCACCAAGCATAAATTCACTATTGAAAATGCATTGGAGCACACACGGATGAAGTGTTTTTAAAAAACCTCATTTGAAAATTAAGACTAAATGAAACTTGAAAATTTTACCATTGATTAGCTTTTAAATCGGACGGTTGCAAGTTCATTCCGTGAGCAAATATCGGCGTGAGTGAATATCATCAGTGGGACACTTAGGGATGTCCTACTAATACAACAATGATGACATATGTCATGAACTATTGGCAACAATGAACGGTGGAGATCAAATTTCGGGCTTCAACAACTTTTTTAAAATGCACGTGCATATAAAGTCATGGAATTGACTTGCAACCATTCGATTAAAAAACTAATCAATGACAATAAATAAAAAACCTATTCAAGGCTAAAATATCCCTAAAATGAAAAGGTAAATTATTACTAGTGGCGATATTTCCCAAAAATTAATTGTAGGAATATAAAATTAATGGCGAATATAATTAATATCTGTAATTACAGTATAAACTACTGGTGAATCAGTTCTAATGACGCATCGTTTAAAAAATAATGTGTTGGCGAATTAATCGAGACAAATTTATTTTTTGTAAAAACCTGGCGATTCAACATGCTTTCTAACTTGTATTATTCACCATTTTTGGAGGTCCTAATTTGAAATATTCGCCAATTGGCGAAGATTGGCCACTAAAGTTTTCCCTGCCCCATTTACAATGCATCATAGAGAGTAATGACTTGTCGATAAATAATTTTGTATTCTAGAGATTGAAATTAATATAAAAGTGTCACCTTTTAATGTTTATTGTAGGATTCTTAGCATGCCTTCTTCGATATATGCTATATTGACATATTTTAAGGTTATCTAAGAATTTTTTATTGGTAGGATAAAAGCTATGTGCAAATTCCTGAGTTTTCAGATTAATGTTTTTTATCAGTCTTGCTAATTAGACCTATCTTGCTACTAGACCCATTTGGTTATAGGCTCATTGAATTGCTAATTTAAAGAGGCACCTGAAATCTCTGATGTCATTTGTCCAAGATTTTTGAGTATTATGAGCCATTTGTCTTTGCTGTTATAACTAATGGATTTATCTGCTCACTTTTAGGTGTTGATGGTCCCTTGGGGAAACGAATGGATAACACAAATACACGTATCAAAACTGGTTGGGAACCAAAGTACCCAAGCTTTGTCCAAGTTCTTGGCATATCAGAGTAGATTTATTCTTTTGACATTAATTTGTTCATTCATATACAAAATTTCTTTTAGTGAACATTCATTATTGGAATGCATTATGGGAGCAAGTTTGGCATCCAATAGAGATTATTGGTTTTATTAATTTATTTATTTATTATCTCACATCTAAGTATATGTGGAATAAATTAATATTTGGGTTTTTTTGGATACATTAATAGTGATCTAGGGGATCACTTCCTTTATACTAAAGGGAGAGAATATGCATCAACCGTATTATTGGGGGTACAGTGAAAATCAAAAAATCTGTAGTCTTTCTATTTGGGGAGATGTTACTGTCTATTCCACCCTGCTGCATTGCCAGGAAATACAAAAAGCTTTCTACTGTATTCTTCTTTTTACATATCTATATTATGTCTGAGCATGCATCAAAGGAAATAACACCTAGCCTGGCCTAATTACTTGCACCACTTATCAATATTTGTTAGGTGTCTTTTTATCCTTCTCATGAGGTAGGATGAATCAATGGGGGCATTGAAAGGAACTTGAAAATTTGAAATGCTTTTGGAAGCCAGCCCATGCCTTAGCGGACTCATCAATTATGAGATCTCCAACTTTGGTTATCGTATAGTTTGCAAGAAAATCTTCTTCTTGATTGAGAAAATATCTAAGGCATCTAACAAAGGCCAAGCTTTGTGTAATATATTTGAAACTTTCCGATAGTATTTAAGAAAGACTGAGGTGCACACAAACGTGTAACCCCAGTGAGAGAGCTTGCACATTTGCTTTGTTATTAGTTCCATCCACCAATTTCTTTAAAGATGCACAAACCATAGAGCCTGCTTCATTCTGAATTATGCACCCTGCATTAGAGAGACTCCGGTTGCATCTAGAATCTCCATCAAAGTTTAATTTTAGTTGACTTGGCATAAGTGGAGACCAACATATTCTTATCTGGGATTGGCAGTCTGGGATTGGCAGTCGACTTAACACTAGGCCCATAAATGGGGAGATTTATATTTGGATTCTTAAATACAAGTGTCATTCTTAACAAGAGTAGTGTGACAAGTCCTTACCTATTTATGGAATTCATATGTTTAGCTCACAAAGTTTTAAGTGAAGATTTTTTTTTTAATAGATGAATTGTGGATTCTGTTGGGTCTTTGCCTTGAAGAAATACAAAGAGACCACACTGATAACTATTAAAATAAAATGGTGTCTGCTAACTATACAATTTATCGAACTTTTTTTTCTTCTTCTGAGATCTTAATATCATCTGGGAGGATAAGATCTAGGTTTTCTATAGGTGGCCAAAGGCCAACCACCTTTTTCAGGAGAAACTTGCTTTAATCTCAAATCCCCTTCCTCATCGACCAGGGAAATTCCTCTTCCAAAAATTTGAAACAAAATACTTAATGGTAGATTCTAGAAGAACTGGAAACTCTTTTGCATAGCTTTCACGAAAAAATATTGCATTTTTTTTCTTCTTTTGAGCTGATTTGATCAATCAAAGGATTCAAAAGCTCTTTTCTTTAATAATGAAAGAAGGCATTTTCTTTTCTTGCACTTCCTACAAGATGGGAGAAGCCGATGCATCCATAGAAGGATTTTCCACAAAATCAATAGCATTAGATGCCTCTTCCATTGGGCTTTTTGGAGACACTTTAACCATTAAATATAAAGCTTTGGTAGCCTCTTCTAGTGGGCTTTCTGCAATCTAATGTTGTAGTTTAGCATTTTGCCACCAAAAAACCTTGCCAATGGATTTTCTGGTCCTCCGTGGACATAAATCCAACAAATGTCCAAGTCCAAAACTATTTCTACACCTAAAAGCCAACCATTCATAATCAAGATTCTGCTTTGCTAGAAGACCCAAGGATAAGTTGTATGAGAAAGCCCGAAAGTTTCAAAAGAAATAGAAACAAACTTGTCCAAAACATTTATCAACTTTCCAAAGAGGTAGATTGCTATTAATGCAGTGGAAGATTGGGCATCCTTACCCAAACCTGTAATACCAAGAAGTTTTCTGTCAATGGATTATAATCTTGGAACTAAGGTTTGACTAAAAGGGCTGCGTTCCCCCTATGGTCCCTTTGCTAGAATAGCATATATGTTTGCCTTAAATTCACACTCAATGATGAAAAATTCCACGCATAAGAAAGGATCACCACAAACTTTGCAAGAAAGGGTTTCTGTGTATTTGACACCCATGTGTGCAGCTCCAATAGATTGAGTCATAATTTGTTAAACCTACAAATAAGACCCATCTCTTCAAAATGCTATGCTTCCTCAACCACATCACTTCCAAATTCTAATACCAAAATCTTCTTAGCTGTCTTGAGCATCTGTCTTAAAGAACCCATCTGTCCAAGAGAGGATCACTTAGCTTCAATAATGGCTGCCTTAATATGCTATGCTCCATTCCTCAAATCAATGGCCTCCACAAAGACCTTGCTTATTAACATCTCCAACAACTTCCAAAAATGAATGTTCTGAACTAATCCTAGCTCCTCCATTCTGTTGGGATGACTTCACACAATCTAGTCTCCAATACCTGCGGACAACTGTTGCCAAGGGTAGTGGAAACCAACGCTTGCACAAACCCTTTTTGCCCACTGACATTTCTTTTGCCCTTCTCTGGACCACCAACACAAGATCTGTCAACTACAGACTTAGAGAGTACACAGGTTGAACTAGCAACAACAGGGTTAGCAACTGTGATTGCTGCAACCATTGCAATTTTATTTGTCTTTACGAAGGAATGAGAACATGAAATTTTGTTGATTTGCTTGCCATATTTTTTAAGCATAATAAAAACGGATGATTCATTTAGCTTTGTTGAATTCAAACAGAAGGCTCTCAACTCCCCCCAAAATTACCAGCCCTGTCTACAGATATGCACCTAGACACCAGACACCATTGATACTAGCTCTAAAATTATGTCATGCACTCAATTTGGTTTGACATTTTTCTAAATGCTAAACATGGCAGCATACACACTATATTCATGAAACCAAGGAAAAGATGTATCAAGTTTGCACTTGTCTTTAGCTAGAAATTCTGTCAAAGGTTTGTAATGGATAAATTGTTGGGACATCTATCAATTTTGAGTGAAGAGATTATGTGCATGGTTAGCTTGTAAACAATAACAGCTGAAGATATGGTATGTACGGCTAGCTTATGAATAATAAGTGAAAATATTGATGTAAGGAGAACATACAAATGATAAGATTATTTCATTAATGAGATTGAATTAACAATATTATAAATTGAGGAGATCGACAAATCTTTTTAGATTATTAATATTTGTAACACTAGAAAATGAGGAAATTGAATGCATTAGCAAATTTCATTCGAGTACAAGATTAAAATATATAGCACTTAATATTATAAGAGCAGCAAATTTTACAAAATTGACAGATTTAACAAGAGATGCATTTGCATCAAGTTCTGCCCATTGTAGAGTGTGCTTGGTTGTTTTAAACATTTAGTTAATAGAAGTAAGTTGGAGTGTAGTTTGATTGTTTGTTGTTGTATAATGTTATTATTATAGTTGATTAATGTTGTAAAAAAATATATATATATATATTCATGTGGGGTGTGCTTGTTGTTTTAAACATTTAGTTAATAGATGCAACTAGGGGTGTAATGTGATTGTTTGTTGTTGTATAATGTTATTATTATAGTTGATTAATGTTGCAAAAATAAAAAATAAAAAATCATATGAGTATGCTTGGTTGTTTTAAACATTTAATTAATAGAAATAGGTAGGGGAGTAATATGATTGTTTTTTGTTGTATAATGTTATTATTATAGTTAATTAATATTGCAAAACTTTTAAAAATATTCAATTATAAAAAAATATTATTATAATAACTCCATATTTATATTTATATGATAATGTGATATTTATATAATTTTTGTCTTGCTAAATTATATTATTACTTGTATATTTTGATATTTAATACACATTATAAACAATTATAAAATATGCATTGAGTGTACTCACATTTACTTAATAAGCTTTGAAAATCTTGCCAATTATTAAATAAAATATGTAAAATATTACCTTTAAGTCAACAATGCAATCATATTGTGATGTATGCAATAGTGTTCATGTCATTCAAGTTATTAATAGGTTTGAATTTTGATTGAATTAATTAAATGCATTGTATTGCACATAATTTTGAAAAAAGAAAAAGAAAAATTCAATTTTTTGCACTTACTGATCACACCATAAACCAATAAAAAGAAAGATAAAAGATATTTTAGCAATTCTAAAAATAGACAATTAAAAATAGACTATATAAAAATGTTGGTCAACTTTTTAATTCCAAATGTTCATTGGTTGAATTGTCACTATCAATTAAAAAAATTGAATTGAATGAATGCATTAATATTCTGCCTTGGGCAGAACTAATAATTTAGTATATCATAAAAATAATTTGAAATTATAAAGCAAATACAAGATTAATAGATGTGGTATTTTTGCAAATTTCATACTATTAATTCATTAAATAATAAAAAATATTTTCTTTCATGCCATTATGATATCTTTAAAAAAAAATTAAAAATACTTTTCCTATAATAAATATATGATTATTTCACATCCATTCCTTCTATGTTCTAAATGTGTATATATTATGGACAAATTCACATTGTAATCCCTCATGACACCTTTGTTGAGTGAACACATGCTAATATTGATTATTTGAGCTATTAATTCCATGCCTAGCTTTCTTGCAACAATTGGCCTATGGTCATGATACAATTGAGTCTCTTGTTTGTTTAATTTGTTAGAAAGCCCCTTAATTGCATGTAGCACTTGTTGTATTAGGGTATCATTGATGAGTAGGTCTTGGTTGAATTATGTATATATCTACATGCATCCAACATGGCTAAAATTAAAATAGAAACTAAAGAAGGAAATTTGAAAATGGTTATACCCAAATGCATAGGAGCAAGATGATCACTATAATTACCTTTCAAAAAAAATGTGAAATATGAGAATTAATGCCATCCATTGTGTGCTTGAGTACTAATACTAAACCCAAGAAAGTGAGTTTGTGCAAACTAAGGTAACAAGCTAAATCATCGAGTTTATGAGAACTAATGTCAAACCTAAGTCTCTATATTCAATACCAATCATAATTAGAGTCTTTTGTTCTAATTGGTCTCCAATTCTTAACAATAGGCAAATCTCTAAAAACATAGACAAGTTCTTGCAAATTGATTTGTACTTACAATGTCATAGCCTCTTGTACATAGATTTTACTAGGGACACTTATGACACAAATTTCTCTATTAGGTATGATGTTATAATTGCTTTTAAAAGAAAGTAAACCATCATAAAAAAAATGTAAAATCAAATTGATATATTTAGGTTAGTTGAAACTATCCTATCAATGTCCATTCCTTCAATTTTCTCCCTAAGGATATTAAAGTAGTATTTGGTATCATATTCTCTATTATAGGTCAATTGAGAATTGCACTCTAAATAACATAGATAAAATGCATCCTTAGAGAAAATGTTAGCTTCACTATATGCTCAAGCAACAAAAGATTCTTGAGAAGTTTTGAATATCCATCCGAGTGCTAATCAAGCTCTTAGACCTCTATCTTCTTTGTCCTTTGCCTTAGTTCAAGTGTAAATTCTCATAAATCTTTGAGCTACATCATGCATGAGTTGTGATGAGATCTTAGAAAAAGCTATGCACATTTTTGAGAATTTTCACAATTTTAAGACCATCCAAATAATCTCCATGTGTAAGATGCAATTATTAATTAACAATATATATTATCGTCAACAAGTAATCAAATGAGGTTTATATGACTACAAGAAAAATAAGTTTTATTTAAAATTTCTAACAGAAAAGAAAGGTAAATCATAATTTAGAATGAACTTGTTTGTTCCTCTAAAATTGAGGTTGAAAAAAGGAATGTAAAGGTGAAGAAATGCAGACTTTGTGTTGGGTCATCTCTTTAATAACACCTTTGATCCTCATAATGAATATAGTTCCATAGCTTTGATCTTAGAACTAGAGCTATGCAAGTTTTGATTGTTTCCACAATTTGAAGGGCATTCAAAGAATCTCTATTTTTAAGATATATATTAGGGGACATCTCCAATAAATTAAATAAGAACAAGTTTATAGAACCTAAAAAAGAGATTGATTATTAATTAGTGACATATGCTCCTAGAATTATTGAACAAAATATATAAGAAGCCGCTCATTAGCTCATTGATCCACTCCTTTTGTTGCTGAGAGAAAAATGAGGAATGCAAGTTAAAAAAGCTTTTGAAGTCCTCTAGATTGCATTTCACCAATCCACTTCTAAAATGGTATTAAAATTCCTTTAGATCATTGGTATCTTGCATATATGTTACATTGAAAACACTTTTAAATTCACTTGCAACAACTCCCTTGCCAAAGCTTGATATAGTGTTTATTGCTATTCTTTGCAAAGGTTTGTGGATATGGTTGGTTGTTGTCAACTTCGCCCACATTTTCCAACCCAAAATGTCCACATTGTTAGTTAGGAAGGTTTCCACCATCAGGCAATCATTGATATGCCCACACACAAGCTTGATTGAGTCAATGATAACTTTAATGGTGCTCTTCGTTTCCTTTGAGCCAATGCACAAGAATTTGTAGTTGGAGTACTTTTCTAATTTTTGCATTTGCAAGTGCATTCATTGATTACTAATCTTCTAGCCATTTTTGGGTAGAAATCCAAAAGCATCACCATTTGAAGCCATCTAGATAAGAGGTGGCCCTCTCTAAAAGCTTATGAAATCTTATAGAAAAATTGAAACATTGATAGATCAACTCAAATTGATATGTAGGATCTCGTAAAAGCTATTATTAGATATATTTTCATTCTCAAAGGATTGTGCAATCACTCGAGTACTCTTGTGATATAAAGAACAAGTATGTGCCTATCCTTAAATCATACCTCAACATCAATGAGCTCTTTCACACTAGTAGTTTCGATGTACTTATAAGTTGAGGTAGTTCCACCCATTTCGGTTATTAGAAATGATCGCTTCCTTAGTTTGATCACAAGCATAATTAGCCAATAGACATGCCTCTCTATAACAATGTCAAATTGATAAGTTATCCATACTGTTTATAATCAACCATATTGTGTTTAAAATATTCTTCAATTTTGAATTTGAGATCCTCTGTTAGTAGATGGTATTGATACAAATCAATGAATCTCCTTTGATATCAATGTTGATGAGTTGCTTTTGCTTGCATAGATGGAGCTTGGATACTTATTGTTATATTTAAAATTTAGTTAATAAAGTAATCAAAGTAAGATAATAAAAGAAAGATAAATTGTAATTCAAAGTGAGCTTTTTTGTACCTTTCAAATTGAGGTTGAAGAAAGGAATCCAAGGGGAAGAATGTAGATTCTATGCTTGGTCATCTCTTTAATGAATAGAGTTACACATCTTAGATCTTCATAATGAATTAGATCTTGTAGAGAGCCATTATTTTCTTTGAAAAGGCAATACAATGTGCTAGAGAGCTCATAATACACTTGACGTTTGAATGTAAAATGCTCTTATGATTCTAGTTTTTTGTTGCAAAGTCTACACATATGCTAAAATCTCAAGATTAAGTGCTTTAACTCCATGTGAAGTTGATGAGAGTATACTTAGAATTGGCCCAAAGGACATTTTAAACCAAAAGCATGCCTAGAGTTTTTGGGAGGAAAAAGGTGTCCATCTTCTATATGAATATAGTGCTTCAAGTAGTGACAAATTTTTATTTGCTACAAGTTTTCTATTTTCATCTACTTTGATTTTATGTAGGCTTTATAGATCATCCATCATACCTCTATGGACACTTTGTTTAACCTATGGGGAGCATTGATGGAAAATAGATTAAATGGAAGACTATTGATATCACTACTAGTTCCTTGCAAGAAATCCATATGTTGGGCATACCAAGTGTTCATGATCTCTTGTTCACATAACTTCAAATTGTAAAGCATTGAATTGGATATCTATTTTATCCAATTGTTGTATCTACCATACATCTTAATCGATGCAAGAACATCATTACATGAAAGACAACTAGAATATGAAGAGGATGAATGCTAAATCCAACTAAAATAATTGGACATGGAACTAACTCTTTTGTCTAGAAGTTTTTGGATAGCATGCAAATAAGAACTTTGTCAACCCAATCCCAATTGTTACTACAATGTCTAGGTCCCCAAATGTCACATACAAAATTGTTGGTGCCACTAAAGTTTGGAAGATACACAATTTTGTTTTGGCGTTAAAAGTGGAGTTGGAAACATTATCTATCTAAATGTAGTGTAACCTTTACATAATCTATCTTTTGCATTAGGGCGCATATTGAATGAAGCTCCCATTAAAGAAATATTAAGGTAAGTATGATAGGAGACCACTTTAACCAAACTTCCTTTATAAATGATAGGAGTGTAAAGGAGATAATGTAATGCTATGTTAAATTTCAGTTACATTAAATGAGCTAGGTTATGAAAATGAAAATAAGGAAGCATTGGAAATTAAAAATAGAATCTAAAATGTAACTACAAAACATAAACACTAAAATGACAAAAGACCTTGGAATATGACTCAAGAAGCTTTACACAATGTGCTAATTGTAGGGTATGTAATTTTGGACATCACATTTTTCTCCCACTTTAGTAGGCTCAAATCACTAAGTGATAAGCTATGCTATTTAAAGTATAAAAATAAAATCATAAACATGATACTAATAGGGATACATTACAATTCTTTGATTGAGGGAGCCATGCCCCTAGGTTAAGAATATACAAAACCATATATTAGACAAAGGAAACTTACAACACAAAGATGTTAGAAAACTTAAAAACTTACAAAATTAAATATGTCAAAAACATTAAAACCTACAAAACAAATTGTGATAGAACATGAAAAACATATATATGGAAAATAGAGGAAATCTTATATGATAAGAAGAATGTAGTGAATAGAGTATCTGATTAAGAAAGAACCAACTAATAAATACAAAGATAATAATGTATGATTCAAGATCTAGCTTACTTTGTCACTAGAAATCATGAGAAGAAAATGCATGATGCAACATTGAGCTTACTCTATCGCTACGAATCATGAGAAGAGAATGCATGAATCAAGTTCTAGCTTAATTTTTCACTAGGAACCACATGAAGATATTTTTTGATTCAAGGTCTAGCTTACTTTATATCTAGGAATCATGAGAATTAATGAATCAATTGTACTAGTGTGTTCTGATGCTAGGTAATTTGGATGTTTGAGAAAATTCAAGATTATTTGGACTAGCATGGTTTGTTACTAGGTGATCCAAGATATATCTATCAAATCAACTACTCTTTGTTGATTAGTCATCGTGCCTACAATTTAATTTAGGAAGCATGTTGGCAATGTGCTTTTGCACATGTGAATGTAGATATGTGCATTTGCACATGTTATTAGAATATATAGCCCTGTTAAAATATTTACATGCATGATATGTGAATATTTTAAGGTAGTGTGTATAAGATAGAAAGAGGAGATGGATCCTTAGGAAGGATATGTGCCTCTAGAATAAGTAAAAATAGATTATCCTCACCCCCTAAAATGTAGTCAGGGACAACAAAGTTGGAGGTGGTTGTGTTGTTACCAAAGAAAAATGATTATGGTTGCACTAGAATTAAGGCTCCACAATATGAAAACATGCACAAGTGTCACGTAATGGTTAACACAATAGATGACAAGAGACCCAAAGGCACATGATAAAACATGAGCAAATAGAAGAGAGAAAGATAGAGGTAGTTTCAAGATCATGTATTATTAATTGAAATGATGGAGATGATCTCTATATGATCATAGAGGGAATTGCAATGTCATAATAGAGGGGGTCTCAACATTATAACAAAGGTAAAATCAATATCATAATATAGATGGTATAGGAAGGAATACAAAGACTACTCATTGTATAAATTAACCAAATAAATGTGATTCTTAATGTCTTGTATCATGTGAAGAACAAAAGGGTGCATCATAAAAAAGGAACAATGATGGCACTTGCAATATTAAGGTTTTGAATTTTATCTTCCAACATTTGACATTGGTTGGTGGAATGGCTAAGCACTTGATGAGATGCATAGGAAGGAAGTGTTAATTGATTGCGTTTAAGAAAATTCTGTTGCATGTGAGAGGAAGAGTGATCAAGTGGGATTTTAGGAGAATACATAGAGTATGTTAAGGATGACAAGAAAGTTGTGTGTAGGAGTTATTTACTTGTTTAGATGGAATAGAAGATAGCTAAATGTTTTTAATGGGTTTAATATAATTAGATGAAGAAGGAATTAACCCTTGTTCTTGGGATGAAAGGTGTAATTTGTGAAAAGAAGAATGGAGATATCAACTAATGGAGAGAGAAGATTTAAATAAAGAAGGTTGATAACCTAATTTTGTGGAAGAAAAGTGTGGCGTAATTTTCATAGGGAGCTTAACTGCTTGTCCATGTGTCTAAAATACTCTAATATGATTTCATCTATATTTCAAATGGTAGTACATCATGTGTACTCAACATTTTTGACATGAAATACAATGAAGAACATGCTACATGATGCAGGGGAAGAGAATTTGAAGCAAGTGGGCAACAGAAAACTCAATTTCATTCACCCTATGAAGATTATAGCAACATAATTAGGGAAAACCCTCATGAGTATGACACTGTAATTTCCCTTCCTTAGGAAGCTCAAACTATAGCAAAGCTTGGCCTACTATTAGGGTTCCCATAGGCCAGCAAAATGGTTAGGGGACCCAACCAAAGGCTATGGAGCTTAGCTGAGAGATTTACGAGCCTTTCAGTTTGGAGCTCAATTGATGAATCTAGGGATAAATAGGAAATATTAAAGTTTGCTTTAATGGAATAATAAAAAGTGAATAGTAATAAAAAATTATAATGGGAATAGTGAAAAGCGCCCCCATCCTAGTAACTCAAAGTTGTTTTTGAAAAGTGGCCCTTTCTTTTGATGAGGAAAGACCCTTGAGGAGGATTATTTTATTGATTTTTATAAAAAAGCTCATGGGTGGTTATAAAGCAATATGTTGGGCTCATTTTTGGACAATCTATTCTTATTTTGACAAAATCAATTGTAGGTTTGAGCTCTTGGAAGAGGGTTTCAGCAGGATACAAGTGTTCTGAGGATGAAATCCCTTGGAAGATAGTGAATTGGACGAAAACCCAGTTCACCAAATAGGGAAATCTACACCGGGTTTCCATTTGGGCATCATTGGACTTATTCAATGGTTAATCTACATTTAGAACTGATTGCAACAGTGAGTTATCAGAAGATAATTACAGATTTGGACTTCTTATCAACATATATCACCATTTCAGTGCATTCACCAGTTGGTCATACAATTTAGGAGTCATTTTCAGTCAAACCCTAGCTAGAAATTAGGTTTTTCATACCACTAAGGAGCATATCAGATCTTTTGTACATGTTGTGGTTCGAGCAATTTAGATATTCGATAAATTGAGCGTTAGCTTATGGGTATCCAAATTTCATGCAATCAATGGTTCAATTTCCTTAATTCTAAAAATTGCATTTGTTATCCTAGGAAAATCAGAATTCATAGTTTTATTTCAGTCATTTATGTTCCTGTAGCATCTATTTCTTTTTTGCAATTATCAAGCACAAAACCTCAAAAAAATCAGAAACCACCAACAATCACAAAAAACTCATAAAACAACAAAAACAAATAGAAAAAAATTCCCTATTCATTGGTCAAAGTCAAATTAGAAATGAAACTTAGAAAAATTGGATCAGATTTGGATTGGGAACCTTTCAATGGTATTAGAGACACAATCCTACTAGCCTATTGGGTGAAATCAATTAGGTACACTACATTTTGGGTTGATTTTCAGTTTGGACAATGACTTAGTTTCATGGCTAGAATTAAGGATGGAAGATTGTTACCTACCTTCCTTCCTGCTCTACCAAAGAAGGAAAAGGCGACTAGTCTAGAGAAAATAATGAAAGACCTTGAACAAACACAACAACAGATCAATCATAAATTGCAACGTTTAGATGATTCACTTTCAAGGAAAAGTGGGCACTCTAAGGTTTCTTCTCCAGCTATAAGTACAAGTAAGATACTTCATGCCATGGAAACACATGATGCAATTATGATCAACTACCATAAGTATCGCTCCCTTCCTAAAAAGATACAAGACATCCTTTCCTTTACACATTTTTTGGGTATACCGAATGAGGATGAAGATTACTTGAATTTTTCAAGTCCATATCAATAGCAAAAAAAGAATGAAATATCAAAGGATAGTAAGAAAGCATTGGGAAAGGTGAAGAGTTAAATGTGCAAGAACAATAAAACAAAGAAGATTTGTTTCAGCCTATCCATGTTCATGATAAAGATAAAATTCAATCATGTGGAAGCCCTAGGATGGATGAAGGTATTGACATTCATAAGGACCATGAAGTTGAAGAAGACACCATAATGGATCAACCACTTACAGGGTATGCAGAAGAAATGCAAGATGTGTTACCATTTGATTTGCATCCTAAGGAGAACAAAAATCAGACAACTTATGACAACCCTATAGTGGAAGAAGAGAAAAAAGATGTGTTTCAACCTACTTGTGAGGATAAGAAGAGGAAAATTCAGTCATCATGTGAAGACCATAGCTTGGAGGAAGAAGAAGCACATGGTTTTCATGTTGAGCATGAAGATCAACCATGTTAGAAGGATTCTTTATGTACCTTGACATCACATCCATTGGTTGATGATGATGGAACAACTTGTGGATCCTTGACCATCAAGAAACATGAAGGAGAGATCATAATTCCCAATGTTGTACAGGGTATGACAACCTATAATAACCTTGGCTCGCCTAATTTTACACATGTTTACTATAAAAGAGCATTTGATGAGGATGTTTGAGATTCATTGCATTGAAGAGTTGTTCTTAGAGACTAGGAGGTCGCCAAATGGGAAGATACTCCTCTTTGAAAATGTGTGGTTCGTCATAAACCTTACACCATGGAGTTGGTGGGAATATAAAAATAGAGCCGCCATAGAGATGGAAGCATCTAGTAGGTTTGGGACACCTAAACCAGCTAAGGAGAAATATTATGTTCAACTCGCTACTCCTCCTAGACCAAAACTTCTTGAGGAGTCACTCACTATGAAGAGAGAAGCAAGAGAAGACAACCAAGACACCTTGGAAAGGTATGATCATCATTCAAATTTTCTGAGTTTGAATAGCAGTATAGCATCCTCATGTGAGTTTGAATCCAATGAAGATTGTGGAGATAACGATCCTAGTCATGCTAAGTGGGAAGATAAGTATGTGATGTGAAATTCATTTTTCCAATATCATATATCAGCAGATGTATAGAGGCATGAGTCTATTGATATGATGTCAATTCACTCTTATCACGATAATCCCTTGTTTGAATATGATGATGAACATGATGGTACAACTGAGATCTTGCACGAGGAAGGCAAGTCCTATCATTCACATCCTTTGATGAATCAGCTGAAGGTGAAAGAGTATATGATCATGGCAACCTTATCCCTTTTTTATCACATTTATGAGATGGTGGCAGATTTATGGGGAGAAAATAGGCCCCAATATCATGAAGTGTTGCAAGAAGCTTTGATCAAGAGGAAAGAAAACTATGTGCACCTTCTCGTGGATAGAGATCACCTCTTCACACTTGCAATGAGGACCATGAAAGAGAAGTTAACTCACAACCATGATGCCCATACTCTTCAATTGGGAGCACATTTAGTTGATGACCTTCCACCCATAATAGAAGAGAGGATAAAGATCTATGAGGACTTCACACACAAGCATGTTGCTTCTTGTCCTTCACACATTAATGATCGTGAGACGGCTAAGACACTACACTCAGTGATCCCATGTGAGGATCCAATCATTTTGGTTAGTGAGGAGATTGAGCATATGGAGGATAGAGATCACAACATGATTGGAGCTACACATAACTACATTGACGATGGTTTGGTAAAGAAAAGAGGCTTGCATTGTGAAGATTTTGAGGGCTTTGATGTGACTATATCAAATGAACTTACTATTGTTTGCAAGAAGAAAGTAAGTAAACTTAGCATTATCTTTGATGAGTATACCCTATGTGATGAATTTTATGTACTTGATTTGAAGGGAAATGAAATTGTACTTAGTATGCAATGGATACATTCTTTTCAAAGGGTCATCCAAGATTCACAAGAAATGGAGTTGAGTTTCATACATGATGGGAAACAAGTGATTATGAAAGCCCTCAAGTATACCTTGCTTCATCAAATAGAAGCTAAATCAAAGATAGCTTTGAGGCATGACATTATACCTTATTTGTTTGAGGACAACAGTCCTCTAGTTTTGCATTCTCATGAAATAGACATGCTAGCACCTTTGGATGATAGTTAATTGTGGTCAACTAATGATGGCATACAAAATTGGAGTGTTGGTTATGGTAATTATGTTGAAAAAAAAGGCACTACACAATTTGATTTTGTATATCAAACCTTTGAGGATGTGGAAAAGACAAGAGAAGTGTAACATTTGGCTATTGAGAGAAAAGAAAGCTAAGTTAGTTGTTGGCCACACAAAACGTCTAGAGATGGTGAAAATAATGAGGCTAGAAACTTTGTGCGCTCATCTTGGGCCAGCCATTGATGTTGTGCATGAGTATGATTATGATGATGAATGTAACTCAGTTTTGCATGAGGTATTAGTTCCATTTGGTGAACTAAACCAGCCTACTCATGATTTTGATGGTGCCTTCTTATGGGGGTACATGGATGATTTGATAGTTTATCTTACATTGGTTCCTTTTGTTAGGTTGGGTCAAACCATTGAGTTGACACCATTTTGAATTGATGAGAATTCCATAAGAGGATGTGTGGATTGTTTGCTAGAGTATTCTCTATGGTTTGTTCATACCTCTTCATTGTTGGATATTAAAATGTGTGACTTCAGTCTTGGTACATCAATGTTGGGAACAATTTATGATGATGGAAATGACTATCGGTTGAAGGTGGAACTAGTGATAGTATCCTACCTTCATACACTTGGACTAGCACAAATCATAAATACAAATTGCATACTGTTGTTTTTTTTTCTTAGTAGCAAGATAAGAAGGATGAAGGGAAACTACAAAAAAGATATCAGTTGGATAGGCCGAAGTGAGGAAAGACAAAAAGGAATAAAGGATGGTATTTCTTATCCACATTTGCACTCCTTCAAAGAGGTTTTGGAGTTGATAGAAACATATCACTGACATATGGGTAGAGTTAGAGGCATGCAATTGGAAGGGAAATAAGGAAGGAAGATTGTTGATCCATGTCTACTTTTGAGTAGGCACAATCACTTCTTGCATCAGTCAGAAATTCAGTCTTGTATAGCAACTATTCTGAGGGCACAAGATGACAAGGTAAATGGTGTAGGAGTTGAACAGATTGAAGAATCATACAATGAGGATTTTTTCAGCCTCATGAAATTTAGTGTTGAAGGCTTCTTTGAGCCACTTCCACCCCTACTCACCAGGGAAGCCGATGAGACATGTCATTTGGATAATAGAATGGGGATTTCAAAAATTTTGATCATTGATTTTGGTGATAACACTCATAGTGGACCAACCACTCAAAAGTTGCCTTGGATGAGTGTTGAAGGAATCCATAACTCATCTATGGTTATGCCATTGATCTTTTATAGTATGGAAGCTTTCTATTTGTTGATTGTTGACTTCATCCCCATTAGTTCATTATGGGATAGTAGTTGTCCTACTTGGAAGCACATTCATGGGGTCAATAGGGAGTATGACATGGGTCTCTTTGACATGTATGATGACCCATATGACTTTGTTCTCTATTTAGACCTGAGTTACGACAACATTTGGGGGCCTAATGAGTTGTTTCATGTGCATATGGAAGTTGATTTCCATGTCTTTTTGATGGCCTCTTCTTATAGATGGATGGTATGTGTTGCTTGTATTATGATGGATATCTATAGCCGAATGGGTAGGATGATTTGGGATCTAGGTATTGACATGGATGGTGCATTGGTACTTAGTGATCGTGGTGATTTCCTTTAGGATTTATGGTTATATGGCATGTATATTAGAGTGGAGCAACGAATTGGCATACGATTGCTTGAGGACAAGCAATCCCAGGAAGGGAGGACTGTAATGTCCCTTCCTTAGGAAACTCAGACTATAGCAGATGTCAGGATACTATTAGGGTTCTCGTAGGTTAGCAGAATGGTTAGGGGACCCAACCGAGGGCTATGGAGCTTAGTTGGGAGCTTTACGAGCCTTTCAGTTTGGAGCTCAGTTGAAAAATCTAGGGATAAATTGGAAATATTAAAGTTTGCTTTAATGGAATAGTAAAAAGTGAATAGTAATAGAAAATTATAAAGGGAATAGTGAAAAGTGCCCCCATCCTAGTAACTCAAAGTTGTTTTTGAAAAGTGGCTCGTTATTTTGATGAGGAAAGACCCTTGAGGAGGATTATCTTATTGATTTTTATAAAAAATCTCATGGGTGGTTATAAAGCAATATGTTGGGCTCATTTTTGGGCATTCTATTCTCATTTTGACAAAAGAAATTACAGGTTTGAGCAATTAGAAGAGGGTTTCAACAGCATATAGGTCCTCTGAGGATGAAATCCCTTGGAGGATAGTGAATTGGATGAAAACCTAGTTCACCAAATATGGAAATCTACATTAGGTTTTCATTTGGGCATCAATGGACTTCATTATTGGTTAATTTGAATTTAGAATTGATTGCAACAGTGAGTTATCAAAAGATAATTGTAGATTTGGACTTCTTATCAGCAGATATCACCATTTCAGTGCATTCACCAGCTGGTCATACTATTTGGGAGTCATTTTCAATCAAACCCTAGCTGGAAATTAGGTTTTTCATACCACTAAGGAGCATATCAGATCTTTTGTACATGTGGGTCTAGAAATTTAGATATTAAATAAATTGAGCATTGGCTTTCGGGTATGCAAATTTCATGTAATCGGTGGTTCAATTTCCTTAATTCTGAAAATACATTTGTTATCCTAGGAAAATCAGAATTCATAGTTTTATTTCTGTCATTTATGTTCTTGTAGCATCTATTTCTTTTTTGTTCAATTATCAAGTACAAAACCTCAAAAAAATCAGAAACCGCCAACAATCACAAAAAACTCATAAAACAAACATAAAAACAAATTCCCAATTCGCTAGTCAAAGGCAAATAAAAAATCAAACTTAGAAAAATTGGATCAAATTTGGGTTGGGAACCTTTCAGACCCCCTTTGGTTTGCTATGTGAACGTGGTTTGTTCGTGCCTCCATGACGAACTAGGTCAAATCATTAAATTAAAAACCTAATCATATTATAACTATTATATGAAGGTATATGAATAATTGATTAAGCAAACACATATTTTCCTCGATATTGCCAAAATTAAATTGAAAGGAAATTACAATACATTCCAAATTACCAATTTAAAATTATCAATAAATTTCAAAATTGATCTAGCTAAATATTAAAGATTCAATCACAAACTAAACACTTATGTAGAATTAATATTGAAAATCTGAAAAGATTTTTAAAATTATTGATTAAAAATAAATTATGTGTATATATATTATATTTAAGCCCCTATTTAATAAAAAATATTATTAAGGTCTAACATCCATAATTATATTAATTCTAAATTTTGAATTACAAAATTTGCTTTGAAGCCATAATCAAAAGCAAATAGATCATCAACGAAGGCCCCATGCCAAAATTGGAAGCAAAATGTAGGATAGTCCTGCAGAGAGAGAAGACTAAAGAAAACTAAATCACTCATAGAAAATGGCTTTACAAAACATAAAGAAATAGATCAAAGATGAGGGTTGTAGAGAAGGCCATGAGTGAGCAACACCAAAAAGAAGAGGAGGAAATGAGAGGTAGTGGGAAATGGAATTGCTCCTTGAAGCATTGTTATCAATTGTGTCTTTTGATTGGGAAGGAGTAGTAGGAGGTGGAGAGGCATGATTGTAATTCATTAAAGAATGCTAGAGAAGGAACTTGAGGGATTTAAAGCTTACCCTTTCCTTTATTGCCAAGTTAGGATCAAGTTGGTGACAATGGTAATGCCAAGTATTTTAAGTGTCATTCCCACAATCATCTTGTACGCCATTAAAATTTGTGGAATCCCACAATCATTCTGTAGGCCATTATAATTTGTGTTGAAGACTTGCTAGTTGGAAATTTTCCACATAGAGCCATGGCCCCCAATCTTTGCCAACCCATATGATAAGTCCTACTCTGATAAAGCAGATTGAAGAATTTCACCTTTAATAAGATAACATTGTAGGTAAGATTTGTTGATGAACTCGAGCACCCAGGATCACCTGCAAAACTAAGATTAACCTTCTACACAAGAGCAACAAGAAGATGAAATGTTGAAATATGGTGCAATAATAGAATAATGATATTATCACACTCTAGATGATACAATATGAATCAACACCCCCTTGAACTGAGTGAGTTGATATGAACTCATCTAAACTAGCTAGGAGAGAGAGGTGAGTGTTGATTATATAGCATAATATGGGCATATAATTCCAAGAGGGGTAATAACTCCCAAATAACCAAATTAGGTGGGAGTTATAGCTAATTGGAAAATACCAAATAGGTGGCATAACCTACTCAAAAAGAGACAGGATAGTGGTTTTTTGAGGTGGCATAAAAGGCCAAAAGAGGCTGTGAGACTCAACCACCCAAGTGTGGGTGAGAGCGACACATGTAATCGATGGATTATGCCACATGTCCTCACATAAACCATGTCTCACATAACCTAAGTATGCTTAATAATGTGTAGGAAAAATAAATATTAAAAAACCTACACCAACGCCCCCCCTTAAGGATAGCTTAGGTTGGTGAAAAGATGAAACAATGCAAAGATGGGTCCTAACTACAAGGCCATGTTAGGTACCCATGTACAATGATGAAACCTCTCAAAATATGAGAAAGAGAAAACTCATTGGACAAAACTCCCCCCAAGAGGGAAGAAGAAGAGAGACCATATAGTCCCCCAATGTAGAATCTCCTGCATTGTTGGTGAATGCTCGACACATGAAGCTATAGATGATCCAAGATTGCCAAACAATATTCCTCCCCCTAGGAAGAAAGAAAACCAAGGATGTGTGAAGGGTATCTTCCCATTCTTGAAAGGAATATGTAGGAAGAATGATGAAAATGTATGATGTCTCTGAACTCTACTCAGACGTCCCCATGTCGATGTCGTAAGCCATCACCATCAAATTAGGTGTTATAGGCCACACTACAGAAGATGCCAATCCAGAACCTAGTGGAGATGGATGTATAAAAAAATCTGAAGAAAAAGATATCTCCTCTAAAGAAAAAGGTGTCTCCTCTAAATGTTGCTCAATAGTTTCCACAGTCATGTCAAACTGTGAGGAATGATCGTGTGGGTAAAGAACAAGAGGATCAAAAGGTTCCCCATCAACATCTGAAGAAGATGAAGCAACTTCCTCAAAGAGAAGATGTATGCACTCAATTGTGTCCTCCAAGTTTGCAAGATAGTACTCACAAAACAAACTTGCAATGTCTATCAAGTACTCACCCCAAGTAGCTATGCCTAGAAGACAATGAATGTCCTACTACACTGATTCAATAGAATCCATGGATGTAGTAATACTAATATCATCAAAAAAACATGTGATGTAGGAGATGGAGTATCAACACGTGTCTCTTGAACCTCAATTGAAATAATACCAAGATTCACTTGACCATACTGAATCTCTTCAAAAGTGTTCACACTAGATGCCTGAGTGTGTACATCAGTTGAAGGAACATCAGAGAAAAAATGTGAGAAGGTGTATGGATGAGATTGATGATCTACCTCCCCAACTGCAACAATATCTCTGCTATGAAAATCTCGAATAATCACATAAACTAGTGTGAACTCAACACTCTTTCCTTCCCCACCATGTGTGACCTGATAGATAGAAAGGATATTTGTTGACAATGAAGGAACACAAAGGACATCATTGAATGATCCTTCGTTTATGTCAATAGATCCTTTCCCACAAACACACATATATGTGTTATTAGCCATCAGGATGTTTGGTGACAAACAAGTTTCAAATGAAGAGAACATACTCTGTGATGAAGCCATGTGATGTGAAGCTCCAAAATCAAGAATCCATCTCCCTGATTTAGAATATGCAATTGGAGCAAGCACTTTCCACTTTTGTTTCTTTGACTTTGGTTTAGAAGATGTTGAATCCTTTGACATAGTTGAAGGCAAATTGATTTTATCCTTTTGTTAAAAGATGCTTCAACTCATCAATTTGTTTTAAATAACATTGATGTTCATCATGCCCAAATTTCTTGCAATATGCACATGTGTGTTTCTCCTTTTTAGATGATTACCCTTTTGAGGATTCAAATTCTTATGGCTTGTTATTTTTCTTCTTTTTTTTTGACCAGGATGCCTTGATTCTTTTTGTACCTTAGGTTCACTAGCCACCAATGCTTGTGACTTGGAAGCCTTAATGAGACCCATTTGAATTAGCTTCACTTCCTCTTGAATTAGAAGATCTGAAAATGCGTCAAATGTAGGCTCAACATATGCGGTTCCCATAGAAATCATATTGGTGTGAAATCCATAAACAAACACGGAATACTCAGGACCAAGCTTCGATAACACATTGAGAATCAACTGTAAATCCTCCTTAGTAATCTTGCAATCCTTTAGTTGTGTTCTTAGTTGCTTAATCTTGGAGATATAGTCTTAGATGTGGTAAAAAAAAATTGGATCAAGATTCATCAGATCATTATCAATCTGATAACCCCTAATATTATCAGTTTTACCATATAGATTTTCAAGAGTTTCCCAAGCCTCTAGGTGTCTTGTATGATTCAAGATGAAATTGTAAATCAAAAGAGACTAGTGAACAAATGTAACCAAGAGCTCTCTCATGATTGATCTCCCATTTTTCCTTAGCATCAGCATGAGTAGGTTCAAGAATAGATTCTTTTACATAACCTGTGCAACCTTTTTCCTTAGATAGTTCCATACTATTTTTTTCCATGATTCATAATTATTTGGAGTTAGGAGTTCAATTTGAGATTTCTCCATTAAAATAACACACAAAAAATGAAATGAATTAAATCAAAACACCACAAGATCACCCTCACAAATTCACTCAATCAATAATCCCCTAGAAAAATATGATGGTGGCACTTTATAATTAGTGTGTTTACAATTCTGGAGTTATTACCAAAGTTTTACAATGTCCAAAATTGGACCCAAATACTGAAAGCACAAAATAATCTCAAAATCAAAACCTAAAAATAGCACCAACGTGTAGTTCTCAAAAAAAATCAACTTTCACAAAAATAATCACCTCGATCCGAGGTCGTATGTGAAAGTTACAGCCGTTTGAAGTTCCAAAAATAAGAACCTTCCTTCAGATCTGTTGAGAAAACTGATTTTTTGGAAAATTTAGATCACTTGAAAAAAAAAAATTGATTCCACCATTGCAAAGCCTATGAAATTCTACCCAAAATAAAAATAAAATTCTCGAAAAACGAAGCCCAAATGACTGAGTTTGAGGCCTTTGAAGATCAAGTGCAAAATCAAAAAGCTCAATGGTGATGGGGAAATTTTTTTTTAAAATGTTGACGTATTGATGATATCAACAATTTACATAGGCCTAAATTTGATAGCCACTGACCTTTCAAAAAAGAATATTCTCCTCCTATGCTAGAATATTCACTCTGCCAGAATAAAGATGATCGCCTACTAAAAATAGACCTTCACCAAAATTGGCGAAACTGTTAGAAGAGTCACTAAATGTAGTGGACCTGCTAAATTTGGAAGTGGCACAGTGGTCGAGGGAGGACATTCGCTGGTATGGATGCGGATTTTTAAAACCTTGTTTTTGGTTTTGAAATTTAAAAAAAAATTAATTCGGGTGGGACGAGCCACCCCAAGCCCCATACAAGCTCAAAAATGGTCAAAAATTTTCCGATGTCAAAATACAGAGTGCTTTATATCAAAATTCATCTGCGAAGCCTTTTGGACTCATTGGTGATGTCCATTTTCATTGAAAATACACCCAACAAAAGCTCAATGTTTGAATTCCTCCCAAATTCGAGAAGGGGATTGTAGATCTAAAAACTTTGATACCATGTAATAGTTGTCGATGAACTCGAGCACCCAAGATCACCTGCAAAACCAAGATTAACCTTCTACACGAGAGCAAAAAGAAGATGAAATGTTGGAATATGGTGCAACAATAGAATAATGATATTATCACACTCTAGATGATACGATATGCATCAAAACTCCCTTGAACTAAGTGAGTTGATATGAACTCATTTGAACTAGCTAGGAGGGAGAGGTGAGTGTTGATCATATGGCATAATATTGGCATATGATTCCAAGAGGGGTAATAGCTCCCAAATAACCAAATTAGGTGGGAGTTATAGCTACTTGGAAAATGCCAAATAGGTGGCATAACCTACTCAAAAAAAGACAAGATAGTGGTTTTATGAGGTGACATAAAAGGCCAAAAGAGGGTGTGAGACTCAACCACCCAAGTGTGGGTGAAAGCGACACATGTAATCAATGGATTATGCCACATGTCCTCACATAACCTAAATATGCTTAATAATGTGTAGGAAAAATAAATATTAAAAAACCTACACCAACATTGTACATAACTATAACCTAGATGTAGAAGTAGCTTTAGACATTGGAGAAGATCCATTGTCTTGGAGATGAAAATAGTTGCCACATTTAAGAATCTTAGGGCACCCAAGGGGTCATCTAAGAAATCCATTCCAATAATCTCATAGATGGTAGATTCTACCATGTTGTAGTTGAAAGAGAAAACATGCAGTAATTTTGATTTGTAGTGAGGGCCTAGCATTTGAGACTCTTGTTTTTTCTTGGGGATGTGGACTGTCATGTCCCCTTTTCTAAAAATAGTACTTACTATTTTTAGCAAGATTGGTTTCCAAAAATAGTAAGTCGAGACTTGGAGATAGATTGAAAAAGTTTGTTTTTCAAATTATATTAATTAAATCAGTCATGGTGACAAATGAATTAATATTCTTGAAATATTATTGGGGTCCAATGTACGCATGGGTTTCTTGGAAAAAAGGAAAGTGACATATAATTTGGAAGTTTTTGATTAGAATGTTTCTTGGTGATTTCACTTTTGGCAAGTGGGAGCTACAATCTCGGCATACAAGCATCTCTTTCCTTGGGCGTTTGAATTTGGGCACCAAAGCTGGTTTTGGAAAGGATTTTGATATATACTTGTTTGGTATTCCAAGTTGAATTCATTCTATGCATTGTTTTCTTTCACAGGTTTGTGATTTTCTTTAGAGGTTGGTAAACCAATGAAGAAAGAATCTTTGAGGCTAGTAAACCAAGGGGATTGAGGCTCAAATATAGTGGTTTTGAGTGTATCTAGATGCAATTTCATCCAAATATTGTCATTGTGTTGAAAAGCTTCTAGTTGGAGTTTGTATTCATTTTGTTTGTAGGATTTTAGACCATGTTTGGTGTGCATCTTGTAGATTAGTGGTTTTTGTGTGTAAATGTTGTTGTTAGCAACATATTTATATGCTACTATAGTATTTTATATATGTATTTTTTGTTCCAAAACATTAGTATTAAGATTGGAGAGTTTATGTGGAGTTTGCACTAGTTGAATAGTGTGTGTATTGCAACCTGTTTATGGATTTCTTCTTGTAATTTACTACAAATTCTCATGATTGTTATCTATTGTATATGACAGAAAATACGATGTAATTCCATGTTGGGATCTTTAGTAAATCATCCTACTACGTTTGCTCAATACTCGATTTGAGTTGGTGCTTTGTCTTTAGTTTATCTATAGAAATTTTCTTGAATTAGAGTGCATTTAGGATTTTAGTTTGTAATATTTTTATTAGTAATAAATATATTTATATTTGAAGCATTCCATTATGTATTTTTTTGTCTAGAACAGTTTCTAGTTATGAGGATTTTTATGTGAAGATCTCTTAGGGTTTCAGTGGTG
The DNA here is from genome assembly GCA_007115665.2 of Sequoiadendron giganteum. Taxonomy (NCBI): domain Eukaryota; kingdom Viridiplantae; phylum Streptophyta; class Pinopsida; order Cupressales; family Cupressaceae; genus Sequoiadendron; species Sequoiadendron giganteum. Next base: position 614,897,710 of record CM021103.1, on the reverse strand, counting down.
TGTTGGAGTTTCCAGAATGTGTTTCCTTATGCATATTTGCAGCATATGATCAATTTATAGTAGCTTTATGTATGTTGATGCCTAAAGTTGCTAGGAAAATATCCTTATGGGAAACTTAGTTAATGGGGAACCAATTGCGCTAAACTAAGTATCCTCTAAGTTTTTAAAGAAGTGGACTCCTTTTGTAATTAGGGTTTAGAATGGGAAAAAGAAGAAGATATATAAAAAATATTAATCCCTAAGGAAATGCGCCAAGATTTAGTTATGTGTGTACAAGAAACCTTCCTTTTAGATGAGGTTTGAGGGCTCGTTCAACAATTTCCATGCTCGGGAATAGCATAAAACATAGATGAAAATCTTAAGTAGTTAATCAAATGACATAGTATAACTTCCACATACATCTATTGAACAAGAGGAGTCTAAGACATGATCCAAACAACAAATCTCTATTAAAATTATAAAATTTGCAGATAAACCACTTAATACAACAAGTAGCATAGTATAATGCCTTATATTAACTAAGAAATAGAGAGGCCGAACAATTGGCACAGTCTGTGAGTCTTAATACAATAATCACAAAACACTACAAAGGCTTATAGCTTTTTAGTCTCTTTTCAGTAATTTTCGAGCCCTTTCTTAGAGAGCAAGAGCAGTATATGTAGATCGCCCATCGTCATAGAGCCAGTAACTAAAAATATTCCAAGGTACGGGCAATGATAACCATCACCATGATTTCCCAAGGCCATTGAAACATAAATATTTGATACATAGCACACGACCGCCTTCGAACAAGATTCATTCCCAAGAAAATGATGTTTGTGGCCCTAAGGAAGAAGCAACGAAACTCTTCAGGTGATATGTGTCACTCACCCACAAAGTTGGTTAGGACACATGGTGAAGATATGGGGCTTCACACTTATTTGTTCAAAGCTTTCGATTAAAATCCCCACGAAGAAGAAGACACGTGGAGAATTTTGCATTCGAACGTTGGTTGTGGGGACTGCCAAAAGGTTTCCTGTAGAATGATGCAACGTGGTATGCAGGTAGAGCTCGAAGGAGAAACAAAAGAGAGAGGGATCCCAAAGTGCATGCTTCTAACACATGTTAAAAGGGTGGGGCTCAAAAGAGAAGTGAGGGAAGGAACCCGTTGAATGAGCAGGTGGTGGGCACATGGAGAAAGCGGGTGAGGGCACTACGAAAAGGGAGTAGTCATGCTTAAACATATAAGGTGTAGGTCGGGGATATGAAAAAATAACAATAGCAACCTGAAGGGAGCTCCAAGGATTTATATCCACAGCTTTTGGTGACTACTAGGGGCATTTCGTCTATGGAATGGGAACCCAAAAATTTTGGTTCAAAGACTAGAGCCTTATCCATTGGGGCAATGGAGTTAGATTTTTTAGAGTGCGATATATAGAGGCAACCAGTCGGCCTTGGAAGGCATTGATGTGGCATGCAGATTCTCTTGCACCTCGTGCAGATCGATAATTTCTTTGAAGGGAAGCTTCATAGAGATCCTTGTCCCGAACTTAAGTTGAAAGAGAAGACGTGCGATCTGATAGGTAATGCCTTTGATGTCCATCATAGTGGGAGGTTGACTAAAATATTGAAAGGTAGACATGTCTCATTGCTTCTCTTCGATCTTCACCTCAATGTTTTTTGTCATGGCCATCGAGTCGTCAAAGAGAAAAGGTGAGGGCAGGCCCATTTGAGTCAACTGGGAAAATTGCATCCACATTTTGTTCATAGTTCGAATCAGCGTTTCCTAGCAATTGTTAGCCTGGAAGATGGCCGCATGACAACAGATGAATTCCCTCGCCTTCTTGGTAGCTGAATTTCAATCTCCAATTCTTGTGTTCACTAAGTCCATGTTTGCCACTATGTATAACTTGTCAAGAAACCTCTTTGTCTTAGGCACCTTTTTTGCAATGAACTGTGGAACTTTCTCCATAGTCCCGCACACCTCCTTGCTTAAATCTACGGCATCGGCCATGAATTGGAGTGTTGGTTGAAGGGTCAAACAAGATGCCTTGACTTTCTCCCAATAAGAGATATATAGTTGTTGGGCTACCAAAAGGAGATCCAACTGAGGAGCAAGGGGTTGGGGAGGATCTTTCAAAAGACCAATTACCATTTCCCTCGACCCAACATCTTGTGTCAACTCTTCAATATTTTTGCCTGCTGTGAAGAGTTGTTCCTATAGAGTTTTCAACTTGGAATCCTTGTATTGCAATGACTCTTTAGCCTAGCCTCGAGTCATGGATTCTTTTTCCAGAGAGAGCTATAATTCCCTAATTTCCTTTTCAAACTGAGCCTGCTTGCTCTAGAGCTCCTCATCCTTTTGTTGTATTTCCCACTCTGTCTGAATCAACTAGCCTTGGAGCTCTTGGTATTTTTGTTCTAGTCAAGTAACCAAGTTGGGATCCTGGAACTGGAACTTTGAGAGTTCCTCTTGAAGTTTGGCCTTTTCCACCAGTGCGTGTTGGGATAGGCGTGTAATTTTGGCATCCCTCACCTTCTCCTTTTACTGTAAGAATTCCATCCTTTCCTTGATGTTCTTGATCTCCTCCTCCAAATTCTTTAGTTGGTGACTATGCTTCAAAAAGTCAGTAGTTACCACTCTGTGAGTCTCCTTCATCAAGTCAACCTTGTCTTGCGGTCGAGTTGTCCACAACATGGATGGTATAGTCCTCGAGTTGCATCTCCTACTATGGTTTGATGGTGTTCTAAGTCATGGTTGCAAATTGCAATGACCCTTGCACTTCATTAAATAGGGTTTTCACATGTGGCTCGAATGGCTTTGCTACATCTTTCTCTTTTCTTTTCTGGGCTCTGATATCCCATGTTACCTTAGTCTAGTTGCCTTGATCAATGAATTGTATTGGCAACCTAATCAGTTCGCCAACGAAGGGTGCACCAAGAGGAAGAGTGAAATGGAATGAAATCATTGTGGTCTCGAAGGATGTTTTGATTGAAAGAGAGACCATCAATGGGAAGAATGTGGGAATGCTATGCCAGGGCCTAGCTTGGGAAGTGGTGGGGGGACTCATTGGGAGTGGTGTTGGAAGCGAAGATGTGGAGGATGCCATCTGCTAGTCAGTATGAATCAAAGGTGAAGCGGTTGTAACAAAAGGATTTGCAATAGAATTTTGAGATTGGGCTCTAAAAAATGGTGGAATAGACAATAGGGGATTAAAAGCTATCCATCTGACTTGGGAGAATTGGGAGAAACCTCCCATGAAGGTAGAAGCGGCAAAAGAGAGGCCAGGACTTGAGGTGATGGGAGATGCAGAGGTTGTAGGGGAAGCAAAAGACTATGAAGCGAGAAGAGAGGGAGAGAAAGATACCTAAGTTGCCATGGAGATAGATCCTTGGCTTTCAGCAAGAACTTGTGAGCTTTCCCTAGGAGCTTCATCTATGTGTGGTCTCCTCGTGGGTGGAGAATCATCCACCCTTATGACCTCCTGAGTTTGTTGGGCTATCCTAGGTTTCTTCATGGCCCATGTATGTTGGAGCGAGGTCTCCAAATGAGATGTAGCCAGTTGTGTGCTTTGTGGAGCTTTGCCAGATTGCTCTGTTGCCTTTCCAGTTCTCTATGTTTGGACCCCCTTTGCCTCTTTTCCCTTGCTTACTACAGTTGTCTCCTCTTGATTTGCTTCCTCATCTCTGCTTGCATCAGTATTATGGTTTTCCCATTTCTAGATATCATCAAATTTTTCATCCATGTTTGTTGCCTCAAAAGGGGCATCGAGGCATTAGATCTCCTAATGACAAATCCAGAATTATGCAATATTTTCTTCAGTCCACTTCCACCGCTTGACCAATTGGTTTTGAAGGGTAGCCTCAATTTTATGTTTGTCACTAGACTTGGCTAAAGGGAAATAGAGGGAGAGCCATGGCGGCCTCTTATTGTCAGTAGGAGAAAAGGCCAGGTCCACAAATAGATCATACCATCTCCTGATTGTGGATTTTGTTGAGCCTCTTGATAAGGTCGAGAGTTGTGAGTCACTTTAACATTCAACTCCGCCAAGTCATTATAAGGATTATAATTCCATTTGTCACAGATTATTACTAGCCCTAGATGAGCTAGCTTCACCTCTAGCACAACATGTGTTTGCTTCTTTAACATTATTACCAGACCAAAGATCAAAGGGAATCTAAAAAATCCTTGCTGCTTCTTCCCCTCGTAAAAGTTGTCATCAATAATCAATAATTGCCAAAATACCTCACAGGCCAACACCCGATTTTTTATGCATACTAAGATCCAGAATGATTCCTTAGTGAAACCATGCAACTTGAAAAATGAGAAATCCTCTCCCAAGAACCAATCACAAGGAGGAATAAAATACTGCATCCATCCTGTATGCTCAACAGAAAGATGATAACCCTCACCCTCCTTACTAAAATCTTGCAAAATCAAAGTTGGAAAAACTTGAAGAATGCATAGTAATCATGAGTTATGGAAAGGAGGGGAGTCCACATAGAAACTATATTTTTTATCTCATTTTCATCAAACATAACCAAAACCATACGGTTTTTAAAGAAATCAAGATTTTGATGCAAGAACATGTGAGAAAGAAGAGAAGAAAACCTGAACCTTCACTACGTCTTGTATTCTTTGAATTGGTTGAACATATAACCAACAATGACTTCAATGAATTCATACCAAAATAGAGAGTGTTGTCTTCTCAACTGAAAACCTGGGCCCATTTGAAACTCCTCAACGTACAGATCACTATCCATTCCATAAACAAAATCCATCACAGAGAAGGCTCACTGCAAGTCTGAGTTGAAAGTTTTGAGTATAATTGGAAACTCTGGCGGCCTTGCTGCATCTTCCTTGGGCCTTTTTATTTCCTGGTTATAAAATTCTAGAACATATTTTCTGGTCCTCCAAAAAATTTCCACGTTCTCTATAGTGAACGTCTCCATGCCTTCTGCTCTGGAGCTCCTTCTGGTAGGAATGCATAGCATATGCCTAATTGCATCCATGTTGATCACAGTCTTCAATTCCCAACCTTCAATAGTGTTGGTATTCGGGTTGAAACGCTAAGCGCATGCGTGAACCAGTTCTCGGTAGTGGTGTACGAAGGGGACCATATATTGTGGGAGATCAAAAAACCACAGCTTGTGCTCAAAAGAATCCTAGCTACTATTCTTTTTCCTCCTTTCGCAAGTCGCTTCCCTAAGACTCTTAGGGTTAGTTTTGAGGATAGGGTCATGAATGTTATCCATTCCTCCATTATCAAGGTCTTGTCCCTATGATTAGGCTTCTTCTCTACAGCCTGCGTGTGAGGCCATTTCATATTTTTAGGGAATCCTGGTGAGGCATAAGAGGACATCAAAAATATTGGTCATTGACGCTACCAACATGGCATCCATCAAGCGTTAGACCACTTCTCCATGTGCTTCCATTTGAGGATTCTAGGCCATTTCGGGACTCTATGGATTTTTGCAATGCTCAACCTTTTGCAACTCACTTAGGTTCTTCCCAGCAAATCGTGTACTCATAATTCCTTGCAATGAACTGCATCCTCAAAACTCCTTAGTGTTATTCTTGTGTATGCCACACTTGTCGTTCTCGACCTAGCGTTGTAGACAACAGTTGCCTTTCTGTAGTAAATTCAACATGTACCGCCAACTCTTTCATGCGTGCAAAATTAATTTACATTCCTTTGAAAAGACAATAGTTCATGATGACAATTAATCCTCATGCCTTATGGTACCATCCCTTGGGAAATTGAGCCACAAATTGAAGAGATACAAATTTTTTCCATGCTTTTGCACTTAATAACTTTTAAAAAAGTGATTAAGCAAGGAGCGTCATAATTACTCAAAAATATTTGAGTTCATCCTTGGAGACCGAAAAACGTCCACAATGTGACACTTAGCACTTGGCCGTGTGGACCATCACTTGCACCTATTACCAGTTTAAGTTGGTTAATTACCTCTTCTTAACTTGCACGCAACAATTTGTACACAGGAACCACAACTTGGGATTTTTGAGTTTGCAACCCCTGGGGGAATTCTCGAGTTTTCTCTTGATCGTCATCATGCTTACCGCATGCATGTACCCGATTAGGTCTATAAATATACTTAAGGATATTATAAGAATTTATACTGGTAATTGGGTTTTCTGATAAAGGCAATGGATACTCCTATTAGGCTCACTAGCAATAAGTCATAGGTAGCTTTCCTAGGCAAGGACAACTTTAGTGGCGAATCTTCACCAATTGGTAAATTCCAAGAATTGGGAAAATCAAAATTGGAAAATTCTAGGTATCCAGCAAGGTGTTCAAATCGCCCGAATTTCACAAACTATCGGTCGAATGCATGTCCATTCACCTGCAGTTTTTTTTTACGAGGCATGTTTAGGCAATAAATTCACCATAACAGACTACGCGTTTGCAATGGACTAATCAATATTTTCGCCTAGAATCCTGAGGAGCATGTCATAAAACACCAACATATTCGCTAATTAAAATTTATAAATATTTTCTTGTGAAGACCCATTCGCCAATTAAAATTTATAAATAGTTGCTTATGAGGACCTATTTCGCCTTGAAAATTACAAGGTATCCTTGTATAAGCACGCGAGATTCACCAAATTTTTAACATACCATTTAAAAATCCCATAGAATTCACCAAATATGGATTGATATAAAAACAATTGAAACTGTTATTTGTTCTTACATATTTTGTTCGGTTATGAGGTTCTACTTCTCGATTCAGAAGTAAGCGAAACCTGAAAAAATAGACTCAAAGGTGAGTGATCATTTCTTGATACTGTTATTAGTTATTAGTTATAATAATAAGATTTCATTATCTGTTTTCCATTCTTGCTTCAATCTTAAACATGATTTTGAGTAGGGAATGGGATCTATATTCTTTGTCGGTATGTCCTTAAACAAGAAGACATTTTTTTCTAGCTTTTATTCGAAGTGACATATCAATATGTCGAGCAACAGCTACAAGGGTAAGACTCTTGAGGGTAATGATGAGACTGGGAGGCCATCAAAACGTCCAAAACGTGGAGGTACCATACAGTCTTACTTTGGAATTGGAAAAGCTTCTAATCCATCAAATCAAGGTGGAGCTACACCATCAACTCTTCCACCAAATATTATTGAAGATGGCAATGACAATACCTCACCGGCATAGGAAGGTCAAGGTGAGATTGTCATTGTGTTAAATCAAAATGTATCAAATGTGGATGGAAATACCGCAAAAGATGTTCTAAGGGATACCCTGGATAGCTAGAATGAGATAATTGACTTGGATGAGGATGATGTTGGTAGCAAGAAAATAAAAGGCAAAGAAAAATTGGGGCGTGAGTGGGAAATGACAAGGAATTTTCAAATTGGTTGGTTATCGAAGTACCCATTCCTTGTAGCAGTGGGGGTATCAAACGAAAACGATATTGAAAGGGAAACAAAGGTCAAATGTAAGATTTGTAGTTGGAAATGTGGAAGAGACAAGATGATGCAGCTAAAGCTTGACACTATAGAAAAGCATATCGACAAAGTTTACGAAAAACAAATCATAGCCGGAAAGGAACAATCAGTCGTACGATGGAAATCAAAGGAAGAATGTCTTCATGTTAAGTATGCCGCAGATTATGGAGAGCATAACCATAGAATGTCGAAGATTAAAAAATGTGAAGGTACACTTGAGGCTCATTTTGGAAAAGCCATGGAAGCAACAAATCTATCAAAAATTGTTCAGATGAGTATTGTTTTTCATATTTTGTCTAGGGGGCATCCTATGACAGACTACCCAGAATATTTTGATTTATTGTCTTATTTGAGTGTTCCCCACTTTCCCTTCTCACATTGGTTAGTAAACATTGGATGGGAATGGGCAAACTATCTTGCTGCAGTAGAAAAGCAAGATTTAAAGGATAAATTAAGGGTCAAATTTCATTGCATTATCTTTAGATGAAGTTACTGTGATAGACAATACTTCTTGGGTTTATATGCATTTGTATACTGTAGAATAACATGTTTGCTAAGCTCATCTTCTTTGTGTTCGTAAAATGAAGGATGATTCAAGATCACAAAATCTATTTGAACTAGTCAAGAAATCTTTGAATTAAATTGGAGGTATGGATGAGTTGACAATTGCCAAAAAGTTGGTGTGTGTAGGAGTTGATGTAGTTGCAGTGATGCAAGGTCAAAGGAGTGGTCTTTGCACAAAGTTACAAACTACTTGTGCACCATACATGCTTGGAATTCACTGCATGGCCCACATAATGAATTTAGCATTCAAAATTGTAAGCAAGTTTCCTACAGTATCAAAAGTTGAAAATCTAGTTCACGAGATCTACGCATACTTCTGCCGAAGTCCCAAACGTTTCCTTGAATTTCAAAATTTTGTTGAGGGAATAACACCTGGAAACAAGCTTCTCAAGGATGTTGATACCAGATGGATCTCCTTGCATGGACCAGCGCAACGAGTTCTTTCAAAATATCAATCCTTGATTGGAGTGGTGTACGAGCATCGCAACACAGTAGACAAAGCTCCTGACCTCTTACATAGGTTAAGAAATATAGAGACACTCTTGACTTTAGCTAGTCTTCTCTCCATGCTGGATGAGATGAACAATCTTGTGAAGAAAGCCCAAGATAGAACTATGTATATTTATGAATATACCAATCTATGTAAACTTACATGCTTGGCCCTCAATCATCTATATCTAGATCTAACACAGGAAGGCACAAATTATTTGATGTGGCAAAAAATTATTGATTTGAATAATCCTAATAAGTATTTACAATTTAAAGCAAGCGGACACTTATGTATTTGTGTACGTGGATATGAGATACCAATGTACCATTGTAAGACAACCAAGCAATCTAGAAAAGAAGTACTTGTTAATGAGGAAGATTTTAACGACATTGTTAAATCTATTAGTGATAATTTGAAGGAAATTGCAAAATCTCTTTCCTCAGAGATTAGTGAAAGATTCTCTCGACATGAAATACTTGAAGCCATGGGTATTGTGTATCCTCAATTTTGGGTAAACCGAGATAACCCAAAATATTTTCATGATCAAGTAAAAATATTGATCAAACAGTTTTCAGAAAAGGTAACATACAATGAACAAATAATAGAAGGAATTTTAAATGAAAATAAGCTTAGAAAGCAATGTCATAGTTTTACAACAGCTATGAGGGAGCAGTATAAATCCATGGGCAAGGAGAAGTCCTTTGAACCAGGATCAATAAAAAGGTTTGGAAAAGCTTAGGTCAGAGTGAAATATTGCGTGGTTCGATGTCAAATTATTTCAAACTTGTTGATTTATGTCAAACAATGATATTGGGGTCGGTGGAGGATGAGAGAGTTTTCAGTACATTGGGGTTTTTGAAATCAAAGTTAAGAAACAAACTGGACAAGAATTTGGAAAATTGCTTGAGGATGAAAGGAACTGCGTATAATGTCAAAAAAAATCTTTTTGAAAGGGCACTCGCAATCTAGAGGTCCACATGTGAAAGAAGAGGGATCGGGTTGTGCAACACAGGCTCTCCAATTCCAACAGTAATCGGTACTGGGCCTGGGACATATGACAATGATATTGAAATTGACACAAATCAAATAATGAATGTTGAATTTAAGACACAGGCCGAAGAAAGTGCAGAGCAGTCTCAAAATCAAGATGACTCTCTTACTTTATCTCAAGATGAGCATTGGTTTGAGGACCCTGACTCTGTTTGGGAAATGGAAGATAATTAGTAGGTTTTAGGTATTTTTACTGCACTTCATGAATGAGTTTCCATTGTTCCAAAGTCCAAACTGTAGTTGATGTCTGATGATATTTTATATTGTATTCAATGAACATTGAAATTGTGAATCATTGCACTTCATGATATCTTATTTTATAATGCACTCAAGCACTGCATGAATCATATTCCAAACTATAGTTGATGATTTTTTATATTCTATTCAAATAAATTGTGAATCATTGCACTTCAAGTTCAGGATATTTTATTTTATATTGCACTCAGAGTCTCCATGATATTTTATTTTATATTGCACTCCAAGTCTCCATGATATTTTATATTATATTGCACTTCATGAATCATAATACATATGCCAAAGTCAAACTATAATTGATGATATTTTATAAATTATATAAAATTCAATACCATCGGCCTAACAATGCTTCATTGGCGGAACCCCAATCACAGTCCCACCGATGGCTTGATGAAACTAGCTCACAACCTAGTATCGATGTAATAATACTCTATCGGGCTGACTCCTAAGGTGCTCTCCTGATATACTGATAGAGTCATCAACAAAAGTAACCATGAATCATAATTTATGACCATGGGCATGAAATTTGAATTATCTTATTTTATCAATAATCACAATAATATACCACACTTTGATTTTATGAACAATGCAAATTGTAGAAATTTGTGTGAAAAGATCCATATTATAGCCTACATTCACATTGCATCCATAAATATTAAACAAATTTGAAATTCTGTAGTGACGTAGTCCTTCCCTCGTTCCTAAAAAAATTCAATACCATCGGCCTAACAATGTTTCATTGGTGGAACCCCCATCACAATCTCATCGATGGCCCGATAAAAATAGCTCACAACCTAGTATTGGTGTAACAATACTCTATCAGGCTGACGCCTAACTCCTAAGGTGCTCTCTTGATATACCGATAGAGTCAAGTTGTCAACAAAGGTAACCATGGTCCATGGGCATGAATTATCAAATGCATAAAGTATATCGGGGGAACTATGGTACATCGGGGAAACATTATTTGGCGTCCCACTGATAGAACGAAGGATAGGTGTCCATCGGTGGAGAGGATGGCTATCGATGAAAGAATGATGTGACATCTTGGGGCATTGTGCAGCCGTGCTATGGTGCATTTATGAACTATAATTGAAGTTAATTATATCACAAGTTGATCGCATAGTTGTTACAAAATCTTGGAAGATTTCGCTTAGGGTAGAAGTAGAAAGGAAAAAAATTGGAGTTCTGATGCAACAAAGACTGATGGATTGTGGAGGTGACTTGTCGAGACTCACGTAAGTACTTCACTTTCAGACCCAACTGAGAAGCTATTTTACTCAAAAGATTAAGATTTAAATAATGGAAGAGAGTACAGACAGACCCAAAGCTAAAAAATAGAAAACTGAAAAGCCTAAGAGACTCCTAAATGAAGACCTGATAGATCAATGTCCTAGGTTGAGGCCGAGACCCAAGAGGAGTGCTTAAATGAATCCTTCCATGGATCAATTATGGGACAAACAAAAGGGCTTAGGGGATATTTGGACACCGAAACGAGGGTGCAACCTCTTCATGTACCATTACAGAAAACAATTTAGGTTTCAACCAGTCTGTAATCCATGGAGGTTGAACTTGGGAAGACTTGTGGTGCCCAATGTGTTTGTGAACACAGATCTAATTAAAGCTCTTGCTACCAGATATGACCCCAAGAAAATAACTATTCAGTCACATGGCGGGGGTGACATGCTTGTTATTTCTAGGGGTCTCATTTCTAATGTATTTCAGTTAGAGTGTTCACTGAATTTATCATTCACGATCAAATACCTCTTGACAGAGTATCCCCACATGGATACCAGCTATAAGAGATGTAAATTATGTTTGCATAGGCCCAAGGATGAAGGAGGCCAACTCAGGAGGTTCTCTAGCAGTGAAAACCCTCCTTACCACGAAGATTTGTTCGAAGAGTATTTCCGATATACCTATTATTCAGCTAGTCAAGTTTTGGGAGTAGAGGTTCCGCCTCTCATGTTGATTTCCCTAATGGTCTTAGCTGCAGACATATAGAGCAAGGATTTTAGGCCATTTGATTATGCTAGCTACTTGGCCAATGCCCTACATCGAGGGCTTGAAAATATTAAAAATAATAGTGATAATATTAATTTTGAACACTATTCTTTGCTTATGCATTTTCTATTGTACGAGGGACAAGTCAAAGGCGTCTAGAGTGAATAATTAAGGATAAAAGATACATATGAAAATGGAGATTTCAAACTTGTACAAATGTGGACTTCATTGTGGGACAACTGATTTGGAAGGTCTCATTACCTTTATTTTGAAGAATTTTTTGTAAAACCATTGATGAAGTTGCTATGGTATCCTTGCAATTATAACCTATCCCCAAAAGTATAAAGATTTCTAAGACCAAAGGAAAATGACCGGAGAAATAAAGTGAATCATAACTAGGGAGACTGGTATGCTTTCCTTGATTGTACAGTGATAAGGGTTTATGGGTTCGAAGGGGCTCCACACTTGATGCCACGAGTAGTTCCTGACCGAATTTCTTTTTTAGAAATTGTGAGGCAATTGACAAAATCTGATTCCAAACACCTCAAAGGACATGAAAAACAATCAATTATGCCAAAAACCTTATGTTTTGGAGACTTTACAGTGGTTTCCAATGAAGGATATGGAGAAATTGATGGTAAATTAGCAAAGTACAACCTACCTCTAGCTGATGTAAGGAAACAATTTGATGCAGAAGGGTTTATTCACAAGGCGAGATTATCACTGGGACTATCATGGTATGAACATTTGTTCTCAATCAAAGATGTCATAAGAAAATGTGATGAGGCTTCCACCAACGAAAGAATGGTTGCCTATAACAAGATTATTCTTGCAAAGGAATGGAAGAGGAAAGATGTCCCATCTTATTCAAAGGCATTTGGTGAGATACAAGATCCTTTAACAAGAATTGAGCAACTCATCGCTCATGTCAATGAACTAGTAAAGGATGTTCCCCCAATTGTTTTTGATGCACCTCATGCAACCTATTTAGGAGTATAAGCTAAAGACATAGAGCCCTTGGATTACATACCTTCACAACCTACTCCTGAGGTTTGTTTTTCTGTAGATATTGATATAAGTGAAAAAGAGTAGGGTGATGAAGAGGGTGAGCAGGTCAAACAAATCGGTGCTCCTGTGATTGCATAGTACGATCCCCCTCAAGAGCAGAATATTGTAATATTTGAGGCATCAAATGAACTATCTAATGATGTGAGGGTCAAGGCTAGACAACAGTTTATTTTTAATTATGATTTTGTTAAATCTTATGAATTTAAATCATTTGTTTATGAATATAAAGGTAGAAAAATGAGACAATAGATACAGGATATCACTCCTGAACATGAGGCAACCGCTCTGGAGGAATTGAAAAGGGAGGTAGAAAAGGAAATGGAGTCCATCACACCTGAAAGAGGTAGGGAATTGCTTCAAGAAGCTGGAGTGTTGCTCTTGCCAAGGTGGGATATTAGCTCTTCAATTGTATTTGAACATGATAAAATACCTGCTATAATTAGTCATCCAAACCAAGTGTTTGGTCATCTCTTGGTTCAACGAGTAGTGGATACCAACCCTATGGAGACAGCAGAATTGAACATAAATGTGGAAAAATTTACCAAAGCACAGATCAAAAAGATGATTAATGAAAATGACAAATTGAAGAAGGAGCTAGCAAATCAGAGAGAAAAAAAATATTCCTCCTCCACTTCAGAGTTGTACTCCCCATGGCTTGAAAAAGATAAGAGAGTGCTTGATGTATTGGTTGATGCAGCCTACTTGAAGAATTGCCATCTAAAATCCCAAGGGAAATGAAAAGAATTGGAGAAAAAAGTGAAAACCATCAAATATAACATTGTATCTGAAATGATAAAATAAAGGTTCAATAAAATGATGAAATGTGCTATTGAATATTGGGAAGTATTCAAACAGACGCATTGCATTGGTGGAGAATGAACAATTGCAGCCTAGAATGATGGAGAAAAAAAGGAGCTCATAGAAAGAATTCCATGAAAGGACAAATATTGCTGACATATAACAAGTTGGTAGAATCACATAATGGATATCATAACAGGCTTAGGGAATATTTCGACTGCTTTGATTCAGTCCCACTCTCGACACTTCATTTTGGCATTGGAAATCCGCGAGAATATGATGATTGAAAGGAAGAGATTTTTGGGCTTCTAATTGTTGTGTTGCAAGAAATAAATGATGAGATTATGGTTTTACATAACACTCATAAGAAACTCAAAAAATAATGTATGTGGAATATGATATGAAAGAGGTGATCTCTAATGTGGACACCTATGCTAAACAGGAGTACATCCATCACCTCTTTGCAGTCAATATGTTTATTAGCCAAACTATAGATGTGTCAGAATTAGATCCAACGGGACAACCATCAGATTCAGAGGAAGATCGCCAGCTGATAGGATGATGAGCGCCCTATCATGGAGTAGAATCCTTGAATAGATCTTAGGTGGTCAATGGTCACAAAATTCTGCGTGGAGATTAACGGATCAGTGCGTTCACCTGTGACATCATTTTATTTATAATTTGAGTTATGTTTAGTTGTCAAATGTCATGAATTTTTGCAAGGGTTTTGTAGCTTATTGCCTCTCATATATAAGAGAGATCAAGACCCCAATAGGAGATCAATGAATCATCACATCATTTTTAATTAGACTTTAGAGTAGAAATTAGTAAGAAGATAGATAATAGATTGCACCAATTCACCCATCCATCTCATATCATAAACTATTTTTATAATGCATATCATTTGAACTTTGAAGATCAATACAATGGAGAAGGTTACACATATTTACTGATTTTCTTTCGAGTGTTCAACTGTTGTGGATTCATATGCTTATAAGTTATTAACTTATTTGGCTGTCTCCAAAGTGGTTGTTTATGTTATTCAAATTGAGTGTGTGGAAGTACATTTAATCTATCAGTACATTGAATTTGAATTCTTCAAGAATAGGGGTTGTGACCATGGGGTTTTAGATTTATTTATGGACATGATCATTGATCAAGTAGTAATGTGGGCCACAAAATGGATCTTGTCACTGTTACACCCCGATTGTATAGCTACTATTCCATAGGGCAATTGAGTGTAATGTTTGAATCTTTGATATGAATCAAACATGTTTTGTTATCAAAATGAATGAGTTCTATTTAAATGATTGTTTCATTTGATTGATACTTCTATTAATGTTATCCTTGATAAATGTTGCATGCATAGTATTGAATTGTGAATATTCTAACTTAAGATGTTTTGTATACCGTTGATGTTGTGAACAAGTAACTGCCAAGATTGTATGTCTATGGATGCAGGAATAGGAACTATTACTCCGGGCAAAGGGGAGACATCACTCGGGAGAGGGGATTGGTTGAGTAACCGGTAAGGTAAATCAATTGAGCATACACACACTCACCTTAGACTGGGTAAACCAAGTCAGTTTTGTATGAGTAAAAGGTAAGTCATCCATAGCTTGTATGTCGTACAAGTAGAGGTCTTGACTGCTTCTGTGTGTGAAGTTTATCCTTGTGCTTGATTGTGAGATTGTGATCGTCATGGAGGTATCATGTTTGGATATCGGAAATAAGTATATAAACACATGTATGATATATATGTTTATAAGCGTACATCTGACAATGTGGAATATTAATATTGCCTGGGATTTATATATATACATATATACATAGATATATATATTGAAAGTACGTCGATTGGCTCGCAATATGTTATTCTACAATTTAATATGTATACGTATGTATAGTTATATTTGTTAAATATATTTATATATTTAATTATATATAATATTATTATAGTTATATTAAAATATATAAGTATATTAAATACTTGTGTATTTTAATATTTATATGTTTAATATTTAAAAGAGCTATAATAATATTTATATATGTAAATGTATCTATTAAAATATTCTAAAACTCTTTAGTGTAAAAATTAAAAGATTAAAATCTTTTAATTAGAGTAAATATTATAGAGTGAATTTATGGAGAGATAATATTACATTTTATTTATATTTTAAATAAGATCTTGGAAAATAAATTAATGAATTTGACTTCTAAAGTCATTTGGTAAATAAATAAAATCGACCTCATTAATCATTTTGAGAAATCTCGTATGAATACGAGGATGGGAAATCTTAAATATATTTTAATGTTTGGCAAATAGCAAATACTTTGCAAAAACATTTGAAAGGCCAAAATCGCGAAATATTCACATGACAAAGTTGAAGTAATTTTTGTAAAGGAAAAAAAAGGAAATTGCAGCCATGAGGAACCCGCGCATGGCTGCAAACTCATGGCGGAAGACCAGGTCGCGGCCAGATTTAAAGGCGTGAGGAGGTTGGGAGAGAAGCCAGATGGGGTGCCCTCAACAAGTGACGTTTTCCTACAATGAATACCAATCCGCCATTGTTGGGCGCCATAATTGGTAAGTTCCTGTAGGTGTCCTTCATTTAATTTTTACCATGTGGATTTTGACAAATTCCTCTTGCATTTGGGTCGAGTCACCTCTCCTTTTGCTGAGTACCCTGATAGTTTATTGCCACAGCATAGATTGACATTTTCAATAAGGAAGGTGTCGAATTCTCATACCAAAAATATACCAGGCATGAGAATTCGAAACCTATATAAGAGTTTCTCTCATTTCCATTTAAACACAACTTTCATATCTGCCTTTGCAAGTTTCGAATTTCTGAGAGAGAGCTGCAATTTGTCTTTGCTGTATTGTTTTGTGAAGAGAGCTGCAATTTTCCATTGCTGTATTAGAGCTGCAATTTTTCTTTGTTGTATTGTTTTGCGAAGAGAGCTGCAATTTGCCAGTGCTGTATTAGAGCTGCAATTTTGTCTTGCTGTATTGTTTTGAGAGAGAGCTGCAATTGCCTTTGCTGTAATCAAGGCCAGTCACATTTTGCCATTGACAAAGTTGAGGAGACTATGGGATTTACTTGCTGCATTGTGGAGAGGGACTAAGTTCAAAGGAAGAAGCTGCAAAGTGAATTGATAGCAACAAGGAAACAGGCATGAGAGAATTATCTTTCTATACTCTGTTATTTTTATTTAATTAAAGCTACTTGAATCATGCATTGGTTGCATTAGGGAATAAAGTAGAGTAGGAAGTTACAAGAGAAAAGCTTGTTAAAATGAATAGTGTGAATTCATATAAAGGCTTGTTTGAAAATGAAATAACTTGTTTCATAAGAAAGCTTATTTAAAAATAGAATAGCTTAATAGGAAAGCTTGTTTGAGAATGAAATAGCTTGTTTCATAGGAAAGCTTGTTTAATGAAATAGCTTGATTTCATAGGCAAACTTGGTGAAAAGGGAATAGCTTTGTTCAAATAGATGAAAAGGAAATGATGGAATACTTTAATAGAATTTTATGAATTGTATTTACTTGAAATATTGCTTGATCTCCTTATATAAAGGAAATGAGGAACTAGTTATTAAATACTAGGTCGAGGATGGAACCAGTACCAAGGTAGCCTAAAAACTTTAAAGTTAGTAGGTTAACTAGGAAAAGCTATGTACTCCATGGATAAAGAATTCCATGTTAGGAGTTACCTGAAGGACCCTTGTTGATTGCATTCCTATTTTTGATTAAGTAGATTGTTTAAAGGTAGGTTGCCTGAAACAGGATATACCTATCTTATGTAAAATTATTTAGTAGAATGTTGTAGGTTAGTCTGGGATTAAAGATTATCCAAAAGTAAAGGATGATACCTATGCATAGTGTAAGATAGCCTTAAGTCAAATCGGCCCTGAGTAGGTATATGATAGATGACCTTCATTCGAAGTACTGAATGTGAATACTTTGGCCAAAGTAGTGGAAGGTACGACATCCACTTAGATGTGAGATAGTTGAGACTACACTGTCAGTTCATTGTGATCCATCATGCTAGTTCGGGATTGTGAAATAGCAAGTTCTAGATGTATAGGACACAACACTATGCTCAGTTGGGTTGTCACAGCTGGTTACTTTACCAATCTCTTCATTCGAAGGGAGGGCCATCTATCCAAAGATAGATGTGCGGGGGACCGCATTAACAGTCCGTGGTTGGTGAAAAAGCACCCGAGTGATGTTTCTCCTCCACAGCAGGCGACAGATACACCAAGATTTGAAAGGAAGGGAACCTAGACCATCTTACTACTATTTGTGCAAAATCTTACAAGCTATGTATGTAATTGTTTTACTTTTGTACTCTATTTTATATTTACAATGAAAATGGAATTCATGTGGAAATATATATATATTGTAACTTGCATGTATTTTTCATTAAAGAAAGGAAGAATTTTATTGCAATGTCTTTGTTACTTGTTACATTTATATGTTTGAAGTGAAATGCTAGAAAATTTTTAATTACCCAAGAATGGGGTCGTTACATGTGGTATCAGAGCTACTAGGTTCTACACTGAAACCTATGAGCTCATTACGCAACAACGCGTAAACCTTGTGAGGAAACAAAGGTTGAAAAGTTCTTGTGCTACAACAGAAAGAGGAAAGAACTTAGTAAAATGAAAAGGAAGATGTAAAACCTTAGTAACTTGTGAAAAGTGGGACTAAGAACTATCTTTGGAATTAGACTTATGATATTACCTAGAATTGAAGAAACTTATTCAATTAGGTTATGTAGGAAGGTTAGGAAGAATGACCAGTATACACCTTATCCTACAGTATAGTTTTATAACTCCAAGGAAAAAGGAGAGGAATGTCAAGATTAGGACATCGGAACAACAATGGAAAATGTCAGATGAGAAACCACTATAACCTAGGAAAAGATAGAGTAAGAGGCTGCATGAAATGTGGCAAGGTAATGTCTAGTATACCAGGAAATGAAGACCGGGTGTCATCATAGGTAGGACATGAAAACTCTCTTAAGGAAAATGGTAGAACATAAGACAGATCGATATGTCTATGTTCGGAGAACTAACATAATGTTCTAATGGACAAAACTCATCAAAGAAATCAATGTTTTTGGAAAACTTGGCTTACAAGATTTAGATCTTAAATAATATATTGTGGACAAGTAGTTACTTAGTAATCCTGAAAGGGTATTTCAGTTTAGCAAATAAATGATAGGGTTGTGTAAACCAAGATCTTACTTTGAAACATTCAGTTGAGTGAATGTGCAATATATTATTTTAGTCAATAAGTGAAAATGGTAAACCCAAAACTTGAATGAAAATCTTGTGAATGTATGCTTATATGTTTTACCAAAAGATGGTTAAAAGTATAATTAGGCTAACTTGTATTAAAAATTCAGGTTTAAGTCAAGCTTTTAAAACATGGTGAAAGTGTATGAAAGGATAAGAAATAATCCTGGTACAAGTCGTGAAGAGGAACAAAGAGCCACAGGTGTTGAAGCAACACTCGACTTGATTTTGGCAAGGTTAACCAGTCTAGAAAATGAAAGAGAGAAAGAAAGGTTGGAGAAGGAAATAACCAACAACAACACGGAAGGTGAAAGTTCGTCTCATGGATGTGGTGAAAACCACAATGATAGGGAAAAGTCACCAACCAACTCTGCTGAAAGGAACAGGAAGATAGTGTCCACAGAGCTATCTCGGGACATGAAGAAGATAATACTGCCAAAGTTTGATGGCAGTGTAGGTGGTGATGAAGCCGAAGTATGGCTAGTCTAGATGGAGAAGTACTTTGAAATAAGGAATTACGATGAGGTGACTAAGGCAGCTTGGGGAGCATACCAATTAGTAGGTGAAGCCTCTAATTGGTGGATGAACAAAAAGTTGGAACTTGATATAAGTTCATGGAAGCTAACTTGGGAAGAGTTTGTTGAGATTTTCCACAAGCGATGGTTGCCACAACTCTATTATGACCAAAAACTCTCTGACTTTCGAGAATTGAGGCAAGGGACCATGTTAGTCAATGAGTACTGGGAGAAGTTTACTCGACTTCTTCGATATGTCCCCATTTATCATAAGGATGAGCGATTCTGGATTAGGAAATTCATCTTGGGACTTAACAGGAATATTGGAGGTGGAGTTGATATGCATGGTCCGAACACAATGGACCTTGTGTATGAAAAGGCCATTAAGCAAGAATAGAAGCTTAAGGCAGACTCAACCCAGTATGAAGGAGGAAAACAAAAGAAGGATACTGAGGTCCCTAATAAGATTTCCCCCAAAAAGGAAGAATTTGCGCATGACACAGCAAAGAAGAAGGGGAAGAGATCTCGCTTCAATGAAAAGGAATTCAGAAGAGAATGGAAGAGAGACAACTCAGGGTATGATGAAACAAGCAGAGCTAGTGAAGGTGTTAATAAAACTGGGGAAATCATGAAGAAAAGAGGACCAAGAGCAGGATGCTTTATTTGTAGAGGTAATCATTATGCAAATGAATGTCCTAACAAAAATTCTGGTACCCAACAACATGACAACTCACTTCCTACTCAAAAGGCCATGTTTCAGCAGAGGAAACATGTTGGCATGAATGATGGACAAGCTGATGTCCAAATAACACCGATCAAACGTTCTTGAAACTTTCAAGAATGAGGAATAAATGTAGTGATAGGATTTTATGCTTTGAATAAAACCTTAGGTCATCGAGGACGATGAATCATAAGGGGGGGAGTATGTTACACCCCGATTGTATAGCTACTATTGCATAAGGCAATTGAGTCTAATGTTTGAATCTTTGATATGAATAAAATGTGTTTTGTTATCAAAATGAATGAGTTATATTTAAATGATTGTTTCATCTGATTGATACTTCTATCAATGTTATCCTTGATAAATGTTGCATGCATAGTATTGAATTGTGAATATTCTAACTTAAGATGTTTTGTATATTGTTGATGTTGTGAACAAGTAACTGCCAAGATTGTATGTCTATGGATGCAAGAACAAGAACTCTTCCTCCGGGCAGAGGGGAGACATCACTCGGGAGAGGGGCTTGGTTGAGTAATCGGTAAGGTAAATCAATTGAGCATACACACACTCACCTTAGACTGGGTAAACCAAGTCAGTTTTGTATGAGTAAAAGGTAAGTCATCCATAGCTTGTATGTCATACAAGTAGAGGTCTTGACTGCTTCTGTGTGTGAAGTTTATCCTTGTGCTTGATTGTGAGATTTTGATCGTCATGGAGGTATCATGTTTGGATATCGGAAATAAGTATATAAACACATGTATAATATATATATGTTTATAAGTGTACGTCCGATAATGTGGAATATTAATATTGCCTGGGATTTATATATATACATATATACATAGATATATATATTGAAAGTACGTCGACTAGCTTGCAATATATGTATTCGACAATTTAATATGTATACGTATGTATAGTTATATTTGTTAAATATATTTATATATTTAATTATATATAATATTATTATAGTTATATTAAAATATATATGTATATTAAATACTTGGGTATTTTAATATTTATATGTTTAATATTTAAAAGAGCTATAATAATATTTATATATGTAAATGTATCTATTAAAATATTCTAAAACTCTTTAGTGTAAAAATTAAAAGATTAAAATCTTTTAATTAGAGTAAATATTATAGAGTGAATTTATGGAGAGATAATATTACATTTTATTTATATTTTAAATAAGATCTTGGAAAATAAATTAATGAATTTGACTTCTAAAGTCATTTGGTAAATAAATAAAATCGACCTCATTAATCATTTTGAGAAATCCTGTATGAATATGAGGATGGGAAATCTTAAATATATTTTAATGTTTGGCAAATAGCAAATACTTTGCAAAAACATTTGAAAGGCCAAAATCATGAAATATTCACACGCCAAAGTTGAAGTAATTTTTGTAAAGGAAAAAAAAGGAAATTGCGGCCATGAGGAACCCGCGCATGGCTGCAAACTCATGGCAGAAGACCAGGTCGCGGCCAGATTTAAAGGCGTGAGGAGGTTGGGAGAGAAGCCAGATGGGGTGCCCTCAACAAGTGATGTTTTCCTGCAATGAATACCAATCTCCCATTGTTGGGTGCCATAACTGGTAAGTGCTTGTAGGTGTCCTTCATTTGATTTTTACCATGTGGATTTTGACAAATTCCTCTTGCATTTGGGTCGAGTCACCTCTCTTTTTGCTGAGTACCTTGATAGTTTATTGCCACAACATAGATTGAAATTTTCAATAAGGAAGGTGTCGAATTCTCATACCAAAAATATACCAGGCATGAGAATTCAAAACCCATATAAGAGTTTCTCTCATTGCCATTTAAACACAACTTTCATATCTGCCTTTGCAGGTTTCGAATTTCTGAGAGAGAGCTACAATTTGTCTTTGTTGTATTGTTTTGTGAAGAGAGCTGCAATTTTCCATTGTTGTATTAGAGCTGCAATTTGTCTTTGCTGTATTGTTTTGTGAAGAGAGATGCAATTTGCCAGTGCTATATTAGAGCTGCAATTTTGTCTTGCTGTATTGTTTTGAGAGAGAGCTGCAATTGCCTTTGCTGTAATCAAGGCCAGTCACAGTTTGCCATTGACAAAGTTGAGGAGACTATGGGATTTACTTGCTGCATTGTGGAGAGGGACTAAGTTCAAAGGAAGAAGCTGCAAAGTGAATTAATAGCAACAAGGAAACAGGCATGAGAGAATTATCTTTCTATACTCTGTTATTTTTATTTAATTAAAGCTACTTGAATCATGCATTGGTTGCATTAGGGAATGAAGTAGAGTAGGAAGTTACAAGAGAAAAGCTTGTTAAAATGAATAGTGTGAATTCATATAAAGGCTTGTTTGAAAATGGAATAACTTGTTTCATAAGAAAGCTTGTTTGAAAATGGAATAACTTGTTTCATAAGAAAGCTTGTTTAAAAATAGAATAGCTTATTAGGAAAGCTTGTTTGAGAATGAAATAGCTTGTTTCATAGGAAAGCTTGTTTGAGAATGAAATAGCTTGATTTCATAGGAAAACTTGATGAAAAGGGAATAGCTTTGTTCAAATAGATGAAAAGGAAATGATGGAATACTTTAATAGAATTTTATGAATTGTATTTACTTGAAATATTGCTTGATATCCTTATATAAAAGAAATGAGGAACTAGTTATTAAATACTAGGTCGAGGATGGAACCAGCACCAAGGTAGCCTAAAAACTTTAAAGTTAGTAGGTTAACTAGGAAAAGCTATGTACTCCATGGATAAAGAATTCCATGTTAGGAGTTACCTGAGGGACCCTTGTTGATTGCATTCCTATTTTTGATTAAGTAGATTGTTTAAAGGTAGGTTGTCTGAAACAGGATATACCTATCTTATGTAAAATTATTTAGTAGAATGTTGTAGGTTAGTCTGGGATTAAAGATTATCCAAAAGTAAATGATGATACCTATGCGTAGTGTAAGATAGCCTTAAGTCAAATCGGCCCTGAGTAGTGTATATGATAGATGACCTTCATTCGAAGTACTGAATGTGAATACTTTGGCCAAAGTAGTGGAAGATATGACATCCACTTAGATGTGAGATAGTTGATACTACACTATCAGTTCATTGTGATCCATCATGCTAGTTCGGGATTGTGAAATAGCAAGTTCTAGATGTATAGGACACAACACTATGCTCAGTTGGGTTGTCGCAACCGGTTACTTTACCAATCTCTTCATTTGAAGGGAGGGCCATCTATTGAAAGATAGATGTGCGAGGGACCGCATTAACAGTTTGTGGTTGGCGGAAAAGCGCTTGAGTGATGTTTCTTCTCCACAACAGGCAACAAATACACCAAGATTTGAAAGGAAGAGAACCTGGACCATCTTAAAACTATTTATGCAAAAGCTTACGAGCTATGTATGTAATTGTTTTACTTTTGTACTTTGTTTTATATTTACAATGAAAGTGGAATTCATGTGGAAATATATATATTGCAACTTGCATGTATTTTTCAATAAAGAAAGGAAGAATTTTATTGCAATTTCTTTGTTACTTGTTACATTTATATGTTTGAAGTGAAATGTTAGAAAAATTTTAATTACCCAAGAATGGGGTCGTTATAGTCACACAAATCTCTGCAATTTTTGCTCATCATAAAATCAAATGTAGTGTATTTTTGCAGTATGTGAGATGTGGGTCAGGTGTAAGTTGGTGGATACTGATCAAGATTTTTGGTCAAAACATAACAGAAGGTAACAATTCAACATCCATAACTTAGAAGCTCTAGCAAGAAGTAAATATAATGAGCTAACAGTTTAGCATCCATAACTTGGAAGCTCTACCAAGAAGTAAATATAATGAGCTAACAGTTCAACATCCATAACTTGGAAGCTCTACCAAGAAGTAAATATAATGAGCTAATAGTTCATCACTAGTTCAAATGATAAAATAAATAATACGAAATCCAGATAATTGAACATCATCACATTACTAAAGTCAAAATTTGAGCTTTTTAATTGAATTTCACATGAAGGAGTACATATTGGCATTGGCAATGCAAAAAAATTCCAATGCCCAAAGACAAGTCTGCATGGAGCAAAGTTGGAACTTTGAAACTCATATTATCAAAGATTGAAAATAATAAATCAAGTCATTGTATCAACTTTTCTAGAAACTTCCATGCATCAGGTGGTGGAATTTCCATTTGCTCTAATTGATGTTGTTTGACTTGAATTTTTATTAACATTTCATGATTGTAATTGGAAATGGAACCTGTCTTGAATTCTTCAATCAATTTTGCATTCAAGGTTATCAGTGTTCTAATGGAATCCAAATAGTTCACATCTGGGTTTTGAGGAAACTAGTCCAAATCCAAATCAATCTTCATTGCACCTTCCATCTTCTTTCTGAAACCATCATTTCCAATGAATCGCTCATTTGTTTCAAAAGCCTCTGGAAAACCAAGCTCTATGAAGTTCCTTACCTTTTCATCCACTACCTTCATCTTGTTTGCAACCAAATGCCAATATTCCTTTGTTCCACACATTCTTGAACACTTTTCAATGATAGATGAAAACTTCATTGAGGTTTCAATCCGATTAGTAATCCCTTTGATTTCAGATCATTGTCACTGGCTTTGTAGACTGTTTGAAGAACTTGATTTGCATATCTCTAATTCTAGCACATTTTTGTTGTCCACTAAATATTTGTTGAGCTTCTTATAATGTTGTCTGATAACATCAATCAATTCAAACATGTCACACAAATGATCAAATCTCTGCATTATTTCATCCTAGGTCTTTTGTTTCATATGCCTCACTGTATCTCTACAAAATGTAGATAGCTTATTTTGAGAAGACTTATTTCTTCTTTTGCTTCTATCAGCTCTGTTTCCAATCTTTCGTTTGTTTTTCTTTGTTTCTCCAATTTTTGTTCCCACTGTGCATTTCCATTCGCAATGCTTAGTCTTAATTTTTCAGAGGTGGATTTTTCCTCATCATATTTCTTGTTGCTCTCATCTACCCTTCACTTCAGGTCATTCACTTCTCTCTCATTTGATTTATCCTCTTTGCTTGTTGATGTAGAGATAAATTTTATTATTCTTTTTTCTAATTAATTGCTCTTGTTATCTGTTGCTTTCTTCTTTGCTTTCTCACTTGCTAGGTTTGACTGTAACTTTTCTATTTGGGTCTACAACCTTTTCTTCTCTCTATCTTGCTTTAGCAATGATGTGTACACCAATTCATTGTTCTTCTTTGATACATTAATTTTGTCAGTATTTTTCAGGCCAATAAAATCCAATTAAATATTGGTTACTTGTATTCAGATCGATCCATCTGATTTGTTGGTTTGTTTTGAATTGTGGGAACAACAATTGTGTACTCCATGGTTTATTTATTTATAGCAGACACACTCTCCATCAATTGCTTCTTTTCTTTTTATTCAAGTCTGATTTATTTTTAAACTCTTCAATGAAATCATAACCTGGGGAGGTGGGAACAATGGAATGCTTGAATGAAGAAGGAATAGGAGTACTTCTAGTTGCCAATGATGTCGCACCCACACTAACTGGAATTGGGGGAGTGTCTGGAAATAACTCCTTTGTGGTACTGGTGGATCCACTGATAGTGTGACTTGGACCCATCAAAATCCTTTGCCTCTTTTCATTGCCTTGATCACCTCGTGTTATGTGGTATCTTTTATTGTTTTCCTCTTAGTATTGTGTGTAATTTGTGGTTGTAGCACATGTTGACCACTACTAGTACTACTACCCATACCATCGCCACCAATGGCACCCCTAGTTGCACTAAGTTGTCCACTAAGGGAATGTCCTAGTTGTGATTGTATCTGACCACGAGGATGAGGATTGGAATCTCTAAAAAATTGAGTTTCACTTGTATGCCCTTGGTCTACTTTTTCACCTCCATGCCCAAGGCCAAATTTATCACCTATTTTTCTATGCTCAACACCTAGTATTGTCCAAGGGCCTTGTCCTTTGGACCCCAAAGGACCACCTTCATAACCAATTTTTTCAAGTATGGTTGCTCCTGAAGTATATGTTGAACCATATTCTTCTTTTGCGGCCTCACTTAAACCAAGTTTGTAATTGGAATGGCTTTGTTCTTCTTCTTCCCTATCAATATCATCATTAGATTCATCACTTCCTTTGCTTCCATGTTGATCATGATGCTCTATATTCCACAATTTGCTAAACTCTTTATCTTCTTCGTTAGCTCCATACTCTTAAGAGCTCTTGGATCACCTAGGTCCTTTCTCATAGACCAAAAGGCAATAATTTTTTATCGTGACCAATTTTTATCTATAACTTCCTTCTCTAGAGAACCTGGAATTTTTACTCTACTAGATGGTTTATCACTTTTTCCATAAAAAATGTTGTATGTCCTGATTGTCTTTTGGTGCAATGCCATAATTTCTGCTGACAATTATTCAAAAGAAATACCATTCTCAGCAGTACTTTTCTCCATTGCTATTTTGACCTCATCCCAAGAATCCTTGTTTCTCAAGTTTTCAAGCAAGGGTTTACTTTGATGTTGAATTCTATTTGCAATATTCCTATTGGCCACAATCATTGATTTAATGATGTCACATGGATCATACTGCCAGTGACAGATAGAATCAAAGTAAAAGAAATCAAAATATTATGTGCCACACTAAATGCTTTTCTCTCAAATGTGAACCCTCCACATGAAAAGGGTAAAGAAGGAAATAAGGTCTTCTTTTGCTGACTGAGAAAGTGTAGTTCATTGGCACTCTACACCTGCCTTACATATTCCAATGCAAAAACCCTTTATGTCACATGTATTGGAAGTTCGTATGGTTGTACTCTAGATCCATAAAATCTTAGCATAGTATATTCTTCCATTAATTACCAATCAGCCAATTGTATTTCTTTTCCTAGTTGCATGCAGTTTCTACATGACATAGGCAATCTAGGCATTGGAGTATCTGTAATTACTTGATGCAATGGAGCCAAAAATTAGTCTAAAAATTGATTGTAGTTCCTTCGAGAATCATGCATCCTTATCTCAGTGGTCCATTCATATACTAGAGCCATTTTATTTTCCTCTGCATTACTATAGGGTTGAATCTGAAGCTTGTTGGTCTGAAACATTCCTCTAAATTTGAATAGAAAAAGATAGCACAAGTAGGTTGTGAGCCTAAATGTCTTTTTGGAACTTGCTTTAATCATTAAAAATTGTTTATGCATGGATTCTACAATGTGCAGAGTATAATTATATTTGACATGTTCATCAACATAATGGATATTATATACCATTTCAAGGAGGCTTGCACCCACTTCCAAATTGCTATCCAGACCGAGGCAAAATGCTAGCATGGAAATATTATCTTGAACCCATGGTTTAAAAATATCCAAATTATAAGGAGGCTTATGCTCACCTTTCAATTTGTTTCTATCCTTAACTATTTTATTTAAGAAATCATTTTTCAGCCTTTCTTCCACTGCTTCATAATCACTAGCAAGCTTTTTTAGGTCAATGTGGTGGTTTCCAAATTCTTCGGTTGTAAACCCCACCACTTGTCCAAGTTCTAATGCATTAATGGATAACAATTCTTATTGGTTATCCTTATTAACAATTTCTCTTTTCTTATCATCATAATTTTCGGCATAGACCATGATAAATTTTGGGCAAGCGAAAACTTCGTGTAACATCATGCACCCTAATCCAGTTACCCACGGTGCACTGATACTATCAACTTGTGTGTGCTTTGCAGCCTTATTTTGAGATGAAAATCTAAGTTTTGAGGTACGCCTACCATAGATTTTAGGATCATAAATATCATGGTACCCATCGGTGAAACCTGGGGTTTTAAGCAATTCTGCATAATGCATTTTTTTATCGGACATTGCTCTAGTGGTACTGGTGGTAGACATGATTATACAAATGTGAATTTGTGAAATTTGAATTCCCTAATAAGTAATACCTATTATTCCTCCTTAATTTTAATGAATTCTTGAGTCTCTAAAGTCTAAACCCAAACTTCAAACTTTGACAAAATAAGATTTTAAGAAATGTCAAACGATGAAACGTAGTTGCAGGAATTCTTTCACTTACCCAAATTTTGAGTCCCAACTCTTCAAAATTGGAATGGAATTGTTGGAAGTGGAACTGTGGAATCCAAAATAGGGTGGTGCACTGCAATGAGCAATCTGAAGATTGAAGACTTTAAAAATCACTGTACAATTTCAAAGTGCAAAGTGTTTTAAATGCTTTTTTTTCTCGTAATTGGAACGTTAAAGTGAATGACACGTCTTAGGAGTTAGGTATACAAGACTTCAAGTTGAAAATTCTTATCCGTTGATCTTTCTAAATCTAATGGTTATAGGGTGATTCCAGAGGTTTAATTTGGGAAGCCTATCGCTTTGTGCATTTCATTACGGAATGCAACTACAACCATACATCAAATGTTAATCCAACGGTTGAAACTTGAGTAATTTATGATATTAACTTTAAAGTTTAAAAATAAACATTAATCACTTGACAGTTGACACTTAGCAGTACAAAGTGTTTTAAATGCTTTGTTTCTCAAAATTGGATCATTAAAGTGAATGACACGTCTTAGGTCTACAAGTTGCAAATTCTTAACCGTTGATCTTTCTAAATCTAACGGTTATAGGGTGATTCTGGAGGTTTAAGTTGGGAAGCCCATCGCTTTGTGCATGCCATTACAGAATGCAACTACAACCATACATCAAGTGTTCATCCAACGGTTGGAACTTGAGTAATTTATGATATGAACTTTAAAAATAAACATTAATCACTTGACAGTTGACAACATGCCTGGAATTTGACTATCTATTTTAGAGTTATACCGTATATTATAGCTATAAAATTTATTAGACCGTATAGTTTGACTTGCTATATTTTTATTAAACCGTAAAAAATTATTATATAGTATTTTAATTTATAATATATATCATTTTATAATTTTTATTATAAAAATAAAATAGAATATAATTTTTTTGAATATTTTTAATATGAATTTAGAAACTTTTGACATTTTTATAATAGCTATCATTTTTTATATTAATATAAGTGATTTATAATATTATTATAAAAATATATATTAATTTAGAATCTTTTCAAAATAAAACATAATTATTTTTAATTTTAGAATATGTTTTACAAGATTTATTTTTAATATGATTTTAGAAACCTTTCTTAATTTTTAATTATAATAGTAGATTTTTATATTTACCACTAATAATTATCATTGTTTTCTAATTTTTCAAGATATTGCATTTATAAAATATTTTATATAAAAATTCATAAATTAAACATTTTTTTTTATAGGCATTTAAATGACCAAACCGTCATAAAATTTTCATATGACAAGTAGTCGATAGGGGTGACCATCAAATTCCAGGACTGGCTAATAGTGACACTTAGTAGTACAAAGTGCTTTAAATGCTTTGTTTGATTGTTTCTCGAAATTGGAACATTAAAGTGAATGACACGTCTTAGGTCTACAAGTTGTAAATTCTTAATCTTAACCGTTGATCTTTCTAAATCTAATGGTTATAGGGTGATTCTGGAGGTTTAAGTTGGGAAGCCCATCACTCTATGCATTTCATTACGGATTGCAACTACAACCATACATCAAATGTTCATCCAACAATTGAAACTTGAGTAATTTATGATATTAACTTTAAAGTTTAAAAATAAACATTAATCACTTGACAGTTGACACTTAGCAGTACAAAGTGCTTTAAATGCTTTGTTTATTGAAATTGGAACATTAAAGTGAATGACATGTCTTAGGTCTGCAAGTTGCAAATTCTTTAATCTTAATCGTTGATCTTTCTAAATCTAACGGTTATAGGGTGATTGCATAGGTTTAAGTTGGGAAGCCCATCGCTTTGTTCATTTCATTATGGAAAGTAACTACAACCATACATCAAATGTTCATCCAACGGTTGAAACTTGAGTAATTTATGATATTAACTTAAAAAAATTAACATGACACATGTGTTTTAAAGTCAATACCATAGGCACCGACCTAACAATGCTTTATCGGTGGAACCCCCATCACAGCCTCGTCGATGGCCTGAAGGTGAAGACTCATAACTCATAAAGTGCACTCCCCGATATACCGATAGAGTCAACAAAAGTAAGCACATCGTTGTAACACATAAACATTGGTGGAACGAATGATTGCATTCCCCCAATGGCCCGATATAACCATAAATTATCAAGTGCATATTGCATAAAGTATATTACTTAATTTCTCAAAAGAAAAAAACTGATTTGAATATATTAAATTATTAATAGACACTGAAGTTTTGAACTCACAAAGCAACTCTTTACTCTTAACCGTAAATGAATAATGAAGATTCAAGAATAACACAACACAACCATTTATTTTATTGCAACTGAATTTCAATGTCACATTATTACATATCTTTTTACACATGAGTAGCACTGTAGCTCTTGTTTTGTATAAATAAAATATGTCAGTGTGTCACTTTAGTAATTTACATAAACAAAATTTAATAATTTATTCCAAGTTGTTGCTCATTACAATGGATTACAAATTGATTCCAATTTCCAAGCTTCTACTACTGAAAACTTACTACAAATGTAACTCTAAAAATAAATGCATGATTCCAAGCTTTTGTTGGTGACAATGTAATACAAATGTGGTTCTGAAAATAAATTCATGATTCCAAGCTTTTGTTCCTGGATTTTCCAACCATTCTGGGGAAAGGGGGTTCTAATCATTCCTGGGGAAATGGGAGCCATGAAGATACAAAATGTACTTATCCACTTCAAGAACCAGAGTCATATAGAAGATGTAATATAAATTTCTCTTTGAAAATAAATGCATGGGGCTTGCCTGGCCAACCATGCTGGGGAAATGGGAGTTGTTAGAATACAAGAGGAGAAGCAAATATGCTCCCATCTTTAGCACGTAGCTTCCATGCACTAGTATAGCACTTACCTCCATCAAAGCTCCTCATCCTGGTTCAAAACCTATTTGAGAAGTCAGGTTAACCAAATCAACTTCTTTTCGATTCCACCCATTCTGAACTTGAAGGAAATTTGTATTTTACTGATTACTCTATAGCTACATAACTGTAGGTAGGAGAATTTACAATATCCCCAATACTGCATCATCTTCTTCGTGAATCCTTATTAACCCTAGAAAATAAAAACCCTTATGGCACTATCCACTATTCACTGAATCACTAATACTATCCCTATTTATGGGTCACCAGTACTGCTACCATCCTGTATAATTAAAATGTTTAATTTGATTGACGTTTGGCCACATGCAAACTATACCTCAAGCTAACAAGTTGTCAAAATCACTGATTCACCAGTGCCACTCAAAGTTCAAACGATATGAAATCATTACAAATCTTGTTTCATTAAAGCTATGAGTTGTCCAAGAAATTGCTTCAGATGTTCATATCACATATGGAATTAATCGCCGCCACTGCCACTGCCAACCACACTTTCTTCAAAAAGATTGAGAATTTCAATTAAATGAAATGTACAACATCGAGGCATTGAAAAGACTGAATGAGGGATGAGCGATGGGCCTTTATCTCACCACATGTCTGCATCTAACGGTTTTAGTGTTATTCCAGAGGTTTCAATTCATAAGTCTAATGCTTTAGATATTTACTTCCCGAATGCAACTCTTTTTTCTTGTTGGTGTACAAATTTGTCACTTTAACCATGAAAGTAGATGCAAAATATTTTAAAACAAATGACACAAAGTTCATTTTTTTGACAATCAGTAAATAAAAGCGATATTTTCTCTTTTAACAAATGAATTAATCTGAACACAAAGTCTCAGAGATGAAACAAATATGCATTTTGAATCTGACCTAAGAGATAAACATTGAACAATTATCATGAAGAAACACAATTCATTCATAATTAAAAGGAAGCATTAATAAATACATAGATTTAGAAATATATTCTTTTATCTCTCTAATGCCAAAAATGTGGTTTGACAAACCTGTCACCCCACACCCTGTACAATCAAAATTCAAAAAGCGCTCAAAAATTGAAACTACACCCCCTTATCATTATGTGTCACAAATTCACAATTCACAAAAGGATTCATGCATTTTTTTAAACTGTTGGAGGTGTCGGGACTCTATACAGTTCCAACTGCATTTCCATAACTAAATTATGAAATTCAATGCGTTCTTCTTCTTCTTCTAAAACGAAAATCACCCTATTGTACTCGGTATAGTTGGTTTTCTCTTTCCACACCACTGAACGTAGCTGGGAAATGATGTTGAGTTTCTCTTCTTCAGGCCAGTTCAAATTTGGTTGCATGATGATCACAGGTACATCTTCCCATACCCTGATATCGGCTGGAAGTACCATTTTGAGGAAACTCTGAGTATGGAGTTTAAAATGTTGCCACCTTTCCTCGTATGCAGGCTCACTTAACTTTACCAACAAGATGTGACAATCTGCTACTAAATCCATTTCTCCAACCTCCTTATTTAAGATCTATCCTTTCAGAGGATTTAAAAGATTATGTTAAACCTATCCAGTTGGTGTTTGATAGCATTTGAGAAGACATCCCTTAATAACACCGTACAATTCATTAAATGAGCTGACACTTCGAAATTTGTGCATCCCGCTGAGGTTGCCCAATCATTGAGAAACATAAATTTATAACCATTTATATGGTAATAAAATCTCAACCATTGACTTCTAGAAATCTAACGGTTCTAGTGTATTCCGAAGGTTTCAAATCGCAAGTCTAGTGCTTTAGAGATTTACTTCTGGGATGCAACTACAATCGTCCATTGAACATTCATCAAACGACCCCTATGATTTTTCGTTGGCATATCTGTTTATTTTGCCACTAGATCTTTTTATTATTTTGAGATTCTTTTTAATTTTCCAATCAAAATATATTTTTTGCTTTGAAAAAAGGTTTTAATCGCCAATGGAAAACAAATTCTGGTTTGAAAAATGGTTTTAATCGCCAATGAAAAATATTTTATTTGATTAAAAAAAATTGCAATTCGCCAAGATTTTCCACGAACTACCAGGGATTATAAAAGATTCACCAATTGGAATTTTTTTTTTTCCCGAAAATTGAAAAAAATTGCCAATAAAATTAATATTTTTCATCGAGAAGTATACAGGATTTTACACCTACACCGAGGGGGGGGTTTCTTAAAGTTTTCCCTATTCCTAGGTGAGATATCTAGCTGAAATTTAAAGCGCATGACAAAGAATAAGTATTCTCTGGAAATAATTATGATGAAATGGATTCTAGGGAGGGACTGCATAGAGTATGAGGATAAGTACAGAGTTAATACTGACCTCTGCTCTCATTTTTTTGTGTCTTTGCTCGAAATTCAGACATCGAAGTGGATGATACTAAGACTCATTAAAGAGATCTTCCCAAAATGCTACCTTGGAGACCTTGGCGAAGTTGTGACTAATGTTGTGTATGGCCTTGGTCTACCAGAGCAAGTGATCTTCGCTGACATATCGAAGAAGACACAGTGGTGCCTTGGGTACCATTCTTGAATGAATTTTGCCTTCTGACGATTGGAGAACACTGCCAAAGGGTTTCTCGTGCTTGCGACTTCCTCTTGAGATGCTACAATGTAGTGCTCTTCTACGACGTAGAGTGGTACATCAACTTTAGAAACCTGGTATTTCTTCCTCCAATTGTCGTTGATGTCATGAATGCTCCTGTTGCTTTTGTTGCTCCTGATGCTATTCTAGATGCTATTCCTGATGGACCTGCTACTACTGACGGTGATGCTACTCTGGTTGAAGAATAAATTCCTTTTTCTACTTAATACATATACTCAAAAAGTATGGCCAAAGAGCCATTTTGAATTGTAATACCTCAAAGCATATGAATATAAAGCTCTTTTTGAATTTTGTCTCCTTTGCACTTCTCTACTTTTTGCATCATGGATTTTGTACCAAAGCTCAAAGCTAAACAAAAACTAATAAAATATTTACATACCTACATATCTACATAGGTAAAATGATTAACGAAGCTAATTGAACAATTTGAGGTGAATTCCATTGATTGGAATTCCCAATGCTTCTTTTTCCGTATTTTCCAATTCAAATGCGTTATGTTGCTTGCATTGAATAATACGAAAAGGGCCTTCCCACAGACTATCAAATTTCCTGTGTTGGTTGGGATTTGCGGCTCTCTCATTGAATTTTACCACTAAGTCTCCCCACTTAAGACTTTGGTTGGAAGTCTTTTTGTTGAACAACTTCTTGACTACCCGTTGGCAGTTGTTCATGGCCATCAAAGCTTTTCATATTTTTTCTTGCACCTCCAATAGCTCAAGTAACCGTACCTCCATGGCTCCATTTTGTTCCACCTCAAGAGACTTAAGCAACTAAATTTTATAGATTTCCATGGATATAGGCAATAGCGCTTCCTTCCCATATACCAACTTGTATGGAGAAGTCTTCAAGACTTTCTTAGGGGTTATTCGGTCTATCCAAAGTGTTGCTTTGAGGTTTTGATGCCACTCTTTTTGATGCTCTAACCCGATTCTATTAATGAGTTGGACTAAATTTTTATTAGTCGACTCAGCTAGACCATTTCCTTGTGGGAAATAGTTTGAAGATGTATTTAGGAATATTCCATGCTGAAGTGTGAATTGACATACATTTGAACCCAGAAAGGCCTTTGTATTTTCAAAGATAATGGTATTTGTTAGGTCAAACCTCATTACCAATTCCTCAAGGAAATTCACAATCTCCTCCTCTATCGCATTCTTTAGGGGCACGACCCCGATCCATCTAGTGAAATAATTTGTGGTTGTGAGGATCCATTTATGTCACACTAGAGGTTGGATTAATCATCCTGATGAAATCAAGTCCTTACTATGTGAAAGGTTCTTCAACCACTATTGGCTTCAGGGGCATTGGTGAGTTGTTCCTCGTCCCTGTGAAGAATTATAATTCTTTGCATCATTTAACCAAAGAGTGTGAGTCATTAAAAAGTGTAGGCCAGAAATACCCGACACACATAATTTTGATGGTGGCGGTCTTTGTAAAGAAATGTTTGCCCATCAAACTACTATAAAATACATCTAGGATCTTCTTCACCTACTTTGAGGTGGCGTACCGTAGAAGAACGTCATTGAATTTCCTTTTGAAAAGGATCCCCTCAATGAGCACATATCCGATGTTTTGCAATCTATAAAATATTTTCTTCTAAGATGGGAGGCCCGCCAGATATTTCCTAATCTATATGAAAAGGAAATGAGAGCTATTGGGAAAAGGGTTTAGAATGGGAAAAGGAAGCAGATATAAAAAATAAAGATTAATCCCTAAGGTGATGTGCCAAGATTTAGTTATGTGGGCATGGAAAACCTTCCTTTTGGATGAGGTTTGAGGGCCTATTCAACAATTTGCATGTCCGGGAATAACAAAAAATAGAGATGAAAATCTTAAGCAGTTAATCAAATGACATAGTATAACTTCCGCATACATCTATTGAACAAGAGAAGTATGAGACATGATTTGATCAATAAATCTCCATTAAAATTATAAAATTTATAGATAGAATACTTAATACAACAAGTAGCACAATATAATGTATTATATTAATTAAGAAATAGAGAGGTCGGACAATTAGCACAAACTATAAGTCTTAATATAATAATTAGAAAAAACTACAAAGGCTTAGACCTTTTCAGTCTCTTTTTCTATAATTTTTGAACCCTTTCTTAGAGAGCAAGAGCAATATATATAGCTCACCCACCATCATAGAGCTAGTAACTAAAAATATTCCTAGGTATAAGCAATCATAACCGTCACCATGATTTCCCAAGGCCATTGCAACAAAAATATTTGATACATAGCATGTGGTCACCTTCTAACAAGGTTCGCTCCCCAAAAAATGATGACTCTAGTCCCAAGGTAGAAACAATGAAACTCTCTAGGCGACATGTGTCACTCACCCACAAATTTGGTTAGGACACATGGTGAAGAGACGGGGCTTCACACTCATTCATTCCAACCTTTCAATTAAAATCCCAACAGAGAAGACATGTGGAGAAGTCTACATTTGAACGCTAGTCATGGTGACCACCAAAAGGTTGTCTATGAAGTGATGCAACGTGGCACATGAGTGGAGCTTGGAGGAGAGACAAAGGAGAGAGGGCTCCCAAAGTGCATGCTTCTAACACATGGAAAAAGGGAAGGGATCGAAAGAGAAGCGAGGGAAGAAACCCTTTCAATGAGTGTGTGGTGGGCACGTGGTGCAAGCGAGCAAGGGCATTGTGAAAAGGGACTGGTGATACTTAAACATATAAGTCATGGGTTGGGGATATGTAAAAATAACAATACCAACCCAAAGGGAGCTCCAAGGATTTCTATCCACAATGTATTAACAACAACAATGATGCAAATTCATGCTCATATGAGTAATTAAGATTTCCTCATCACTTTCTCATTATTTAGTCATAGTTTGGAGTTGTTTGATGCATTTTCCCTTATACCTGATTTGCTCTATTTAAGATTTTGGATAGAAATAAAAGTTTTTGATTTGGGTTTGATTTTTCATGAGGGATATTACATGGACTCATCTATTATACTCCATGCTTCACTTATGATCAGGGAAAAAACAAGTGATGAAGACAATTGACTGCAATGTGTTATACTGACGCATGAACAAAAAGGATTGACTATAGGAGAGCCAATGAAAAAGTATGCACCCAATAATGATTTCTCAAAAAATTCCCGTTTGGTGTGTAATGAGAACAATAAAATGTCATGTATACTTGAATTGTAAATAACATGCCCTTTCATCCATGTGTTCCAAGATAAGAGGAAAGGGTGCAATAAATAGATATGAGATAATTAGATGTTAGGCTAATGGGAAGCAAGAATCCCAAAAGATTTTCTTAGAAGAAGAATAATTATTAAATAACAAAATAAATTTCCCGAAGTTTCATCTAAGGAGTTGAGCAATGAGGGGGAATAAAATCCATCCCCTAAATTCTAAATAACCAATTGCAATTTGGATCATTATCAAAGATTCATTGTATTCCTAGTAACCACCGTATGAATCAGTTGCCCTTGATTTGTAAGGGAATCCACTAAGGTGTTAACTTCTCTGAGATAGTGGACACATTAATAATATTGTAGTTTTGATAAAAGATAACTAACTTGGTCCATGGTATATTCTAGTTTCTAATTGTTAAGTTTGGTTTATATGAGTATTTATGCTGACAATGTGATGATTCTAAAAATATATTTCTAACTACTAGTTCAAGGTCCAAGCTTCTATATTTTATTTGTTATTTGTGTTAGAACACTATATACTAAGAGGGGGGTTGGGTGAATCAATATATCCTACAAACTTATCCAATTCAACTTTCTTAAACAAAAATTCTTGCTTCTTCAAGCATATATTTAGCATTCAAGGCACAAACACACAATGACAACACCAGATTTACATGGAAAACCCTAAAAGGGAAAACCATAGTGAGAAATTTGCTT
Organism: Sequoiadendron giganteum; assembly: GCA_007115665.2. NCBI lineage: Eukaryota > Viridiplantae > Streptophyta > Pinopsida > Cupressales > Cupressaceae > Sequoiadendron > Sequoiadendron giganteum. Next base: position 614,860,000 of record CM021103.1, on the reverse strand, counting down.
GTAGCTACTATGCAAAATCAAGATTTATAATAGGTTTTATGGGTTGCAAGACAAATAAATTTTACAACTCTTGCAAAATACAACACTTATAGAGAGAGGCTACAACCTCAACATATAACACTTGATGAATTATGGTGATCAACCACCATTGCAACACACAAAACCTTTTTTACCTCTAGCTCATGACTTTCAACATGCTTGCACTCTGGTACCTTCAGTTCACTGCTTTCGACACTCTTCCTTCAACACATACACTTCCTTACAGAGACATACACTACTACCTTCAGCTCACTTCCTTCAACACACTTCAAATATTTCTTTGCATTCTCACACACACTTAGCTACCTTTAACTCACTACTTTCGGCACACTTGCAATCTGCTACCTTCAACTCACTACTTCTAGCACTTTCCTTCAACACATACACTTCCTTACACACACATACATTGTTTCCTTCAACTCACTACCTTAAGAATGCTTCAAATACTTCTTCATAGACTCACACACACTCTACTAACTTTAGCTCATTTCTTTCATCACATTACACACATTATACTACCTTCAACTTAATGCTTTCGACACATTTCACTTTGAACGCATTGAACACACACTATACATCATGAACAACTTGATCACACACTTGATCTTCCATTTATACCTTCCGCAAGCTTCAAAAACTTTCTCCTTGTCAACCAAAATGAAACATATGACATGAAGCATGCAACAACCATAAGACATTTGGCTCCAAAACATCTATGGGAAGAGGAAATCGAATGCAATCCAAGACAAGAGATAAGCATGACCTATTTTACCTTAGCACACATTTCCATGATAGTGCATGCCACAAGAACTTGACACAAACAACTCAATATACCAAGTCAACCTAACACACTTAACCTTCCATGAATTAACTCGAAACCACAAGTGGTACTAGAGAGACCAAATAACATGATGTAGATCACATTACAAACATTATATGATATATTTAAAAATGTTCTCATACATCCCTTTTACAACTTCACACAATATTATGTTGGTGCAAGAAAACAAACACTAGACCCAACATCTCTTGTAAACCCAAAAAACAAAGTCTTGAGATAGAAAATTGAATAACATACTTGTGATACACCTCAACATCTGAAACTTGAAATAAGAGAACATATAGGGAATTTGAATTCATCCTCCAAAACATAAGACCACAAAATCAACTATGAAGCATTTCTCCGAACCTTCATGACTATAACAACATGACCTTCACACTTCTAGCTTTGGGAAATTTTGTAGTAACTTTTATGTTCTAACAATATGAACATGTGTGCTTCACACTTGCTTCTATTGAACTTCCAAACCATAAAACTATATCTTCAAATGCGGAGGAATGTAGAGCATTCTTCGAAGCTTCTTCAATACAAATTTTTGTGTCAGACTATTCATGAGAAGTAGGAAATGTACAACCATGTACAACATACTCATGACATACTTCACAATACTTCTGATCAATATACTAATGATTAACACATTAATTGCATCGCATGCAGCCTTCCACATTACCATACTACCATATTGTTGACATCAATGACAACACCAAAAACAATCTTGCAACAATTTGAATCTATATGAAGAATTTTTTGAAGCAACAACTAAGATAACCTAAATTATTCTATAATATTTCCCCAACACTTGAAAGTCCCAAATTTTTAGGGAAGGGATCATCAAAATTTAGTTTGACTAGAGAGGAAGGAGGAGCTTTCAATTTGATTAACTTTCTATCAATTTTCATCGAAGTGCGTTTGAAGGATCCATTAGCCAAAGGGGGTTTAAGCTGCTACCAATTTTAAGGACAAAATCATCCCAACTAGATAATTTATTGCCTCGAGAAGGTTGTTTGATAATATTAGCCATACCTATTTCTAAGGCAAATCTTTCTATTTGAAATTGACTTTTTCTAGTTTGGCAATGGATTTTCTAAAGATTTTTCTGTTTCTCTCTATCCAAATGTGTTAGATGATTAAATGATGGACTTCCCAAATACATGCATACATAGAGTCTTTGTATAATATTGATCAATTCTATAAATGGTGAAATATATAATCGGGTAAAGGGCTTGCCAAATTTAATTTTCTATAAAGCCACATCTTAAATTTGTAGCTAAATTTTCAATTTAAATTAAGGTGATCAAATCTTCCAGAATCAAACCATATATAATACATTTGAAAGTGAGAGTAATGCCTACTTTTCGTAGTCTCCTACTAGTAAATTTTTTTTATTAAGGGCAATTTATGTGAATTCCCTTGTCTTAGGAAGGCATGAGTCATTCTAGTAAAGGTTTTAAGGCTAAGCTTCTTATAAAGGGCTGTGTGTTAAGATATATCTTGAATTGCCCCCCCTAGACAAATGCACCATGTATGCATCTAGTTTGGAGGGGCAACAATCCCTAACTTATGTATGAAATATTAAAAGGTGTCTTTGTAAAGATGTTTGCAGCCTATTGCTTTGTGGGAACATACTCGATTCTTACTTCTTTCTTTGCAACCTTCTCTCTTAAGAAGTGATACTTGATATATACATTCTTGGTTCTAGAATGCATCACTGGATTCTTTGAAATATTGATGGCACTTGTGTTATCACATAGCATAGGAATGGTCTCATCATACATTACCTTGATATCCTTAAATTTTTGCTTCATTCACAACACTTGGGTGCAACATGATGCTGCAACTATATAATTTTCTTATGTTGTTGATAAGGATGTTGATTCTTGCTTCTTACCAAATCAAGAGACCAATTTATCTCCCAAAAAGGAAGCTCCACCACTGGTGCTTCTTCTATCATCAACACTATTATCCCAATCAACATCATTATGTGCACTCAAAGAAAATTCATTACCTTTTTGATAACATAATCCATAATCTAGAGTGTTCTTAAAATATCTAAAAATCCTCTTGTCTGCCTTCACATGAGTTTCTCTAGGATCAAATTGAAACCTTGCAACAAAGAAAATAACTTGCATAATTTCAGGCCTTGATGATGTCAAGTACAATGGGACCCCCGTTATAAACCTATACAAAGTATAATTAGCCTTATGTGACTCATCATCTTTGCTCAAATGACAACCTATTACCATAGGAGTACTCACTGGTTTGCAATCATCCATACCAGACTTCAACATCTCCTTGACATACTTTGCTTAAGAGATAAAAATACAATCATTTGATTGTACAATTTGAAGTCCAAGAAAGAATGATAATTCATCTATCATAGATATTTCAGATTATTTCTACATATTTTCAACAAAATTCTTACACATTTCATCACTGCCACCAAATATTCTATCATCAACATACACAACAAATACTAAAATTCTTTCATCCTCAATTTTAATGTACATATTTCTATTTTTGGTATCTTTCTTGAAGTCCTATTGGAATAATTACTTGTCCAACCTTGCATACCAAGCCCTATGGGGCTTACATGAGACCATATAAAGTCTTCTTAAGCCTACACACAATGTTTGGATCCACTGATAGCTGAAATCGATTGAGGTGCTCTATGTAAACTTTTTCTTCTAAGTCACCATTCAAGAAAGAAAACTTCACATCTATTTGATATACTTTGAAGTCCTTGTGAACAACAAATACAATAAACATTCTGATAGCCTCCATTCTTACCATTGGAGAATTTTTTTCCTCAAAGCCAATTCCTTCCACTTGTGAATAAAATTTGCACACCAACCTTGCTTTATTTCTCACAACTTCTCCATCTTCATTCAGTGTGTTTCTGAATACCCATTTTGTTCCTATCACATTCTTGTCTAAAGGCCTTAGCACCAATTCCCAATTCTGATTTTTCTCTATTTGATTTAGTTCTTCTTCCATTGCTTGAATCCATCCTTCATCCTTTCTAGCATTAACAAAATTCTCAAGTTCTATTATTGATAGCAAAGATAAATTTACTTGCTCATTTATGTTTGCAAATCTTCTCCTGGTCTACACTCCATTCTTGTCACTAATTATCTAATCTTTTAATTGATTCTTTTGAAAATACTTAGTAGGAGTCCTGGGGAATTCCTCTCATGCTTCTTCATTTTCTTCAATTTATTCTTAGATTCTTCTTCTTCTTAGCAAGAAGGTTCATCTGACCAACAATCTTCTTGCTCATGTGTGATTTGATGTGATTCATCATCAACCCTAGCATTTGCACTCTCAACTATCTTTCTCAGCATTTTATTATAACATTTGTAGTCTTTACTCGTAGTTGAGTACCTAAGAAAGATTCCTTCAAGAGATCTTGAATCAAACTTTCCCAAAACTTCATCTCTTTTGATAAAAAATCTACTTCAATTTTTTATTAATTACTTAACAGTTATCGATCTTCCATACTATAACTCGTAAGGAGTCGTGGTGTTGTCCACTCTTAGTTAACCTTTGTTAAGAATATAGAGATTATTATGGATGGTTTCTTTCCAATAAACATTAGATGGCTTGGCTTCATTCAACATTTCCCTAGCCATCTGTTGAACAAATCTACTTTTTCTTTCCACTACTCTATTTTTCTGAGGAGTTCTACCGACAAATAGATGCCTCTTTATCCCATGTTCTTCACAAAATTCCTCCAATTTATTTGATGTGAATTCACCACCTCTATCAAACCTTAAATACTTTATTCTAGCATTCATTTCATTTTCAACCATTGACTTGAAAATCTTAAACCTACTAAAATCTTCTTATTTTTCTTTTAAGAATGTAACCCATGTCATCCTAGAGAAATCATCAATGAGTAACATGAAATACCTTTCACCTTGAAGACTCTTTGTCCTAGTAGGTATGCACAAATCAATATGAATTAGTTAGGTTCGTGACATGGATTAATCACCTCTTATGGATTCATTAACTCTAGTTGTTGTATCAAGCATTGACAGGTCGATATTTTGGTGCAACGACAACCATATATGCAATAATTGGTATCGAACCCCTCACTTGTGCTAGGGGGGATTGTTGCAAGGGAAGCACCCTTGGTCTCTTTGTGTTATGCAAGCTCGAGTTCGTGGCATGGCTTAACCGCCTCTCGTGGATTCATAAACTCTGGTGGTTGTATCAAGAATTAATAGGTCAATCTTTTGGTGCAACTAAAACCATATGTGTAATAGAAGATACCTTATTTCATTAACACCCTTTAGATTATAAATTTTGTTTTTTGTCCTAGCTCCTTCTGCCACCAATTTTATAGAATTTTCTCTTCTAATTTCACACCCTTGATCATGAAATATAAGATTGTATCCTTTTCTACACATATAACTTACACTAATAAGATTATGCTTGAGAACTTCAACATAGAGAACATCTTATGTCTTGTATTTTCCATCAATACTTATTGTGCCCTTTCCATAGATCTTTGTTGATGAATTATCTCCAAACTTGACTAATCTGCCATTCCACTTAACTATATTGATGAATTTTATTTTGTCACATATCATGTGACTAGAACATCCAATGTCTATTACCTAGGGATTTTTTAATCCTTGAGCATGAAATGATGTTTGAACAACCATTGAATTTTCAACCTCATTTCTTGTTTCCTTGATTTTCTCAACAACATTTGCCTTTTGAATTTTTTATTTTGCTAAATCACTTCTACAATATTTTTCTATATGTCCAACATTGTTGTAGCTTTGACATGTCACATTGAAATCCACCAGAGAGTCAATAGAATTTCTACTTATAGAATCTCTTCTATTAATTTTATATTTGCACTTTATAGCCTTACGACCATACTTATTGTGGATAAAACAATAATAAAAAAATTCATGATTGGACCTATTTTTGGAGATACGTCTTGCATGGTGAGATCTTACTTGAGGTATGATATTAGCTTCCAAATCTCTATACATTTCTTTCTCCAATTCCTTTTTTAGTAAAATGATTTATTTCTCAAGCTCTGTGCATTATTTTATCTTGGCTTCAATTAGGGCATTTTTTTCTTTGTTCTCTTTTCTAGCACATTCCAAGTCTTCAAGAGAAGAAATAAGTTCACCCTCATAATCAACTTCACCTTCTTCATCATCCACAGTTTTGTTTGAACTATTAGAGGTCACAATTGCCAAGAATATAGATTCTTCTCCATCATCATATGATGAGTAGTGTTCTCCTTCTTGTTGTACCCCAAATTAAAATTTTCGCTACACTTAAGCATTTTGAAGAACTGAGTCAAGATATTGTTAAAACTATCAGAAAAGGTCAAAATGGGGGTTTGCATGTCTTGCATGGGGGTCATAAGCTTGAAATTTTCAAAATATGACAATCTAGGCCGGTTCAAAAATACCAAACCTATAATACCCAGATTTCAGTTTTTCATCCCTAAATTTTAGGAAAATTTCTATTTTTAGTAGTTTTCTAAAAAAACAAACTTTTTATGGGTTTTTCTGGGTTTCTTACGAAATGGATACTTGTAAAATTTTCTAAAAATAGAAAATTTGGCCGTTAGGGTTAAGACTAATTTTGATTGGCTTAAAATACTTCCTCATCAGATTGGTGTAGTCAAAATCACAAAAAGGCCAGTTTTACTCTACTGGGTCTATTCTGCTTTTTTAGAAGCTGCTTCGGGGATCCAAGGTCATTCATGGAAGTTAGTCAGCTGCCAGGTGTCAGAATCAAGATTTCAAGCGTTAAATAGAGACTATTGATGAAGAATGTGCATGAGAAACGAGGAACAACCTGAAGAAGTTAAAAAATGAAAAAAGTCAAATTTTATCTAAGTCTAGAGATTTCAGGCGCCCCTATCAAGAAGAGGCGCCCATGTTTCAATGCCTTAGAAAATTTTTCATCTTGGCAGCCAAAAGTAATGGAAACACGTGTTACAAGGTAAAAGTTGAAAAACTGATAAAATTTTCCAACTCTGCCAGCCATGGGCGCCCCTAAAGGAGAAAGGCGCCTAGCTTTTCAAGAGGTCAAAAGTCAAAATCAGGGTTTCCATCTCCAGGTCAATGTTGCTTAGAATCATCCCAGCTCTGCAACGAATCAGTTGGCATGCTCGTAAGATCATCCGGTCACTGGAAAATTCAAGTCGAACAGGAGCCACAGAGAGAGGTATTTTAAAAACTCTGAAGACAAAGAACACAAAATAAAATCTAAGTCTGCATAAGATGGGTGACATACCACAAGAGGGGCGCCCAAACTTTTGAGATAATAGATGGTCAAATTTGCTGAAGACTTCTCTAACATGACTTCGTCAGACTAGATCCAACTCTCCAACGAATCCGTCAGCTCATTCATCAGAGTTAGCAGTCATCAGATATTGCCAAGCAAGAAGAGGAGAAAAAGTGTGAGAAATGGCAGAAAGTGGGAAGCAACAGTGAAAATTCAAAAATAAAAACTAACACAAGACGCTATGGGCGCCCCTGAAGGAGAAAGGCGCCTAGGGTTTAAGGCCACCAGAAGTCAGTTTCCGGAAACGAGTGATCCAAAAGGCCCCTCCCAGATTCATCTCAGCTATCCAGTGAACTTGATAGCCCGTCAATCTAACAAGCACAACACCTAGAATAGTGAAATCATCTGAAGGTCAGAAGACAAGCATAAAAATTGAAGATCATGAAAATGGCTAACACTGGAAGAAATGGGCGCCCTTATCAAGGATAGGCACCTGACATTTCGAAGGGATAAATGAAGCTTTTAGCAGATGACGTCTCCAGAACGAAGTTGTTAGATATGATCAAGCTCCACAATGGAAAAATTAGTTCGTTCATCGGATAAATCCAGAGGTCGGGAGACAGAGCTGAAGCAGGGTCAAAAAGAGAACAAAACATTAAAATGATAGAAATTTGGCTAAGTCTGGGGAGACTAGGCGCCATACCTCAAGAAGGGCGCCCATTCCTTCATGCCTTAGTTTATTTTTCAAAAGTTTCAAAATTTTCAAGAGAAGAGAAATACGCCTTTCCTCAAGGCATGAATTAGGTTTAGGGTTTCTTCAAAATTAGGGTTTGAGAAGCTGTTTTCAAAGCAAAAACTTATTTAAGGACACCTCTATGTATTATTTTTTATATTTTCTTGCAGGTGCCTTCAAAGAGAAATAGAGTAGCAGCTTCAAACCTATGTTTTTCAAGATTTAAGAACACTAACTTGTTGGTTTCTCATAAATTTTCAGATCAGCAATCAAAGAAGACCTCCTCTTTCATATTTTCTCATCAAGAACATCAAATTTGTGAAGAGGAAGGCCTATATTATCGAATTTCAGCAAGCTGATCCATTTTTGTTCTATCTTCTGGACAAATTGTTGAAGATTTCTCTCTAAGTTGCAGCAATTGCTTTTATTTTGCATGTCAGGGAAAACTTCATATTCATCCATTTCTAGTCTTCTAGGTCTATGTTAAACCTTCTTCTGGACAAAACCCATACCTCAGCTTTTTTAGAGAAACTAAAAGTTGTTGCTTTTTCAGTCAGAAATCGGGGTTTTCAAAATCTAATCAACTGGGTCGATTCAAAGTATGCTCAAGAATAATACCCAGATGACAACTTTTTTCTGCTTTTTCAGTCTCCACTTCATATTTTCAAAAACGGACGATCTGGGTTGGCTTGTAACGAAATTCTAGTCAAAAACCATATCTTAGAATAAATCTCAAAAATTTGTCCATTGGAGGAAGAAAAATTAGCAAGCTAAATTTAGAAAGTTTGCCAAAACTTGTCTGAACCTGGGCGTGTTTACTATCAATATTCAAGTCTTTCATAATGGAATACACTCCTATAAAATTCAAGACCAAATCAGTCCTTTACCACGATTTCATTGAAATAGCCGAGACAAACTTGCATCACATCCAGCCAGTGTTCAATATACGTCCTTTAGAAGATGCAGGCAATACCACCATCAGGCATCTCACCCATTTAGGCCTTCTCACAGTAGCATCCATACCTTTCTCAATAGAGAGCTTAGAGTTCATAATTGCTTGCATCAAGCATTACAATCCAACTACAAGGGAGATATAGTCAGTTGATGGGAGAATCATTTGCAGCCTAAAACCAGATATGATTGAAAAATGCTTCTCCATTCCACCATGGCCTGGAAGCGTCACTATCAACGTGGAAGAATGTGAAAAGATATGGGAAGAACATCAAGATAAATGCAGCAAGAAGATTGCACATAGGTGGCTGAAAGAGAAACATTCTAGATTGCCAAAGGATGTCGGAAGAGGACAGTTCAAAGAGGAATTCACCAACATAATAACCCTACTCAATCGAGTCACAGGTCAAGTAGATGCAACAAGGTTTCAGCCTTGGATGTTCTATGTGATACCTCATATAATGAAAAAGATAGAGTTCTATGACTGGCCTACATTGATCAATGATTGCTTACATCATCAGATAAATGAGTACTTTCATAGACATGCATTTCACATGGTCTCCTACCTAGTCTATTTGGTTGCCTATCAAGGTAAATTTAGAGGGTTAAACACGGAGGGTTCTTTAAACATTCAACATGTCTACAACTACTATACTCAGTTGGAATTCATTGTTGCATCAAGTCATTACAAAAGGGTGAATGAAGCATTCTTGATTTATACAGTGCAGAACCTAGACAACGAGCTACATGTTCGCATCTCATCCATTGCCAGGGCTGCAATATCAGAATGGGCAGATTGGTTTATTCAGTTCGCCACTTTCACTTATCTAAGGGTGTAAGGTTATTCAGGAGCTCCACTTATGTTACCAAGGTATCCATCAGATGAGGTAGTATGCATGGAATTCTTCAGGCATATTTCAAATGTTCACACCCGTCTGTGTAACAAAAAGAAACCAACCTTTAGCTTTCCTTTTGCTTTAGGCATTTACACATGTAGATCATCCGCAGAAGCTAAACTAATGGGTAACGAGTTAGATAAATTTGGAATCAAGCCTTTCAACGAGAGACGATTATATGATCCCCATGGCTTCTATGCATCTAGACTTGGTCAGAACTATGCTCATATGCCCGCACTTGAAGACTTTTGAGCTAATTGCAGGGATGAGTATGAGGTGCGAAGGTGAAGTCACAATAGGTTAACCCTTCATCAGATGAAAGATTGCTTATCAGAAGATATTGAAGGGCTATCAGATGATGATGGGGATGTAATTCTTCCAACCTACACTAGAAATAAGGTTGAGCAACAACCTCTTCCATAGGTCAACTGGGCTTATAAAGAATGCATCACAGTGGAAGAAAGGACAAGACAAGTGGTACAGTACAACAAGACTTTCTTGATTCTAAAGAGAAGGGAGTCTATTCCAATAGCAAAGCCGCCAAAGAAACATTCATCTCTTCCCTCTTCTTCAAGAGTGCAACCAAAGAATAAAGAAAAAGTTCAGTCTCAAGAGGTCACAAAGGGCAGTAGATCAGAAAAGAGTGCTAAAAGGAGGTTGGACTATACAGGGATTGTTATATAGGAGCAGCCTATAGCTGAAACAAAAGTTCCTCAACTAGAGCCCGTACTTCAAGAAGAAGTGCAACATGATGAACTGTTGATACAAGAAACACTACCATCTCCTAGGTCTTTGCCAATTCACATTGATTTGGAAGAGGAGGAGATAGAGGCCAATGTTACAATTATTCCTCCCTTGGATGTTAATAGAAATACTACATCTTGGCTTGAGAGCTCCTTGGGAAAGACAAGAAGAAGGCCTTCGTATCAAGTGAATGTTGATGACCTTAGCATATACCAGGAAGCACGCAAGAAGAAGGCCAAGAAACAAATGCATTTTGAGAGGAATCTTGAGGGTGAAATGGTCATGGAGACAGCTACGCCTTTTGAAGACAAAATCAGAGATGAGGTGGATGTTGACTATTTTATCATGGTCAAAGCAAACCTTGGTAAAAGTACTCGACATGTTGATTTAAGTTTGTTTAAGATGGTAACAAAAAACATTCAAGAAAGAGTGCAAAAGGATGGAGAAGACAAGGCAGCCCTCAAGGCTGAAAATCGTCAACTTCGATTATGCATATCAAATCTTATCCAAGGCACCTCACAAAGAACTTAGTTGCTGCCTCAAGTCTTAGAAACACCAGCTGATCAGCAAGAATTAAGGCAGTTAGTTATTTGTGGTAAACAAACTAATGAGTGGGTTGAAGAGATCATCAACAAAGGAAAAGAGGTCCTGACACAAGTCTTTTGGTTAAGATACAAGGCTCATGATTTATGTCAAGGTATCCAGGATTTTGAACAGTTGATAGCCGAGTTCAAGCCCATGCACGAAATCATAATTGCAGATTTAGAGATGGCTTGTGGCTCTACAATGGCGAGAGAAAATAAAAGAAAAATCCTGGAGTGGAAAGAAAGTCATCTTTTCAAGGTGAATACATATATCAGAATATCTAAGGAGTTCGCAACGTATAAACAAAGAGTTGTTGATACTCTTAGGTTCGTCAGAGAAGTAGTTGCAGCAATTCCTTGTTAGTATTACCTTGAGGATGGTTCCTACATTGGGCTTGACGTAGTCCAAGCTGAGTTTCAAAGCATATTACATGGCAACAGAGGTAGTGTTGGGAGAATGATGATGATTTCCATGATGTCAGCAAGATTCGAGAAAGCGGCCAATGAGAGTGAAGATTTCTTGAAATCAATTACAGATGGCGAAGAAATCTTGGAAAAGCGGCATTTTTCTATTAATAGCATCAACAATCCTACTTTAGATGAAGTTTCCCGCTTTTTAGTGGATGTGATTGAGCTTTAAATCTGCTTTCTTCTAGAAGCATCTTCCACGTTTCTTTCTATTCTTGTCTCAAATCTTTTCCATTCTTTGAGGATAGAAAGAAAATATTGTAACAAGTTGTCACGAGTTGGCACTTTCCTTTTTAAAAGCTTTCTAGGGTTTAGATGTTTTAATCTCTTCTAGATTTAGAAATAAAGCTTGCATGTTGGCAAGCAATAGTTGTAAAAGCAAGGAGATTTTAGGGTTTCCTACTTCTCTGCTTAGTTATAAATAAGAGCAGTGTTTGCTCATTTTAGTTTAACTGTACTTGTGATAACAAGACATAAGTGTCATAGTACCTTCTCTTTGTTATTCAGTATTGTTCACTTTATGTAAGGAGCAAGTTTGCATGCCTCTTTAGTTGCAAATACTTGTTTAGTGCATGTGTTGTGTTGATTACAATTAGGTTGATTGCGTGTTGCAAGCGTGTTGCTACAACTTGTTGTCCCAAAGTTGTAATCCTTGTTCCAGAAACTTGAGTAAATAAAATCTTGAGTGTGCTTTGTCTACCTTGTAATAAATATCTCAAATTTTAGTCTATTTGTTTTGTGTTAGAAGTATGAGTAAATAAAATCTTGAGCGTGCTTTATCTACCTTGAAATAAAAGTCTCGTATTTCCATAATACTTTTATGATCTCTTTTTCAGCTTGCCTTACAATGTATGTTGAAGAATAGTTCATTTAAGTATCTTTGTCAAAAATCAAACTCGTCCATTTCCAAACTCTCTTACTCTGTGTTTACTTGAGAGGGTGGAAACGTTTTAAGCATAGGTTAAGTTGTAGGTGTCTAGTTTCATTAAAGGGAAAACCTCATCCACAACATCTAGTGTTCTATAACCTTGTGTTCTTGCAGCTGAACCAAAAAGATAAGTGTAATTAAGTTAAGATTACTTTTATTTATGCAACTCAGCAAAAGAGGGAGCTTCCCCTCCTAATTCGAAGAGCAGTTTACTGCACATAGCTTTTCATTTCTAGAACGCATTCCAGAGGTGTGATTTGAAACACCAACAGTTTTCTGGCACCCACCATGGGGCACGAGACATAGAACTTAAAGAAAGCTTGCAGTTTACAACACATGTATGACTCTCTGGCATCCTACTGCTCCAATTCAACAACCTGATCTTATACCACTAGTTATCTAGCCAAATCTTGAGATAATTTAAGGAGAGCAAGCGTACATTATTAGCAGCTTAAGGAGTTTCATGTTTGAGAAGAAGGAGACCCCTGCTTAGTGGAGAGAAGTTGCAAAAGTACTTGACGAAGAAGAAAGGAAAGCCGACATTGCAGCCGAGAGACCTATATTTCCTGATCCTGCTTGGGATTAGTCAATCCCGGCTTACATAGTCTATACAAGAAGGAGGAATCCTCTCTTTCAAGAAGACATCAATGCTGATCCTTTCATTCCACATCCCATCCAACGAAGCTCCTAAAGTCATCACCATCAAAGAAGAAGAACCTGAAATCAAGTTAGAAGAACCTGCAATTCAGCCAGGAGCAATGGGTGACAACAATAACAATGACAACAACAACAATAATCGCAACAAAAATCGCAATCGGAGGCGAGAGATCCCACTGCCTTGTGGCAATCAAATTGGACCTTTGGCCTTGGCGGTAAATCATGAACTACCTAAGGGATCAAGAAAGCACTTCCCACAATTCCATGGAGATGGAACACAACATCCTTACGACCATGTTTCAGCTTTCTCAACTACTTGCGGTGTCTTGCACATCGCACATGAAGATTTTGCAGTATGTCTCTTTGTCGAGACCCTCAGCGGTGCTGTAGCAGAATGGTTCCACCACTTAGAACCAGGATGTATTACAAATTGGGTCACTATGGTTGACAAGTTCTTCACTAGGTTCAAACTCGCAGAAGATAGTCATGAAGATGGAAGCTCACGAGCCAATGAGAGAATTTGTGGCAAGGTTTAATCACCTTGTTACACATATCTCCCATACGCTAGATCCATCACTTGAAATTCTGATGAGCAGTTTTGTTAATGCTCTTCCATCTAAGATAGCCTTCTTCCTCAAGTCAGCGAATGAAATAGAATTAGAAAATGTACAGCAAGGCGCGATAGAGATCGAGGACAACATGATCACCAGTGGAAAAATGAAAGGCGATTCTATCAGGCCTTTAGTACAAAGTTCTGTTGATCCGCTATTGCAAAAGGTGGCAAATGAAATGACTATTCTCAAGAGGCAATTGCCTACTCAGCCTGCTCCACCTGCACCACTAGCATTACCAGCACCACAACAATATCAAGCTCCACAACGTTACCAAGCTCCACAACAACCATATCAACCAAGGAGGAACAATTTCCAGCCCTTCAACAACTTCAAGCCACGAGGGCCACCTCCAGCAAGGCAAGTAGTTGACAATACACAAAATGTTGTGTTTTGCTCCTTTCATGATACCAATGAACATACCGACTCTTCATGTCCTAAGAATTTGAGGATGACTCAGATCATGGGTTTATCCGAAATTGCACCAGAACCGAACTTTGTACCTACTCCTTGTTTGAATGTTGTCTTGCCTCAAATAGACAATTTCGATGGCGACTCCACAATGGGATACTTAGAAAGTGAACCTGAAGAAGAAGAAGAAGAGGATCCCCATCATTAGTCTCTTGCCGTGAATCCTGAAAATCATATATCTCCTATGTTCACACAAAATCAACATTAGAAAGCACAGGAGGAAGAGAGACTAAAGGTACAAAGAGAAAAAGAAAAAGTGAAGGAAGTAGTCCCTATTTCCAAGCCTTCTCAAGAAAATGTAAGTGCTCAAGACTCAAATTTTGATATAGTAGACTCCTTGATGAAAAATAAAGTGCAGATTTCTCAGCTAGAATATCTACAAGATCACCCAAAACAAGTCGACCGACTCCTCAAGTTCGTAAATAAAGGACCAGCCAAGCAGCCAACATTGCTCGAGTCATCCGTTCGAGCAAGAGACAAACCCAAGCCCTTCTATATTTCTCTATACATGGGAGGTTGCAAATTGAGCAATTGTATCATTGATTCAGGAGCCTTAGACAATATCATGCCACTTTCAGTGATGAATGCTTTAGGCTTATCATGCACCAGTACAAAAGACAAATGTTACTCACTAGAGTCCAAGTCGGTACCATTAGTCGGACAGTTGAAAGATGCCCAAGTAAGACTGGCAGCTTGTCCAGAAAAGAAGATTATGATGACCATCCTGATAGTTGACATCCCAGCTAGCTATGGAATGTTGTTAAGCCGAAGTTTCTGCAAGGACCTCGGTGAAGAAAAACAAATGGATTGGTCTTCCGCGACCATTCCAATCAAAGAAGGAACTTTCAAGTTGGAACCTGAGCTCAAATCTAGATTTGCGGTGGTGAAATCTCAAGATCCGCAAGCGCAAGTCCTATTTCAAGAAACTAGCCCAAGGACTTATGTGTTGTTGGAAGAAATAAATGATGAAGCAAATCAAAACAGTGGACTCATCAAAGGAAGGTTCACAAAAGAAGAAAAAGGAAAGAGCAAATTATACCCTGAAGGAAAATTCATAGAAAATCCAAAAATGTGGACTATGCAATTCGATGGGAGTTGCTCGATTGGTTCAAGGGTGGGAGTTGTCATAATTTCTCCTGAAGGAAAGCTGTATCCATTTGCATATCGCTTGCAATTCGAATGCACAAACAATACAGCTGAATATGAGGCACTTTTGTTAGGCCTTAAGAATGCCCAAGATATGGGTATTAAGCAACTCAAAGTCGAAGGTGATGCCGAGCTAATCATCAAACAAGTCAAAGATCAGTATCAAGCGAGAAAAGATCACCTTCGAAGTTATAAAGATAGTGTCTGGAATGTAATAGACTGGTTCGAAGCATTTGACATTAAATATCTTCCACGTGCGGAGAACAACAAAGTGAATGCTCTCACAGTTTCTGCTTCTCTTTTCATACCAAATGCTGATTTTTGCCATAATGCATTTGCCATCGAACTGATACACAGACCTCCAGTTCCTGATAACAACCAAAACTGGCAAGTTTTCAATGATGATGATCACATCAAAGATTTTCTCACTATGGAAGACAACTTTGAAAGTTTGTTCTTTGAAGGGAGTTCATTCCCTTTTAGAGAATCAGTAATTGAAGATTCTAAAGCAACCAAGTCAGGCATTATCCAATTGCAAGGAAATCATATTTCAAAAGAAGAAGTCTTTTTAGAAGATATTTTTGACAGACAAGACAGACATGATGTTGAGTCTTTAGAGGAAAAGGATTTTATACAACTAAAAGGAAACAGGATTCCTAAAGGTTTAGTATCGTTGGAGAATCTGTTTGATAGACATGACAGACGCATCCAAGATCAGAGAGATTCAAGTGATAAGACTTATGTTGAATATCACTCAGTAAACATTGGAACTGAGGACAAGCCTCGGCTTATAAATTTGGGCAACTGTTGTACACCAAAAGAGAGTGAGAAGCTGATCTCCTTATTCAAAAAGTATAGGGATGTTTTTGCTTGGTCCTATGAAGATTTAAAAGTCTTCACTCCTATCGAATTGTCTCACACAATTCCTTTGAAACCTGATGCTAAGGCTTTCAGACAGAAACAAAGGCATTACAACTCACTCATTCAAGGTACGATCTATGCTGAGATTCAAAAGATGGCTGATGCTAAGATCATTTTTTCGATACATCACTCTACTTGGGTATCAAATATAGTTCCTGTGTGAAAGAAGAACAGAGAAATCAGAATCTATGTCAATTTCAGGAACCTAAATCAGTCTTCTCTGAAGGACAGTTACCCACTGCCAATCATGGATCACACCCTACAAACTATCACTGCGTCAGAAATGCTATCTCTACTTGATGGTTTTTCTGGGTATAATCAAATTGCAATTGCTGAAAATGACCTGTTTAAGACCGCATTCACCACCCCATGGGGAACATTTGCATATGAAAGGATGCCTTTTGGTCTCATTAATGCAGGTGCAACTTTCCAAAGAGCCATGGATTTGGCATTCGGGGATCTGAAGAATAAAGTTATTGTGGTCTATCTAGATGACCTCACTATTTTCTCAAAGAGGCAGAAAGATCATTTCTCCCACTTATTAAATGTCTTTGAGAGATGCAAGCATCATCATATTTCTCTAAATCCTAAGAAATCTATCTTTGCAGTAACTGAAGGCAAGCTCCTCGATCACATCGTTTCAAAGGAAGGAACTTGAATTGATCCAAGTTGGGTCAAATCTATCAAAGATTTGTCCCTTCCAACCAGCAAGACAGGAGTTCACTCTTTCTTCGGTAAAGTAAACTTGATACGAAGGTTTGTACCAGATTTCTTTGAATTGACGAAAGAAATATCTGCCATGATGAAGAAGAAGTCCGCTTTCAAATGGATAGAAGAAGGAAAGAAAGACTTCGTTGCAATCAAAGAAGCCATTAGTCGAGCACCAGTCTTGGTGCATCCCGATTTTGAAAAGAATTTTATTCTCTACTATTATGCATCAAAGCACACTATGTCGACAATATTAACACAAAAGCTAAATGAAGAGGCAGAATCTCCCATTGCGTTCATGAGTAGCAGTTTCAAGGCTAGTGAAACACGATATTCTCAAATTGAGAAGAATGCATATGCAGTGGTCAGGGCCATCAAAAATTTTAGGTTCTACATCCTGAACTCCCACACAATAATCTATGTCACTGATCCAGCAATGAAAAGTGTGTTAACACAACAAGAGATGGGCTCTAAGAGAGGCAACTGGGTTGCAAAAGTTCAAGAGTACGACTTGGAGATTCAACCAACCAAACTCATACATTGGAGAGGTTTATGTCAACTGATAGCTGAAGATGGCAATAAGAAGCTCAAAGAGAAGGTCATACCAGAGCTCAAACCTGAAGAAAAAGAAAATCTTCCTATGGTTCTACTGATAGAATCTGCAGGAGAATGGTTTATAGAGATTTGGTATTACCTGACATATGGTGATTGTCCACATCACTTGGATAAACAACAAAGGAGGACGTTAAGGTTGAAGGCCCAGAATTATGTCATAACGAATAACGTTCTGTACAAGCGTGGGCTTGATGGAACATTCCTGTTATGCGTCACCAAAGACCAACAACGGCGTTTGTTGGAATCTTTTCATGATCAAACTTGTGGAGGTCACTTTTCTTCAAGAGTGACAGCTTTTAAAATTTTGCGAGCATAGTTCTTTTGGCTGACTATGTTCCATGACGCATACGAATGGGTGCACAAATGCCAGTTGTGTTAGTAGTTTGTTGGCAAGATGAAGTTGGCAACTATTCCTCTCAGGCTAGTTATTATAGATGCTCCATTTCAGCAATGGGGCCTAGATTTTGTTGGTCCTATCAACCCACGGTCTACTAAAGGTCATGTCTATGTCCTTACAGCTATAGATTACTTCACTAAATGGGTTGAGGCCATTCCAACTAAGCGAGCTACTTCTGAAGTGGTATGTGACTTCTTAAAGGAGAATATTGTTTCACCCTTTGGAGTACCTCACAAAATTGTGATAGATAACACATCATGTTTCTCATCAGAGGAGCTATTAGAGTTTTGTTTTGATCACGACATCACATTAGCTCATTCATCAGATTATTACTCGCATGGTGATGGACAGGTGGAGTCATCAAACAAGAATATAGTCATAATAGTGCCCAAGTTAGTCGATGTTAATCAACGAGCTTGGCACAAGAAACTTTATGACGCTCTTTGGGCTGATCGAATCACTCCCAAAAGGGCTATTGGTACTTTACCTTTCATCATCATGTATGGTGCAAAAGCTATGTTACCCATCAAGCTTGAGTTGTCTGTTTTATAGCTGGTGACCGCAATAGAAGATGGAGAGTTTGCAGATCCAATTGAAAAGCGAATCATGCTCCTGACAAAGCTTCAAGAAGAAAGAGTGGAGGTGGTAGACAGAATCACCCAGCATCAGGAACGAGTGAAGAAAATTTTCGACAAGAAAGCTCGTCAGTGGGATTTCGAGGTCGGTGATCAAGTCCTACTGTGGGATAAGAGACATGAGCCCAAAGGAATGCACAAAAAATTTGATTCCTTGTGGCTGGGGCCGTTCAAGATCCACGAGTTCGCTGGGGAGAATACTTACATTCTCTCACACTTAGATGGAAGACTCCTACCGCTGCCTCACAGTGGACAATACCTGAAGCACTTTATCTCTTCGGAGGTGGAGTGAAATTTCTGTAAATAATCTTTTTATGCTTTAGTAATGTGTTTCCCCTTTCTGTAATTTTTCCCTTTGTAGTGTTGTGTTTCCCTTTCGCATAACAGTTTCATCATGTTTTAGGTGATTAAGAGTCTTGTTTTAGGTGATTTCTTAGGGAATGTCCAACTCTTAGGTGATGCTAGGAAGTCCGGTCACAGGTGACTTAGGGAAAGTCTTGCAAATAGGTGATTAGGATGTTATGCTGACTCCACTACCCAATGGACAAGGCACTAGTCAAGTTTGAAATCCAGAGATTCTACGGTTCTCCTATTCTAAAAGTATCTGGCCTGGTCCCCAGACGGAGCCTATGTTGTACCCCAAATTAAAATTTTCGCTACACTTAAGCATTTTGAAGAATTGAGTCAAGATACTGTTAAATCTGTCAGAAAAGGTCAAAATGGGGGTCTGCATGTCTTGCATGGGGGTCATAAGCTTGCAATTTTCAAAATCTGACAATCTGGGTCGATTCAAAAAGACCAAACCTACAATACCCAGATTTCAGTTTTTCATCCCTAAATTTTAGGAAAATTTCTATTTTTAGCAGTTTGCTAAAAATAGAAACTTTTTTTGGGTTTTTCTGGGTTTCTTACAAAATGGATACTTGTAAAATTTTCTAAAAATAGAAAGTTTGGCCGTTAGGGTTAAGATTGATTTTGATTGGCTTAAAATACTTCCTCATCGAACTGGTGCAGTCAGAATCACAAAAAGCTCAGTTTTACTCTATTAGGTCTATTCTGCTTTTTCAGAAGCTACTTCGGGGATCCAAGGTCATTCATGGAAGTTAGTCAGCTGCCAGGTGTCAGAATCAAGAGTTCAAGCGTCAAATAGAGACTGTTGATGAACAATGTGCACGAGAAATGAGGAACAAGCTGAAGAAGTTAAAAAATGAAAAAAGTCAAATTTTATCTAAGTTTGGAGATTTCAGGCGCCCATGTTTCAATGCCTTAGAAAATTTTTCATCTTGGCAGCCAAAAGTAATGGAAGTTACAAGGTAAAAGTTGAGAAACTGATAAAATTTTCTAACTCTGCCAGCCATGGGCGCCCCTGAAGGAGAAAGGCACCCAGCTTTTCAAGAGGTCAAAAGTCAAAATCAGGGTTTCCATCTCCAGGTCAATGTTGCTTAGAATCATCCCAGCTCCACAACGAATCAGTTGGCATGCTCGTTAGATCATCCAATCATTGGAAAATTCAAGACGAACAGGAGCCACAGAGAGAGGTATTTTAAAAACTCTGAAGATGAAGAACACAAAATAAAATCTAAATCTAGATAAGATGGGTGCCATACCTCAAGAGGGGTGCCCAAAATTTTGAGATAACAGATGGTCAAATTTACTAAAGACTTCTCTAACATGACTTCGTCAGACTAGATCCAACTCTCCAACAAATCCGTCAACTCGTTCGTTAGAGTCAGCAGTAATCAGATATCGATAGGCAAACAGAGGAGAAAAAGTGTGAGAAATGGCAGAAAGTGGGAAGCAATAGTGAAAATTCAAAAATAAAAACTAACACTGGAAGCTATGGGAGCCCCTAAAGGAGGAAGGCACCTAGGGTTTAAGGCCACCAGAAGTCAGTTTCCGAAAATGAGTGATCTAGAAGGCCCTCCCAAATTCATTTTGGCTATCTAGTGAACTTGATAGCCTGTCAATCTGACAAGCACAACACCCAGAATAGTGAAATCATCTGAAGGTCAGAAGACAAGCATAAAAATTGAATATCATGAAAATGGCTAACACTGGAAGAAATGGGCGCCCTTATCAAGGATAGGCACCTGACATTTCGAAGGGATAAATGAAGCTTTTAGTAGATGATGTCTCCAGAACGAAGTTGTTAGATATGATCAGGCTCTACGATGGAAGAATTAGTTCGTTCATCGGATAAATACAGAGGCCCGGAGACAGAGCTGAAGCAGGGTCAGAAAGAGAACAAAACATTAAAATGATAGAAATTTGGCTAAGTTTGGGGAGACTGGGTGCCATACCTCAAGAAGGGCGCACATTCCTTCATGCCTTAGTTTATTTTTCAAAAGTTTCAAAATTTTCAAGAGAAGAGAAATACGCCTTTCCTCAAAGCATGAATTAGGTTTAAGGTTTCTTCAAGATTAGGGTTCGAGAAGTTGTTTTCAAAGAAAAAACTTATTTAAGGACACCTCTATGTATTATTTTTTATATTTTCTTGCAGGTGCCTTCAAAGAGAAACAGAGCAGCAGCTTCAAACCTATGTTTTTCAAGATTTAAGAACACTAACTTGCTGGTTTCTCATAAATTTTCAGATCAGCAATCAAAGAAGACCTCCTCTTTCATATTTTCTCATCAAGAACATCAAATTTGTGAAGAGGAAGGCCTATATTATCAAATTTCAGCAAGCTGATCCATTTTTGTTCTATCTTCTGGACAAATTGTTGAAGATTTCTCTCTAAGTTGCAGCAATTGCTTTTATTTTGCATGTCAGGGAAAACTTCATATTCATCCATTTCTAGTCTTCTAGGTCTATGTTAAACCTTCTTCTGGACAAAACCCATACCTCAGCTTTTTTAGAGAAACTAAAAGTTGTTGCTTTTTCAATCAGAAGTTAGGGTTTTCAAAATCTAATCAACTGGGTCCATTCAGATTATGCTCAAGAACAATACCCAGATGACAGCTTTTTTCTGCTTTTTGGGGGAAAATTAGGGTTTGCTAATTTTTCAGTCTCCACTTCATATTTTCAAAAACGGACGATCTGGGTTGGCTTGTAATGAAATTCTAGTCAAAACCTATATCTCAGAATAAATATCAAAAATTCGTCCATTGGAGGAAGAAAAATTAGAAGGCTAAATTTAGAAAGTTCGCCAAAATTTGTCTGAACCTAGGCGTGTTTACTGTCAATATTCAAGTCTTTCAGAATGGAATACACTCCTGCAAAATTCAAGACCAAATCAGTCCTTTACCACGATTTCATTGAAACAACCGAGATAGACTTGCATCACATCAAGCCAGTGTTCAATATATGTCCTTTAGAAGATGCAGGCAATACCACCATCAGGCATCTCGCCCATTCAGGCCTTCTCGCAGCAGCATCCATACCTTTCTCAGTACAGAGCTTAGAGTAAATAATTGCTTGCATCAAGCATTACAATCCAACTACAAGGGAGATATAGTCAGTTGATGGGAGAATCATTTGCAACCTAAAACCAGATATGATTGAAAAATGCTTCTCCATTCCACCATGGCCTGGAAGCGTCACTATCAACGTGGAAGAATGTGAAAGGATATGGGAAGAACATCAAGATAAATACAACAAGAAGATTGCACATAGGTGGCTGAAACAAAAACATTCTACATTGCTAAAGGACATTGGAAGAGGACAGTTCAAAGAGGAATTCGCCATCATAATAACCCTACTCAATCGAGTCATAGGTCAAGCAAATGCAACAAGGTTTCAGCCTTGGATGTTCTATGTGATACCTCATATAATGAAAAAGATAGAGTTCTATGACTGGCCTACATTGATCAGTGATTGCTTACATCATCAGATAAATGAGTACTTTCATAGACATGCATTTCACATGGTCTCCTACCTAGTCTATTTGGTTGCCTATCAAGGTAAATTTAGAGGGTTAAACACGGAGGGTTCTTTAAACGTTCAACATGTCTACAACTACTATACGCAGTTGGAATTGACAGTTGCATCACGTCATTACAAAAGGGTGAATGAAGCATTCTTGATTTATACAGTGCGGGACCTGGACAATGAGCTATATGTTCGCATCTCATCCATTGCCAGGGCTGCAATATCAGAATGGGCAGATTGGTTTATTTAGTTCCCCACTTTCACTTATCTAAGGGTGTATGGTTATCCAGGAGCTCCACTTATGCTACCAAGGTATCCATCAGATGAGGTTGTATGCATGGAATTCTTCAAGCAGATTTGAAATGTTCACACCCGTCTGCGTAACAAAAAGAAACCAACCTTCAACTTTCCTTTTGCTTTAGGCATTTACACATGTAGATCATCCGCAGAAACTAAACTAATGGGTAACGAGTTAGATAAATTCGGTCTCAAGCCTTTCAGTGAGAGACGATTATATGATCCCCATGGCTTCTATGCATCTAGACTTGGTTAGAACTATGCTCATATGCCCGCACTTGAAGACTTTTGGGCTAATTGCAGGGATGAGTATGAGCTACAAAGGCAAAGTCACAGTAGGTTAACCCTTCATCAGATGAAAGATTGCGTATGAGAAGATATTGAAGGGCTGTCAGATGATGATGGGAATGTAATTCTTCCAGCCTACACTAGAAATAAGGTTGAGCAACAACCTCTTCCACAGGTCAACTGGGCTTATAAAGAATGCATCACAGTGGAAGAAAGGACAAAACAAGTGGTAGAGTATAGCAAGACTTTCTTGATTCTAAAGAGAAGGGAGTCTATTCCAGTAGCAGAGCCACCAAAGAAACATTCATCTCTTCCCTCTTCTTCAAGAGTGCAACCAAAGAATAAAGAAAAAGTTCAGTCTCAAGAGGTCACAAAGGGTAGTAGATCAACAAAGAGTGCTAAGAGGAGGTTGGATTATACAGGGATTGTTATACAGGAGCAGCCTACAGCTGAAACAAAAGTTCCTCAACCAAAGCCCATACTTCAAGAAGAAGTGCAACATGATGAACCGTTGATACAAGAAACACTACCATCTCCTAGGTCTTTGCCAATTCACATTGATTTGGAAGAGGAGGAGATAAAGGCCAATGTTACAATTATTCCTCCCTTGGATGTTAATAGAAATACTACATCTTGGCTTGAGAGCTCCTTGGGAAGGACAAGAAGAAGGCCTTCATATCAGGTGAATGTTGATGACCTTAGCATATACCAGGAAGCACCCAAGAAGAAGGCCAAGAAACAAATGCATTTTGAGAGGAATCTCGAGGGTGAAATGGTCATGGAGATAGCTACGCCGTTTGAAGACAAAATCAGAGATGAGGTGGATGTTGATGATTTTATCATGGTCAAAGCAAACCTTGGTAAAAGTACTCGACATGCTGATTTAAGTTTGTTTAAGATGGTAACAGAAAACATTCAAGAAAGAGTGCAAAAGGATGGAGAAGACAAGGCAGCCCTCAAGGCTGAAAATAGTCAACTTCGATTATGTATATCAAATCTTATCCAAGGCACCTCACAAACAACTCATTTTCTACCTCAAGTCTTAGAAACACCAGTTGATCAGCAATAATTAAGGCAGTTAGTGATTTGTGGTAAACAAACTAACGAGTGGGTTGAAGAGATCATCAACAGAGGAAAAGAGGTCCTGACACAAGTCTTCCAGTTAATATACAAGGCTCATGATTTACGTCAAGGTATCCAGGATTTTGAACAGTTGATAGCCGAGTTCAAGCCTATGCACAAAATCATAATTGCAGATTTAGAGATGGCTTGTGGCTCTACAATGGCGAGAGAACATAAAAGACAAATCTTGGAGTGGAAAGAAAGTCATCTTTTCAAGGTGAACACATATATTAGAATATCTAAGGAGTTCGCAGCGTATAAACAAAGAGTTGTTGATACTCTTAGGTTCGTCAAAGAAGTAGTTTTAGAAATTCCTTGTAAGTATTACCTTGAGGATGGTTCCTACATTGGGCTTGACGTAGTCCAAGCTGAGTTTCAGAGCATATTGCATGGCAGCGAAGGTAGTGTTGGGAGAATGATGATGATTTCCATGATGTCAGCAAGATTCGAGAAAGCGGCCAATGAGAGTGAAGATTTCTTGAAATCAATTATAGATGGCAAAGAAATCTTGGAAAAGTTGCATTTTGCTATTAATAGCATCAACACTCCTACTTCAGATGAAGTTGCCCGCTTTTTAGCGGATGTGATCGAGCTTTAAATCTGCTTTCTTCTAGAAGCATCTTCCACGCTTTCTTTCTATTGTTGTCTCAAATCTTTTCCATTCTTTGAGGATAGAAAGAAAATATTGTAACAAGTCACGAGTTGGCACTTTCCTTTTTAAAAGCTTTCTAGGGTTTAGATGTTTTAATCTCTTCTAGATTTAGAAATAAAGCTTGCATGTTGGCAAGCAGTAGTTGTAAAAGAAAGGAGATTTTAGGGTTTCCTACTTCTCTGCTTAGTTATAAATAAGAGTAGCGTTTGCTCATTTTAGTTTAACCGTGCTTCTGAGAACAAGACATAAGTGTCATAGTACCTTCTCTTTGTTATTCAGTATTGTTCACTTTGTGTAAGGAGCAAGTTTGCATGCCTCTTTAGCTGCAAATACTTGTTTAGTGGATGTGTTGTGTTGATTACAATTAGGTTGATCGCATGTTGCAAGCGTGTTGCTACAACTTGTTGTCCCGAAGTTGTAATCCTTATTCTAGAAACTTGAGTAAATAAAATCTTGAGTGTGCTTTGTCTACCTTGATATAAATATCTCAAATTTCCGTCTATTTGTTTTGTGTTAGAAGTATGAGTAAATAAAATCTTGAGCGTGCTTTGTCTGCCTTGAAATAAAAGTCTCGTATTTCCGTAATACTTTTATGATCTCTTTTTCAGCTTGCCTTAAAATGTATGTTGAAGAATACTTTGTTTAAGTATCTTTGTCAGAAATCAAACTCGTCCATTTCCAAACTCTCTTGGTCTTTGTTTACTTGAGAGGGTGGAAACATTTTAAGCGTAGGTTAAGTTGTAGCTGTCTAGTTTCATTAAAGGGAAAACCTCATCCACAACATCTAGTGTTCTATAACCTTGTGTTCTTGTAGTTGAACCAAAAAGATTGGCATAATTAAGTTTAGATTACTTTTCTTTATGCAACTCAGCAAAAGAGGGAGGTTCACCTCCTAATTCGAAGAGCAGTTTACTACACATAGCTATCCATTTCTAGAACGCATTCCAGAGGTGAGATTTGAAATGCCAACACTTCTTTTGAGGAGCAATATTCTTCTTTAGAGAGGAGGTTCCTCATGAAATTGTTCCTCTTGAAACTATTGTTTCTATTTTCATTTTCTCCGAAAGGACACTTAGAAGCAAAATGACCAACTTTTCCACAATTAAAACATTTGAAATTTAATTTACCTTTATACTTGATTGATCCTTTCTTTATCTTTCTTACAAATTTTTCTTCTTCTTCCTTAGATTCATTATGTGAACCAAATGTCTTTTCTTCACAACTTTGAAAGTAGCTTCTCTTTTGTGTGTACCTTGGACTTCATTCCTCGTCTCATAGGTGGTGAGAGATCCAAATATCTCTTCCATGGTAAGCTTTTTCAGATCTTTGGCTTCTTCAATTTGAATCAAATTGATGAGGGAGAGTTCTCAAAACTTTCTTCATAACCACTAAATCAGTTTTATCTTCACCAAGAGCTTTGATCCCATTGAATGCTTCATCTACTCAAATAAAATATATGGCTATGTTTTTTTCTTCTTTCATTCTCAAGTTCTCAAATAATGTTATGTAAGACTACAATTTCGCTTGCTTCACACTACCATTCCCTTCATAGAAATTTTTGAGTTTATCACATATCTCCTTAGTTGTCTTGCATTGTACCACCTTAACAAACTCTGAATTTTTTAGACCACTCAAGATGATATTATTTGATTTAGCATTGTTCTCATGAGCCTTCTTTGCATTAGCATCAATAATAGGATGAGTAGGTTCAATATAATCATCCTTTACAACTCTTCAAACATCATACCCTAGCAAAGTAAGGTAGACTCCCATCCTCACACTCCAAAATACATAGTTTCTTCCATCAAAAAATGGTGCTTTAGAGGACTCTTTCTAAGCCATGTGTCCTAAACCAAGATCTACCTTCAGCTATTAGGTTGCACTGATGAACTTATCTCTAATACAAATTGTTAGAACACACAAATATACTAAGAGGGGGGATGAATCAGTATATCCTACAAACTTATCCAATTCAACTCTCTTAAACAAAAATTCTTATTGATTCAAACTAATAAAGAATTCAAGGAACAAACACACAATCACAACACCAAATTTATGTGAAAAACCTTACAAGGGAAAAAACACAGTGAGAAAGTTGCTTGGAACTACTATCCAAATCCAACCCCACAAAATGAAACAAGATTTATAGCAGGTTTTATGGGCTACAACTCAAAGGAATTTTACAACCCCCTACAAAATATCACTTATAAAAAGAGGCTACAACCTCAACATACAAAATTGATGAAGTTTGGTGATCAACCACCACCACAACACAAAACACATTTTTTATCTTTGACTCATTACTTTTGGCACACTTACACTCTGCTACCTTCATCTCACTACTTATGACACTCTTCCTTCAACACATACACTAATTCCTTTGACTCACTACCTTCAACACACTTGAAATACTTCTTCACATTCTCACACACACTCAGTTATCTTTAGCTCATTTTTTTTGACACTCTTCCTTCAACACATACACTTCCTTACACACACATACACTATTGTCTTCAACTCACTATATTTTGCACACTTCAAATACTTCTTCACATCCTCACACACAGTTTGTTGCCTTTAGCTCATTGCTTTTGGAATATTACACACATTATACTACCTTTAGCTCATTGCTTTCAACATATTTCACTCTAAACACATTGAAAACACACTATACATCGTGAACAACTTGATCACACACTTGATATTCTATTTATACCTTCCACAAGCTTCAAAAAGTTTCTCTTTGTTGGCCAAAATGAAAAGTATGTCATGAAATGTGCAACAATTGTAAGAAAGTTTGCTCCAAAACATCTACGGGAAGATGAAATCGAATGTGGTCCAATCCAAGAGATAAGCAAGACCTATTTTACTTTAGCACACATTCCCATGTTGGCACACACCACAAGAACTTGATGCAAACAACTCAATCTACCAAGTTGGCTCAATAAACACTTAACCTTCCATGCATTAAATCCAAACCACAAGCGGTACCGAAGAGACTATTTAGCTATTGGAAAGGGATAATGATCAAGGGATTCTTATATAAATTTTAGAGGAAAAATAGTTTTTTTTTACAATGAAGTAATATAGCACTTTTATACCCTGGTTTTGTTGAAGGTGGAGTTTAGCCTTTGTTAGGTATTGAATTTTTGCTAGAGGCTTCTTCCCATTCTAGGAGTCTTCCCAAAATAAGAATTTCTCCTCATTGTGAGTTATCCAAGGGATGCAAGGTAAAATAACTTCTTGGGAATTGACTAATAAGTTCCACATTTTTGAACCTGAGGGTGGATTAGCTATGGTGAATATTCATTCTTTGTCCCATGTGTCTAAATAATTTCCCCTAATGATTCAACACCATTTTGTTTTATGGTTTGAGTATAAATGCCAAGTCAATTTTTCTCCTAAAGAAAATTGTTGGGCTTCTAAATTATGGATTCCCACTCCACCCTCAACATTTGCACTACACACCTTGTTCCAAGAGATTAATGCAAATTTTATTTTATTATTTGTATTACCTTTCCATTGGAAATTTGTAGTCTACTTCTCAATTTCATACATGATATCTTTAGGAATCTATAAGATTTCCATCATATAGATTGGAATTGTTGAGAGGATTGCTTTGGTCATGGCAATTCTTGCTACCATAGTGAGACATTTTCATTTCCAATATGATTTTTTTTACTATTGGAGAGTAGACATTACTCCATAAATTTTTCTTGTGTCCACCAATAAGGGAATTCATAAATATTTAAAGTAGATATTTTGATCTATGTTTTAGTGGGAGTGTTTTGGAAAAAGATCTTTCATTTTGAATCATTGAATTTTTGACTAGATACTACACAATAATCATGCAAAAGAATTTAAAATTATTCTAGCATCAATAAATCTAGCTTGGTCAAAAATTTAGGTGTCATCTTCAAATAGTCCATGAATAATTGGTTCTAATAATTTTTTAAAAGATATGCCTTTCTAGTTCTTATTACATTATGCTAGAATGAATCTACTAAGGGCTTCTACCAAGATGATAAAAGAGAAAGGGAGAGATAAGATATCCTTGTTTGAGGCCTTGAGAGGGAGGGAAGAAGCCACATGGGCTACCATTTAGAAGGATTGAGAATCTTGGGTTTGAAATACATGAAGAGATCCTATAAAAGAGATACCATTGACTATGGGAAGAATTTTGGTGAATCCCTTTGTTTCATTTTCCTATTTTTATTTAGAAGTACGTAATGGTTGTAGTAAACCTGCAAAAATGACTCTCTCCTTCAGTTGGATGGTAAGTAGTCTAAACCTTGATATTCTTGGAAAAATCTTCTTTGAAGCACTATTGAGTGATTCTCCCTCTTATTTTTCCCCAAGTCTTGTAGTATATAGAGTTTCTCATCTTGGGTGTGTCATGCAAGGCCTTTATAATCCCCTATTTCATCTTAGAATCAAGTACAAAAAAAATTATTTTATGTACCCAATGAGACCATTTTCTCTCACCCACTTATCATCCTTCATGTTGCTATCTATGATATCAGTATAAAAATTATACTCTTGGCATTTTATATCATGATAAAATCATTCCATCACCTAGCATGACAAAAATAGAATAAGGAATGGGAATTTTGAGAAAGACATCAATAATTACTTTCCTTTTTCGTTAATATAAAAATCACCATCTTGGTTTTTCCTTACCCATTTATATTGTAAATATTCCAAGTCATGATGATCATAGAAGAGTGTCAAGCCATTGTAATTTTTCTTAGCCATGTAACTACCATAAACCTAGTGGTATTTTTTTTTTCCCAAAACATACCTGATTGTAAGGATCTCCTTCTTATAAATAGCAGTCAGTTTTTGCCTCTTTTGACATCATGCTCTTAGTTTTAGTGGATTCCAATTTTTGCATTGATATGGCCTCAATACCTTTTCCTGGAGCACCACACTCAACTACACATGGATGTGAGAAATATTAAATGAAAAATATAAAACATGAGTTGAACTGCTTCTTAGGATTATCAAAGTATTCTTGTGTTCTATTCATTCCATGCACAAACTCCCTTTTTTGACATATTGGTTAAGTGTGCAACTATATATGAAAACCCCTCAATAAAACTCCTTTTATCATTACATAGATTAAAGAATATTATCAATAGAGTTAGTCTAATAGGGAATACCTAGAATAGAAAAAAATGAATCATCTTCAAATCTCCCCACATTCCTTGAGCAATAATGACATGATCCATGTAAGGAAGC
Source organism: Sequoiadendron giganteum (assembly GCA_007115665.2). NCBI lineage: Eukaryota > Viridiplantae > Streptophyta > Pinopsida > Cupressales > Cupressaceae > Sequoiadendron > Sequoiadendron giganteum. The sequence continues at coordinate 614,829,926 of CM021103.1, read as the reverse complement.
TAAGGTAGCATAACGACTTCCTACACTAATATTGAGAGGAGAATAATGCAAAAATCTTACAGATCTTTAATAGTTATAAGAACTTAAAAAAAATAGACATAAATATCATGCATACCACAACACAATAATTTATGTGGGGAAAACCCTTTCGGGAGAAAAACCCCACACTCCAAAAGTCGCCCAATATATTATTCATAAATTGCAAAGATTATAATATACTTGCAAAGCAATATTGTCATAGGAGTATCACCACTCAGAGAACCAGAGGCAACACGACCTCTATCAGACTCTCAGAATATATCACAATCCATAGATGTAATATAATGCCCTCATAAAATAGGGTTTCCTTCTAGGGAAAGTCAGGTTGATAAAATATCGATCATTAGATATGAGACATAATGATGAATGGTCCAGATTTACCTTAATAAAATATAAATAAAAATTTTCTTTTAGTGGCACTGCCCCCGCCAAGGCGTGCTCCCCCTGGACTCTAGCTAGGGGGATGATCCACCCAAACCCCTTGTGGGGGGGGGATTCCCCCCACACCTGCTGCCCTCATCATCATTTTCAGACGAAAAGTTCCTTATGTAATTGCAAGGTTGAGACACATTTTCCCAACAACCCAAGTGTAAAATCTTTATGCTCTTGAAATCAAACTTAAATCATTTCTTAATTAGAGCATGTTGCTCTAGAATCCAAAGGATCAAATCTAGGTGTTTCATATGATCATTCAATGCCTTTTTATCCATCAATATATCATAAAAATCTATCAAAAAAATTCTCAAATTTCCATTGAATACATGATTCACCTTGAATTGGAAAGTACCCCAAGTATTAATCACATTGAATGGTAAAACCAAAAAATAAATACAAATCTAGTAGCTCATTTGAAAGTTGCACATATTCCTTTCGAGCAAAAATTTAATGGTAGCTTGCTCAAAAGTAACTATATGGCTTGTTGGAATTCTCTATCAAATAGTGACATTTGGGACATCTTGTGTAACACTATATTGTGCTGATTTGAAAATATTTGAATACCAAAATAAAGACTATGTTTCTTACCATACAATAAGTGGATATGTACACTCTCCATCACTAAGAAACTTTCTTTCCAAGAAATGTGTTCCTTGAAAGTCATTTTATTTGTGACTCCTCCAAGAGTTTTATTAGAGACACCTCCAAGCGTCACATCTTTTCTTTTGAATGTAAACTTTAGCTCCCTACTTTTATGAATTTGAATAAACTCAACAATGGAATGCACCCAATCTACACACATAATACATATTTAAGTCCCCATAACATATAATGCATCATGTACCTTATTCTCACCCATGATTGCATTGAGTGGTCGACTAACACACGTGCAAGGTATGATATGTCTATTGCAGGTGATGATAGTCAATCCTACAAGTACTTCAACCTTCATCTACCACAAAATTTATTTTATTTGGAGTTCTCTATGTATAACACCTAGATCCCACATCATCATGCTTGAGAAATCTAAGATTAATACAAATAATTATGTTTCCATTTTGTACCCTTCATCTTTTCATCACTATTAGATTGCTTCTCATAATTAAAATAATATTTAAATGATATGGTATGAGACTAGTGTAAAAAAATAATTTCCACAAGTAACCTTTTTTGATTTAGATATTTTTAAAAGATTCAAAATATGTAGCACCACTCTTCTCATGACCCAAAATATCAAAGGAAGTGACCAAATAGGACATTTTTTTACTTTCATGTTCATCAACATAATTATTATGAAAATTAGCCCCATTTAGAACCAATTGAAATAGTGAGAGATGATTGGGGATTCCTTGAATTGACATATATATTTCACTTATGTCTTCAACAAATGATATTTTTTTCTCCTTATCTTCATCAAAATTAATCTTTTATTGATATTCAACTTTATAAATCACTATGGTATCCATTTTGAAACTAAGGTCCATACCTTCCACCTTCTTGGTGGATTCCTTCATTATTTATTTCTCCTCACTCTTTTTAAAATCTAATTGTAATTATTTCTTTGGTTCATGCTCCATAGTTTCTTCCTTAACCCTTTCTATTTTTTCCTCTTCTTTTTCTTCTTCAATAGATTATGCTCAAGTACATCCATCACTAGTTCAAGTTCCATCATTTGCATTTCTATCCTTTTATCAGTATTTTCTTACTCTTTTGAAATCATTTCATCTTTGCATTAAAATTTATTGCTAAACTCCTAAGATTATTTGCACAAGAAGCAATGTTTCTTTCTTTTAATCTCATTTCTAGTATCATCATTCATCTTTTTTGTAACAATTGGAGGTGTGGTCCTGCTAAGGGGTTCGTGAGCCTTCCTTTGATTTTCTCCCATATAATTTCTTTGAAAATGTTCTATATTTCACTATTGATTGTGGCTCTAGTTTTGAATGTTTTTTTTTTGCAAGAATATTTTATCTTCCTTATTCTAAATGATCTCCTTAGCAAAAAATTTCTAGCTCTTCTTCTTCCTTTCTTAACTTTCTTAAGTGTTTACATAGACCCCCTTTTCCTTACACCTTTAAGAAAATTTCAAAAGGAAGTGCATATTTGAAACCATCATATTGCTTCAAATACTCTTTTATTTTATTTATTCAAACTCTTCTTTCTATTGTCTCTCGAGTATTTCACTCTCATTCTTTTGTCCAATTGTACCTATGACATTATTCATATTCTTAAAATTTGAGAAAGATGTTGCATCTTGGATCTCTTTCATGGGGTTGTGTAGTGTCATAAAATTGCATCTTGTGGAATTTTCACACTTGTGCATTTATCCCATTGCATTTATGGCACCTTGCGTTATTTATGACAAAGACCTTATGAGTTAGAAATTCATTTCAACTCTACGAGGGACAATGATGTAGTATGCCACCTTATTTCTTGTAAAGTTTTGAGTTGGATACCGATGTGACGTGCAGACATTTGTGTAGTGCACAAGTGTCCCCAAACTTTCTGAGTTCAAATGAGGGAGTCTCATGAAATTTTCCTATGACATGCATCATTATGGTAGAATCACGAGTGTAAAAACTCTTCCCATACATGCAGCCTCACAAACTCCATTTTTCATCCTCATCATCATTCATTCTCACTTCCTTGCATTCTCTCTAGCTCTCTAGCTCTATTCTCGTCTATGCCTCTTCTCCATAATGAAGCTCTTCTACATTCACATCTCTTCAACATCCAATACTCTTAAAAAAATTGAACGTATCATCTGTCAAGCCAAGAGGGAGCCACAAGCCATTGGTAAAACTCTCTTGTTGCTTTGTCTTGTCTATTTACAAATACATACTCGTATTGTTTATTTTATTCATGATAGGGGTTCTCCTCCACAATGAGGTTTGTTTCTATCACACGTCTTGTCTATTGTATTTTTCATCTCGTCTATTTTTTATCTATTTGGATGTTTGTGGAGGTGGAAACACCAAAATGAGGGTTTGACTAAGGCAAGCCCCGAAATAACCCCAACATTTTTCATCATCCTTGCTATGTGTATATTTTTAGATTCAAAGAGTTGGGTACTTGTAGATGTTAGGTTTTTAGGTTCTATTTTGACAAGGACAATAGCATGGCATTCTCATGTCCATTGGCCATGGCTCTGTCCTTCTCAAGGTAGAATCTATAAGTTCTAATCTTTCTATTTATGTAGCTTATATTCTATAATTCTTTATCGGATTCTATTAATTTGTAATTTTACCATCCTAGCTTAGTATTTCATTTAATCACATTTTTTCAATCTCTTTCATCTTGCACTTTGCCACTTGAGCTTGTACTTTGAGGTAATCGAGGGTTATTCACTCCCTATAGACTCTTTCTTGTCCTAGAGACTCAAGAGTAGTGAATCTCGTCCATTAAATTTTGTTGATCATGACGTGAACCAAATCATGTTAGATCTTTTCCTTCAAAACTTTAATGCTTTTGATAATGCATTTTATAAAGAAGATTTTGATATCTTGAATGATGACCTAGATGATTTCTTAGAGGCTTGTCCTTCTATCTGTAGATTTATTGAATAAAACTCTTTATCACAATTGTCTTCTTCTTCTTCACAAGTTCAAGTGTTCATGAATGTTGTTATAGTCTTTGTATCCCCTCAAAGGCCTAAGAGAGCTATCATTTACATTAATTCAACTAGACTATCTTCTAAAATATTTATTCTACTCATGGGGTTCTATTCACCATTGACTCACCAGACCTTTACACAAGATTCTTGCAATCTATGACTTCCTCCTATAAATTTGTAGCTCATACTTATAATACTAGAAGGAATCAATAAAATCTAAATCAACCTACTTCCTTACCACCTTCTAAACAATTCTTCCTCCAACACCTAAACCTATCGCTAAAGCACTTAGTGATTATGATCTTGTCGAGCAACGTCATGTTACTCCTACCAAGATCTCACTGTGGGATTTTCTTCACATTGCTTCGGTTTATTAGGGTATGCTTTAAGAAGCTTTGCAAAATATTCTCTTGCCTTATTTTTCTATGCCAACAAATTTTAATGTGTTGATGGCTCATATTCGTGTGGATTTGTTGAATATTATGTTCTATTCGGGTGGGAACTCTCGCCTCTGAAAGTAGAAAAGCAAGAAGATCCTCTAATGATACTAATTAATATTAATAACTTTGGTATTAAGCATACTCTTGTTGATACCGGTTCAACTCTCAACATATGTAGCATTGACTTATTACCTAAGATTGAAATTGATTTATCTTCTCTTGTTGCTTCTTTATACATTTGTGGATTTGATAATGTTGGTCGACACGCCTTAGGCATGATAATCTTTCCTTTGAGGTTGGGACCCATTACCATAACCCTTTTATTTTATTCTTATGTTAGGTCCTTTACCTTATAATATTCTCCATGGAAGACCTTGGATTCATGCTTTAGGAGCAATAACTTCTACTTTGCATCGTTGTATAAAATTTCTTGCTAATAATGAGGTAATTATAATCAAGGTTGGCCCTAATGCTATAGACCTTTGTGAAATGGAAACTATTGACCAGACCTCAATTGCTTCTACTCTTAAGAATTGTGCCACAACCAAAACCTTGCATGATTGTGTATGAGTGTTTAAATAAAAAGCCTTAGAATGAAGCTAAATAAAAGTTATTAGATTGATCATTCCAAAGAATGAAGATATAGGCGGATCATAGAATTTTTTTGATAAGAATCTCAAATATATATATAATATATTCTTTTATGACTACAAATTTACAATGATAACTCATAAAGAATAATAAGAAATCAACATACTTTTTTTATGCCTATTGAAAATTAAAATATATTTATATTTTTTGAAAAGATAAGAAAATTAAGAATAAAACCTAGAAAGAGATTAATTAATTTATCTAAAAACTATGAGAGAAATTTTATTATTATTAGCTCTTCAATCAAGTAGTAGCTAAATAATGAACATTAGATAGAAACATAAATATTTTAGTTTCTCTTTTCACTAATCATTGTTTTAGAGAACTTATATGCTAAAATTCTATATGTAAAATGAAATTAGTATTAAAAATATAGTATTTGTGAGTATTAGTTCATGTGAAAATGTTTTATGCTGAAATTGTATTATGGATAAGGATCTCAGAGCTTGGATGATTAGGTAGGTGTTATTCATTCTAGGATAGTTAATTACATGTATGCAATTTAATTGATCAGTGAATGAACTATAGTGTGCAAGAGATATAAATCTTTGGCCAAAGTATCATGAAATATTTATTTCTTAATTAAATTTTTTGTTTCATAAATTGTTCATATGCAATTTTTAGTGTATGTGATAAGTAGAACATAGTTATATGAGATTCTCTATATTCTAGATGGATCTATTTTTTTGTTGCCTCAATATAAGGGATGAATTCACTTTTCATGGTGAAGGACAAGGAAACCTAACAAGCTTCAAAGTTGGTGGCTAAAACCGCATGGATTGATTCTCTCTCTCTCTCTCTCTTCCATTAGATCTAGAAAGAAGAACCACAATTTAATATATATTATACAATTATATTCTTTATTTTATAAAATTTTGAAACCATTGATGGTTTATTAGTGAGATGGTATGTGTCTCATATTTGTAAAGCTTGATATTTAAAAATATAATATTTTAAATATCACCTTATGTGATGGACTTGTAAAGGAGTTGTAATGGTGTTACAAAATTATTTATGAAATATTTGAACTAAGTTTAAACTAGTAAGTTTGAATCACCCTAATATAATCATTATGATCACATCTAATGCATGAAAATGTTGATATTTGACTAAATTAGTAATCTATAAAATGAATCAGTATCATTTTTGAATTAAATTTAATGAGTATGTTACACCTCAGTGATATTAACCTTATCATAAGGTATCCTACTTGTCACTATATTTGACTCAATACACAATTGGTGCAATTTGTATTCAAGAGTTTTATAAAACTATCAAATTAAGCAATTACAACTAAATTTCAAATTGAATTATTACCATAACATTAAATTTAAAATTGATTTGATGAAGGGATAACTGCTGGGATGGGAAGGCAAGAGTGTCGCACAGGTCGTGAGGGTTTGAGCAGCATGTTTGTGTAGACTAGACCATAGGGGTCTTGCATGCCCCTCCAAGGCCTTTGTGACTTTTTTAAGGTGAGTGGGATTTGGCATGCAATGCATAGAGAGGTCTCTTTGGAGATATCAGTGTGTCTTTTTCCTTTCATTTGCTATTTTTTGTTTATGTTTTCATTTTTGGGGGAGGTGTTGTGTTGCAGTTGTCTGCATGGCTCCTTCTAGGGGTCTTGGGGACCCTTCTTGGCTATCCTTCAAAACTGTTGCTATGAATGAAAATTCTACATCATCAAGACATGGAGACACGTTAAATTTACTCTTGCATGTTGTAGAGGAATCAAGGATTAATCCTCCCTTAGATATGTGATCAAAACCAAATGGTTGTCTAAAAAGGAGCAAGGATCTCCAGGTGGTGGTGATCAATCTAGATACTATTATCGATTATGTGATGTACTTGGTGAAGCACACTCTAATTTGCAAATTCATGAGATTTTTCACTTCTCTCCCATTTTAGAGACATGGGTTCATAAAAACCAAAATCTAGAGGGGGATATGGAGATTATCCTTACCCCGAATGGTTATTTTTTTCTTGTGTTTTCCAAGCTTGTAGATCAAAATATGGTGTTTGAGGGTGGGCCTTATTTCCATAATCGGGCTAGTCTCTTTATTAAACCATGACATTTGAGGTTTGATCCTTTGGAAGAGCTCTCATCAAAAATCCCTATGTGGGTCTAGTTGCTTGGGCTTCCTATGGAGTTTTGGAAAAATGGAATCTTGCATTCTATTGTTTCTTATCTTGGGAAACCCTTAGGCCTATCTCGACAAACGATCGACTGAAGGGTTACCACCTTTGCTTGGATCTATATGGAAATTAATATAAAAAACTCATTCCCAAAGTCTACTGAGCTTAAATTGGGAAGTATGAGTTGGATTCAACAGGTGGATTACAAAGATTTTCCTTTTTGTTGCAAATCATGTCATGAGTATGGACACTTGTAAATAAATTTCCCTAATATGGGAGGTAATGCTCATTAGCCTCTAACTAGGTTGCATGCATTTGACTCAAAAGCAGAGGGTAAGGCTCTAGTTCAAAATGAAGGACCTAACTCAAATTGGTTTATACCAATGAAAAGTCGATCAAAGGCAGAGGTGCATCTAAAAAAAAAAAGGCAATGCATAAAAGGGATTTTTATACCAGGTTTGATGTTCTTGAAAATTTTCAAGATTTTTATTCAATGGAGCATGATCATACTTTTGGAGATCAAGATATTCATGGTTTGAACCTGACATCTCATATTCCCTAAGTTCCTAGCTAGGGTATGGATCCATCTAAGACTTCAAAGGAGGGAGGTGCAAAGTCACCAATTCCTATTGTGCCCTTAGTGAATGATCAACAACATGTAGGTGATCCTTAGGTTTGTATGGTAGATAAGCCTCTATGTGAAACCCGATTGGAACATGCTGATATTGAGGTAACAAATGATTTAGCTTTATATTTTGGGTCTAAGGATGATGGTAAAAGGAAACACATGCCCAAGTTGGGAATTAAGCAAAGGATCTTAAATAAAGGGGCTATGGATAAGCCAACTAAGATGGGTAGGAATTTTTTTTGGAAAAGATGAAGATAATGGGTGAGTCCTTAGTGGAATCGGGTTTTGTTAAGACTATGGAAACTCACTTTGTCTCATCCCTCAAATTATTGTGTTATCATGGAATGCAAGGGGTCTGGGTAGCATCCCTAGAAAAAATGCTACCCGTGATTTGATTCATGATCACAATCCTAATATTATTCTCATCCAAGAAACTAAAATTTCTATGAATGATATGAAGAATGTGTCTTCCAAAATTTGGAAAAGAGGACTTTGCCAATGCAATGGAGCCCAAGGTTTAGCCGGGGGTGTTTCTTGTCTTTGGGACATGTGTAGCTAACTCCTCTTTGGTGGGTTTCCAATAGGAACTCCCTTTATGTGCTTGCTTCCAGCTTTGATTTTGGTGCAGTTACTTTTCTCTCCAATGTGTATGCACTTAATGATCTACTAGGTAAGATAGTGTTTTTCTCTCATGTTATATTCATTAGATCTTTGGAACCTCTCTATCCTTGGATTCTTGTAAGAGATTTTAATTCAATTTGTTTTCTAGAAGAAAAATATGGGGAAGTTAGCCATCTGGGCCATGCTTTATCCTTGATGGATGATAAAATTTCTCTTCTCAAGCTAGTGGATGTGAAGCATGTTAATGCTACTTTCACCTGGCATAAAAAAAGGTGTGGGGAGGGTTCTATTTTTGAGAGGCTTGATTGATTCCTGGTCTTTGACCATTGGATTGGGAATTGTTGAGTTTCTTCCTCTAAAATTTTGGGATGGAAAGGTTCAAATCATTGGGCAATCAAATTCTGATCCCTTTGGTTTTCTATGTCTTAGAACCATCCTTTTAAATTTCAGTTCATGTGGCTTCAGGATCCTAGTTTACACCATTTGATCAAGATTTGGTGGTCTAAAGGGAATCCCACCTCTGGTATTGCTATGTTCTCCTTCTTTAAGAGGCTTCAGTTTGTTAAATACATGTTTAAAAATTGGAATATATCATCTTTTGAGAATCATGTTTCCTTGAGAAAAAGAATATTTAGGCTCAATTGGATAGTATCACTTTCAGTATTAAGGAGGAGGGCATGACTATGGAATTGCTTCAAGAAGAGAGTAGACTTTCTAGGGTTCTTACTGAATGGGAGTTACAGGAAGATATTTTTTTGAAACATAAATCCTGTATTGACTGGCTCTAGGAAGGGGATAAAAACATGATTTTTCCATAATACTGTGAAAGAGAAAAGGTATGGAAACTTAGTTACTTCTATTATTTCAAGCCAAGGAGATCTACTTTCTTCTTCCCAGGCCATTTTAGAAGAGGCAGTCAGATTTTTTTCCTCCCTTTCAACAAAGGAATTTGCAATGGCGATAGATGTAGAGGATATTCTCCTTGACTATATTCCTTCATTGGTCTCTAAGGAGATGAATACATTCCTTTTACTGTTAGTTTCTTTGGAAGAGTTGGAGATGTTGGAGTTGAGAAGATACAACACCATAGAAGCCCAAAAGATCTTTGCAAGCAAATAACCTGTTACAAAGAGAAACAAAGAGAAGCAACAAAGGAAATGCTCAAGAATGTGGAGCCATGAATTCACACAAAATATAAAATGAATTATTGATACAAAAGATAGTTTTCAACTACATATAGATGAAAACCCTAAAAAGAAAAACCCTAGGCTTGCACAATAATAATTAATAAAGTAATTAATTATTATGCACCTAATGTTAACTTAAGTGAAAAGAGGTAAAAGGGAACTTTACGTAATTAAACAAATATTGTTTAATTAATAAAGTAAATACCTAATTCCTCTAGCACCCCCCCTTAAGATAGACAAAGGGAGAAGCTAAAACCTAGAAGAAGCTACTGAAAGCAAAAGCAATGGGTTCCGGCAACAAGACCAGATCAGGTACCCATGTACAAAATCAATGCAAACTAAATGAAATGGGGTAAAGGAGAAAACCCAGTGGGAACAAAACTCCTCCCCAAAAAAGAATGCAAGGAAGAAATGCAATGCACTAATGAAAGAAGGATAGGAGGTGGATAACAGAATACCACCCATAAACAGCTTCTATCATATAAGTACATGTACAATCATCTCCATAGGAGATATAGAAAGAAAGAAGAAGGCCCCCCCACAATGAAAAAACTCCTGTCACAATGGTAGATGCCTGATGTAGAATCCAAAAGGAGATCCTGAAGCGGCAAATGATATTCCTCCCCTTGGGAAGAAATGTATCCATGGACCTATACCGAAGAAACCCTGTGAAGAAGGAAGAACCAATCTGTCTCAAGATGTGTTCCATGATAGGATGCTAAAGAGTCTCATTGTCTGAATGGAAACAAATAATCTCAAATTCAAACTGATATGGAGAATACTAAAATGCAACCTCTGAATGCACAGATAATGGTGGGGGAATAGTGATAACCTGACTGTCAAGGTAGAGGAGATGAATGTCCTCAAAGTAATCCTCCAAATTTACAATATAGGACTCAACAAACAAGAAAGATATGTCTGCAACATAAGAGTCCAAAGTAGCTATGTCTGGAAGATGTATGATTCCCTACTGCACTAAATCAAAAACAACAAGAGATGCTGATGAAGTGTCAGTTTGAAGAGTAGGAATTGTGAGACAAACCTCTGATCCATCGGAATAAGTAAGGGTGTCTAAATACTCAAGCTCCTCTAAAGTATCATAATCAAATGGTGTATTCTCTCGCCAAGCAATGGGTATGAGATAATCTAAAGCAGGATCCTCTGGGAATGGAGATAGAATAGGGTCTCCATAGATCTCTCAAAGACATGTCCAAAGTGGGTTAGGACAATCAATGTCCGATATAACCAACACAGTGTCATGATCAACACTAGACAATATAACTCCTGCAATGTGATTTCTAATGATATCCCATGCTAATCTGCCCTCTAAAATTGTTGGTTCAGGTATGAGATCATACAAATAAGGTAAAATATTAAGCCATCTACAATGTATAAGTATACCCTTTGCCCATGACTCATAATTACCCCGTTCCAGAAGAACAACTGAAGGGTGAGTAGAGAAACCCATGATAACTCTTCAAATAAAAAATTCAGAGACTAATGATCTCAGCAATGATAAAACATATCAACATAACCCATCCAATGCAAACAAACCCCATGTAGGAGCCAAAATGACCAAGTAATTGAGCAAAGTGTAAAAACACACAAAGCTGAATAAAAGATACTTGGTAAATATTCTGATAAAATAGACTGTAGATTTGGAAAGAGCACTATAACACCTTTCCAACGCCTATTCGTTTGCGTAAAACGGACACCGTGGCCAAAAGTTATGAATTTTTCAAAAACTGAATTTAGTTTGCAGGAAACGAATTTTTTTAGCAAAAAATGTTTATTTTTAACTTGATTTCTGGAAAATCTACTCACTGTTTGTAGACAAAAATAAAAACCCAGAAATATTTTGATGCTAGAAACAAAACCCAGAAATCCTTTCTTGGTCCAACAAGCAGAATATGAGAAAATATATTTTTTTAACTTTCAGTCAGGAGAAAAATGACACGCACCATTTTTTCAACAATGATTTTCTCCAGATTTGTGTAAAATATGCAAAATCTAAAAGATACCCATTTTAGATTTCGACGCTGGCTACAAAACCCAGAAATCGTTTTTCCTGTAAATGAGTGAAAACTAAATTTTTGAAGCAGGCTCCAATAAAAAATGGTTTGCAACAAACCCTTGTAGCTCCAAAATCTTCAAAACAAGAACAAACAGCTGCAGATCTGAAACTCTGATACCATGTTGGAGTTGAGAAGATACAACACCACAGAAGCCCAAAAGATCTTTGCAAGCAAATAACCTGTTACAAGGAGAAACAAAGAGAAGCAACAAAAGAAATGCTCAAGAATGTGGAGCCATGAATTCACACAAAATGTAAAATGAATTATTGATACAAAATATAGTTTTCAACTACATATAGATGAAAACCCTAAAAAGAAAAACCCTAGGCTTGTACAATAATAATTAATAAAGTAATTAATTATTATGTACCTAATGTTAGCTTAAGTGAAAAGAGGTAAAAAGGAACTTTACGTAATTAAACAAATATTGTTTAATAATAAATTAAATACCCAATTACTTTAATAGGAGAGCACTATTTTCTCGATGATTAAAGGTAAGGATCTTGGACCTGATGGCTTCCTGATAGATTTTTTCTAAGAGTTTTGGGATATTATTAAATTTGGTTTGTTGGAGAGTCTCAAAATAATAAGTAGATGCTCAAAGCTATCAACTCCAACTCTTGGCTCTTATTCTAAAAAAATATGGGGCCAATTCCTTTTAAATTTTTTATCCTATTATTTTATGTAATGTGTCTTTCAATATTATTACTAAGTTGATTGCGAAAAGGTTGAAAAAATGTTTGGATTATTTGATCTGAATGGAACAAGGAGGATTTGTCAAAGGTCGTCATATTATGGATGGGATCGTGGTGGCGATGAAAGTAGTGCATTCCATGTCTTCTTCTAGGGAGAAATTGATGTTTATAAAATTGGATATGTCAAAATCCTATGATAGAGTCAGATGGTATTTTCTCTGGTGTGTACTTGTGGATTTTGGTTTTCACCTAGATTGGATCTAATGGGTTATGAGCTATGTGATTTAATCCTCCTTCTTTGATTTGATTAATGGTTCAACCACTCCTAATTTTTTCACCTTCGAGGGGTATTAGACAGGGAGATCCTATCTCTCTGTACCTCTTTATTTTATTGGCCAAGGGCCTTGGTAGAATTTTGAGGTGGTACAAGGATAGTGGCCTTGTTAAAGGTTGGATTTGGAACTGTGAATTAGACTCTCAAACTCACCTCCAATTTTTTGATGACACATCTTTGATGGGCTTGGCAAGAATTGATGAGGTAGTTAATTTCAGGAGGGCTTTGGGTACTTATTTGGCTACTTTTGGTCAAAATATAAATGAGGACAAATCAAGTATCATTTTATTTTATACCTCTAGACTAATTCAAAACAAAATTTCCCACATTCTCCATTTCTAGATCGGTTGCCTCCCTATGAATTATTTGGGAATTCCGCTTTGTGTTGGCACCATGAATAAGAGGCATTGACAACAAATTCTAGATAAATTTTGATCAAAGGTCAGTCATTAGACTTTTCAATGGCTATCTTTTGTTGGTAGGTTAACCATGTTAACTTTTGTTTTATATGCACTCCATGTGTATTGGTTTTTGGTTTTGTCTACTCCTAAAGTTTTCTTAAGGAGTATGATTCTCTTTCTAGGAAATTCTTATGGGCTAGTAATATTGAGCATGGGACATGGAGCTTGGTGGGTTGGGACCAAGTTTGTAAACCCAAGGAGTATGGTGGTTTGGGTCTTAGGCAGTCTGGGCTCAATAGTCTCACCTTTGCTACAAAATTATATTGGAGGTGGTGTACTCTTTTTCTAATCAACTGTGGGCTCGTATCCTGAACTATAAATATTTAGGTGGTGTTTCCAATGAGGAAATCCCATGTATGGATTTAACAGGAAAAGGGTCTATGATATGGAGTACTATAAAGAGAGGCACCACCCTCATTAAAGATGGTCTCTTTTGGATTATTAATAAAGGTGATCGAGATCACTTTTGGTTTGATTCTTGCGATGGTCATCTGACAATCCTTTCATCTCATCCCCATCTTTAGGATTTAAGTGGAATTTTTGTAGAGGTGGGATGGTCCAAGGTGGATTGATTTAAGTGCTCTTCCTCACTTGGGATCTCTTTGGTGTATCAACAGTGACATTCCATTAATTGGCCTTGGGGGGATCTTAGGAGGCTAGAAGTTCCTTGGCTTCGATTATTGTAGAACATCCATGTTGTTCTTTTGTTGAGAGCAATGTGTTGGTATGGAGTTTTGATCCTAAAGGGAAGTATACAGTGGCATAAGGTTATGTTGCCTTTCATAATCAACAATGTGTTTTGGAAGTGAGTCCTTGGTGGAGGCAAATTTAGAACAAAAATGGGTGGCGCAAGTGTAATGTGTTCATGTAGTTGTTGGTTTTGAAAAAATACCTCACTTGGGAGAATATTAGGACAGGAGGATTTTGTGGTCCTTCGATCTTCCTTCTTTGTGAAAACAATGAGGAAAGTTCTTCCCATCTTTCCTTCTAGTGCTCCTTCTCATTTTAAATTTGGGGGGAGTGGTGGAAGTTATGGAAGAGACCTTTTATTCAGGCTTCATCCTTGCTTGATCTTTGGGGGAACTTGGGCTCTTCTTCGAATTCTGCTCCCTTCTTGGTGAAAACTTTGGATTTGGGCCCCTCCCTTATTATCTAGCAAATTTGGTTGGAGAGAAATAGGCAAATTTTTCAAGATTGAAGGCAGATTACCCTCCAAATTTGGTTCAAGGTCAAACGTATGCTTAAGGAGACTATAGAGGCTAAGTTTGACCTAGTGGAGACCTTGTCCACAACTAATTCAAGTTTTTCTTCCCTCTTGGAGCTTTCTATGACCTTAGGGGCTCATGGTCGTCTTGGCTCCAAGATGAAGGTTTCCAAGAAAGTGAACTGGGTGGGAAAGTGGTGTTCACGCTTGGAGGGATTCTATAAAATTAACACTGATGGGTCTACTAAGGGTAACCCTGGGGCTGCTAGTATTGGTGGAGTGGGACGTAACAATAAGGGTTATGCTTAGTTTTTTCTCCATCTATATGGGGATACACTCTAATAATCAAATGGAGGCTTGGGAAATTCTTATGGCTTTGGAGAAAGCCTATGAGTTGGGATGGTGACATGTGATTTATGAAATGGACTCTATGATTCTTGTCTCTTAGCTTAACAAGTAGGATTTTTCAAAATTTCTCATGGAGATTGGTTGTGATTGCTAAACAGATTCTCAATCTAGCCTCAAATTTTGTTTCTATTTCCATTGTGCATATTCCTAGGGAGTAGAAAAAAATTATTGATTGGCTTTCCAAGCGGGCATTTGATGGTATAGGGGTGTGGTCTATATGGAATTGAGGTCAATTAGATCAACACAAATGCTGACAACTAGCTCATGTTCTTCATGAGGGTCAAATAGATTTTTGGGGTTGGTCTGGCAATATGCTCTTTGGTGTTGGGATTATAGTTGATGTGGTGGTCTTTTAGATACTTGTGACTTTTTATCAAGACCTAACTTTGATATTACTCTGAAATTCTGGGGCTTTTACCTCCCATGTTATAATCATATGATTTTCTTTCAATAAATTTTTCACCCCTGTTGGTTTAAAAAAATATTAAATTTAAAATTGAACTTAGAAAAATGGTCAGCTCAAAGAGTATTATTTATTTGAATTCATTTATACAAAATGACAAGCAATTAAGTTTCATTTTTTTTCTCCATTTCTCTCTCTATACTCCTACAATTTGTTATACCTTGTCTCAATTGTTCCTCCATGTTTCTAGCTACCCTACTAGTTGTGCCTCTATTTCTACTCTTCTTTTTTATTTTTGAATTATTGTTTTTCACCCATATGTTGTGTTTGGTTTCACACCATCCCTAAGCTGCACATCCTTCCTCTCGTCTATATCCTGCTATCTTTTTCTTACCATTTCTCTCTTTTTTGATGTGTTTCTACTATGCGTCTTTTATCTTTCCTAGCTTAAAGCTTTCCATTGAATCTACATAACTTGCAACAAAATCTCACCTACCTATAGCTAATATTTCCCCATATATAATATCTATTACAACCTTCCCTAAAGTATCCCCTTATTTATTGTGTGTCTATACATTTCATTATTTGTCTTAAATCTACCTCTTCCATTTTCATCCCTACCTTTGTGGTTTGTAATTTTTAAAAATTTTTAAACTAGAACCTCCTACAAACCACACAAATTTTACAATGCCTTCCAAATTTATTCAAAAATAAGTACTTAAATTTATACAATACTGCACCCCCTTTCAATGACATTATTTATAATTTGGCCACAATATAAAGATAAATACCAATTTTAATTTGAATGAGTAAATGTCCTTTGTAATTACTGAAATGTGTAGCCCACAGAGAGTTCAAAGAACATTCACTTATATCCTAGCAATTATAGAAGTAAATTATGAAGTAAGTTAAGAGTCATCATGAATTTCAACCAAAAGAGTTTGAAATCAACAACCAAAATAAAAATACACCAAAAATGAACAAAATTGAACTTGTAAATCTATTTTTTGGTGATGCATGATTTCTCATGAACCAAGATGCTCCTACATCAACAATATATAAAATAAATTTCAAGGAATTTGCAATATAATAATGTATATAATTACCTACACATCAAGGTATTATATAATTACTATATTACTATATTGTACGATTCCTTGAACTTTATTTAATATATTATGTATTGAGTCAAATTCAACAACTTTGGAATTATATTCATGATTTATTTTGACCCTTCTAGCCGAATCCTTTTTCCTAGCATATGATTCTTCTAGAGGGTTAGCTTCAAATTCCCTATAAATTCAATAACATTTGGCATGCTTTCATGTGGAATTTTTCTTCAACATTTGGAAAGATAGAAATTATGCAATTTTGCTTATTAAATTATTGGCCAAAATGTTTTATTTTTTTCTAAAGCTATAATTTGTTCTAATGTGTTGTTATAGATCCAGGTGTAAGAAGTTGCCTTGGAGGTGGCTCACCTTGATGAATTACTTGACAATTGGGGAAATGCCCTTTGTGTTGTGGACACAGTTTCTCCATCGCCTTCCTCTTCATAAGGCCTCTCACCTTCTTGTAGGCATTGGAGAGGTAGGAGTCTCTCAACTTGTGATAATCAAGTTGTTCATCCCTAGGTTTCTCCCTCAGCTCACCAAAGAGATCGAGGTCACAAGAATTCATCACAACATGTTTGATGATGCTCAACCTCACCTCCCCTTGAAGGCTCCAATATTAGATGGCCTTTTGGGGGTGCTTCTAGGTGGCCTCCTAGTGGTGCTACTAGATGGTCATTTGTTGATAATTCCAAATGGTTTGATTCCAACAAATTTCCTCGGCTGGTGTTGACTAGTTCTTTAACTCATGAAGAAGATAAAGAAAAAGATGATGAGGGGTGAGACCCTTTGATATCACTCCAAACCTTGCTGATGTATTGGGTAGGTCGGGTGACTAGGACCCACCACCTCCACCTTATGCTACTACTTTTGTTACTTAACAACCTTTCTATTTTTGTACTAATGTTTTGCTATGGGATCTAACTTATGTGAACTCTCAAGGTGTGATTTCATACCCACCCACCCTTTTTTTATGAATATGTGTATTTTAATTATCTAATTAATAGAAATACAAACACTTATTCATCAAAAATATATTTAGTGACAAGTAGGATATATTATGATAAATTTAGTATCATTGAAGTATAACATACTTAATCCAAAAATGATATTGATTTATTTTATAGCTTAATAATTTAGTCGAATATCAACATTTTTGTGCATTAGATGCGACATCATAAAAATTACATTAGGACAATTCATTACTTACTACTTCAAACTTAGTCCAGATATTTCACAAAAATATCTTGTAACACCATTACAAGTCCTTTACAATTATATAACATAAGATGATAATTAAAATGCTATATTTTTAAATATCAACCTTTACAGAAATGAGACATATATTGTCTCATTGATAAACAATCAATAGTTTTTTTTTTCTTTTTAGATCTAGGAGTGAGAATCACACCATGACACTTTAACCACCAACTATGAAGCTTGTTAGGCTTCCTTGTCCCTCACCATGAAAAGGGAATCCATCCCTTACATAAAGACAAAAAAAATAGAACTCACATTTATATTTGAAACTTCAATAATGGAAAATGCTTTCACAAATGATAAGGGATGCCACAATATAAATTAATGAATAATGTTGATTTTTCTTGAACTAAAAAGCAATAATTACATAATGATCAATTAATAATATTATTATTACATATCTAATGACTATTTAAACTTTAAAAAATAATTTTAATTATTCTATTTAAAAATCACCTTCTCATTGTAAAGTAGAAATATTTATAATTTCAATTAGTAATAAAAACTAGACCTAAGGATCTCATCTCCAAATTAAAAAATCAATTAAGTATAATCAAGTAATGAGGTAAACCACAATCAACTTACTAAGATGTGGTGTTTATTATTTAGATTTACCCCTTAAATATATGACAATCCTAGTTTTCTAAATAGAGTTGTAACATAGAAATAAAACCAAATACTATCACCAAAACACTTCTTATCATGCGATAGTCGAGGATAATCTACCACTACTGTATTGATGAATGTTTCTAAAGTCAAATCAAAATAGCCATACCTTTCTATCCTCTTGTATGTCTAATATGCAATTAGATAATGCATATAATGAAAGAACAATTATCCTTATTCTCATAAAACCCTCAAGGTTAATTATTTATTACCTATAATTATTAATGTTATCTAAATTAATTATTTAATTGACCATTTAATGTTCACACCATTGAATTATAGTGAACAACTCTAACACTTCACCCTTCAACACAAGCTCACCACAATAATTAGGATTATCATCTTTATGTAATAACTGTAATTATTTTTTTTTTAATTTTAATGACTACAAAATTAATCATCCTTTGTAAGTATTCACATGTCACTTGAAAATACATTAAATAAATTTGCATTCAACACTATAAAAAATAACTCATGATTAAACATAAAACCAATTCCAAATTAATTAGTGTAAAAGATCAATTAAATAAGGATGCTGGAGATCTTTGATTGTGAAGGGTGCATGTAGAGGCTATACACTATATGTCTAAAGATTGAGTAGGGTGACATAAGGATATTATTGTATTATATTTGAATTTTTGTGTTTACAAATTAATAAAATTATTGACTCTCTTTTGTTGTTGGTTTTCCTAAGATAAACCTTGCGTCTCATGTATTCTATGGATTGCGTATGAGCATTGGTTATTCCGTAGTATTTTGGTAAATTTAATTGTTAGTTGGACAATAAATTGTATTTTGATCACATAATCTAAACTTCTAAGACAATCAAGTTATTGATTTATAACCACATTCTTGAATTTGAAATCAATTTTAAGTAACTCAATATTGAACTTAAATATTACAAAATTGACCTAGATAATAAATATAAATGTCAAGATAAAAATGAAATATACAAATATATATACAAATGTACATATACTAATGATTAATAATAACAAATATACCAACACACAATACAATTAAATAATATAAAAAATACATATCAAATATTAAAAAATCTTTTTCTTTTAAAATAAAAAATACAAATAAAATAAAAATACACTACTTATCACTAAATAAATTATGGCGAATCATTTCGTAAAAAAGATCAATACTAAATGGGAATTAACATGGGTATTGGAAATTTTACCGTTACAATGTGTTGGTTCAAAGAGAACCTATTGGAACTAGGTGAGGCCAAGATGAGAAATTATTAAAAAGCAACCTTCCAATGACCTGTGTGCGATTGTTAAAAAGAGAATCAACCACGTAACGTTAATATTGCAATTCTCCTAATTCTTGAGTGTTATTCCAACTGTATTCTATCCGTCTGTGTTTCTCAAATTCTTTCAAATTTGTGGTAGTTTCTGCAATCATCTCATCAAGAGGAAATCCATATTTTTCTCCTTTGCTAATTACACCCAAGTAGTTTAATTGATGTTAATCATCCCAATCTCAACTGGGTAGCTACTAAAATTTCTATTACGATTTGGGTTTTCTATATCAGTTTTTATGGAGTTAGTCAGCTTTAGAACATGTTGCAGAACTTGCACTGGAAAATCCTATCCTCTTTTCAATTTAAAGAACACAAGAACACGGAGACAATCAGATATGAACATCAGAAGATGGAACTCTGCACAGGCATTGCGTAGCGTGACAACTTCACTTAATTGCAGAGTGCCCACATTTTCATTTAAATGCTCGCAAGATGACGCAGGTAATGCTCTGATACTGGTTCCTGTGTGTCTAATGTAAAACCAAGCTTTCTGTAATAATGCAAGACAGCCACATAATGAAATGTTTGAGGAAACTGTAGCATAGTTGCTTGCCTAGATTATATATGAAATGTAGAGGTAAAGAAAGATTAATTCAATAACCCAATATTGTAATAAGCACATGTCACAGCCTCTCAGTTTCTGTTAGCTGAATATTTTGCCCTCTGAGGCTGCCCTGGGAATGTGCAAGCCCCGTGTCCTAAAGGTCAGGGTAACAAGTTTTCTTGTTATTTCCAAAATACTAGTTAAATTCGTGGTAGGAACAATATTGAGATATTGTTGTAATGTTATTAGTTAGATGTAGAAATATTCTAATGCTATTAAGATAAATTATAATCTTGTCCAGGAAAAGAAGAGCCCCTACTTTTTAGATTTGAGACACCTTGTAACCCTACTTTTTAGATTTGAGACACCTTGTAAGTCAACAATATTGGGATATTATTGTAATGTTATTAATTAGATCTAGAAATATTCTAATGTTATTAAGATAAATTAGAATCTTGTCTAGGGAAATGGGAGCTCCAACATTTTAGATTTTTAGGGGTGTCTTTTGGATGGGGCTGAAAATTTCTGCCACATTTCATTTATCTACAATTTTTAGATTCTTGTCAATAAATTTAGGGATATTTTTGAGGGAAATATTTTTAGCTTTTTTACAAAATTCAGCCAATTTTTTAGCATTGGATGATACTAAAAAACCTAACAAAGGATCATGGGGAAAAAACCTATTTAGGTGCAGCTATCGAAGGGAAGGCGAGGTTGTTAGTTGCGCAATTGAGAACGGGATCGCACCATCTTAGATGCGAGATTGGTAGGTGGAGGATACCTACAGAGGCTTGGGAAGAAAGAACGTGCATATTCTGTAATAAGGGGGTGGTGGAAACGCAATGGCACTTCATCATGGAATGCACAGCTTATGAAGATATCCGCAATCAGTTCACAAACAGTTTGGGGGTGGACAATATGTGACAGTTATTTGAGAAGGATAAGATCAATCAGACGGCCAGCCTTCTAGTCAAAATCAATAGTAGGAGGTTCGACTTGGAAAAGAGTTTGAAGACAAATTAAGTTGTTTGTCTCGGTCCCATAGACTGTTTAGTCTCGTGGACGTCATTAAAATCTTTCATTCATTCAAAAGAAAAATGAGACCCCAAGTTTTCTAAAACTTTGAAGTTTAAATTCTTAAGCTTGCTCATTGCTACAAAATCTGTGGGACCATTTGCTTGTAAAAGCTCCTAAAAATTCTCAGCAGCACCAGCAAAAATATTTTGAGAAGCCCCCCTCCATGGGACTGCTACCTAAGAGCATAAAAATAGCAGCTAAAAAGCTGACTAGCCTCCTTGAAAATAGTACTCCCTTTCGGGAAGGTGAAAGGTCACAATTTGTCTTTAGAATCTTTTCATATGTGGCGCCCTTGGTGAGGTGGATCCCTCTTGCACGTGACTCTGTTGGAATACTACTTGATGATTTTACTCAAGTCCAAATTTTATAAATTGGATGCTTGGATGAGTAGTTTTGGCATCACAGGTTGAAGGAGAGTGATTGGGCTGCATGTATGTTTTGAGCCCTTGGTGAGGTGGGTCCCTCTTGCATGTGACTCTGTTGGAATACCACTTGATGGTTTTACTCAAGCCCAAATTATATAAATTGGAGGCTTGGATGAGTAGTTTTGGCATTGCTGGTTGAAGGAGAATGGTTGGGCTGCAAGTAGGTTTCGAGGTTGCTGCTGCATCAAATGTTTAGATCAGCAGATTGTATTTGCTATTTTGTTCTAAGATTAACATAGTACTAGATTTCTTTTTGATGTTGGCTTTTTCTGAAAAGGTTTCCCAAGGTATATGCTGCATTACCTCTCTTCTTTGTCTCACCTTCTTGCTGTTTTGCTTTGCATTTTCAATTTGGTTTAAACTATTTCAGATTTTATATCAGTCCAATAAGATCAGAATTAAGACATATATTATTACTTCTAACTGAAGAAATCAATCCCTAGATTCGACAATTTAGATATGATCAGATGATCCATTCCTTATGGTTGGCTGAAGTTCCCATCGGCCCTGAACTTCTGAGATACTATATATGCATTCTGATGGGCTGCTGTTTCAGTAAATGAGTTGTTAAAGGACACGGCACATATGTTGGCCTTGGGTGTGATGGCATGCTATTGTTGTGCCTCTTGAAATTTCTTCAAACTCATAGTTTGATGGAAAGTTATCTTAGACAATTGAGATTACTTGGCAAATGTGATGACTTCTTTTTTTGTATAGTATCTATTGTCTGATTTTTTTGTAAACATCTGAATTTTGAAGAAAAGAAACAATGAACGGAAAAATAAAACAAGTGGCTGGAAATGAATGAAATAAATCCTCATTGGCTGATATAAACCCTCATCCATGTAACAGTAATAAATCAATCATGAATATGCTTAATTTCACCAATTATAGTTGCAGATTTTTGGATGTAAAGCAGTACAAAGTCCAAACTCTAGATAAAAACTGTATTCAGATCTGGAAATTAAAATGTTTTAGGACAGCAGTCACAATATCAACTAGAAACACCTTGAGGAACCTCCATACTGAAACTTTATTGCAAATCTCTGCTACTGGGTGAATACAATATCAAATAGCAACAGGACATCCATTTTCAGATTATGAAATCCATAGTAACGAGACTCGGACTTGGCTCAAACTTGGCTAGGGTGACTCTACTCGGGACTCGAACTCGGTGCAGACTCGGCAAAATGAAAAAAGTTGAAAAAACCCTAGCAATTTAGAGATTTTTAAGGATTTAAAACTTGTTTCAAGCACCCTTTATTGAATAAACCTTAAAGACACAATAACATCATTAAATAGAAACAAATTTGATCACATACACAAGTATACAACACAAATTGTAGTCGAGCTTCTGAAGGAAATAGCATACTTAGATATATAAATATAGTCAAATGTATACAAAACTCATGGAATATGAAATCCATGACATCAATTGTTCCATATCAATATGAAATATCAAAATAATAGCCACAAGTCTATGGCTTAGTGGCGCCAACATCCTTCCTACGAAGGCTTCTAAGGGTCCTCGATGATGTAGCAACTATAGCCATAGTCTCTGCCTGTGTCTGACTCTCCATGCCACTCTCACCAACAACAATTGTGTCTCCTTGTGCTCTAGCCTCCTCCTCAGCCATGGCTACAACCTCAGCTTCTCTCTCTGCTTGGTCCACCCAATCAAGGTCCTCGTCACTAAAGACTGCGTCTGTAGCCTCAGTGATCCACTCAGACTGTGGATCAACCTCCTCTAGCCTGATTGGGGTGTTGTTGTGGTCAAAAAGCTTCCTATATCTGAGCTGAAGGTTGTAATGAACATATACCAAATCATTCATCCTCTCCACTGACAGTCTATTGCGCTTCTCAGAGTGTATGTGCTCAAACATACTCCAATTGTGCTCACAACCAAATGAATTGCATGGCTGGCTCAATATCCAAATGACAACATTTTGAAGGTTTGGTGTATCAAAACCAAATATCTCCCACCAACTATGTGATATGAGAAAAAGAAACAAAATCAATCTCATTTCAAGTTTCAAGTTCAACATTTAATAATAAATTATAATAAAAAAAGATGAAAATTATGCCCTTAAATATATTTTTACTTGGCAGTAATGTCGTCCTACTCTTTTTGCACAAATGACGTGCAAAGAAGTCTCCTTGTGCCTTAGTAAAGACATCCATCTTGTGCACTATCTGTGTAGTAACAGCAGGCAACATCCGCTCTATCGTCGAGTAGAGCCCACTAAGAATCTCTCTATTTGCATGAAAATCACGTTTGAATTGGAAGATCGGATTTAGGAAACATGCGGCTGCATGGATGGGCCTATGAAGTTGGTGTTGCCATCTACTATCAATGATCTCCCAAATGGGACGATACTTCTCCTCAACTCCACCATAGACAGATCTAATGGCCTCTTTGGCCCTATCCATGCCCTCATATTTGCAGCCCATTGTAGGCTTCTCCCCATCAACAACTCATAGGAGAACTATCAAGGGCTTGGTAAACTACAAAGTGCAAACATTGTGAAATATTAACTTAAGTAAGTGTGAACGAAAATAAACAAATAAAAGTAAAATATGAATAAAAATTAAAACATAATGAAGAACTAAATTTTAGCTTCAGAGTCTCCTCCGCTAGTGTCCAAAAGCTTGGCTCATAAAAGATGCAATTGGCCACAACAATCCTTGTATTGCTTGTAGCATAGGATGAGGAAGACCACTCCTCACCAAAAAAATGCGCCTTAAAGCTGACTTTGACTGAATCAAGGATTGCAATGTGATAAAATTTGTTGCAAACCTAGTGATGCCAGGACGAGCCAACTCCCTCAACCCCGTGTATTGCCTCATAAGGTTAAGCACGCATGTGTGATTGTATACAAATTTGCGAATGTTTTTTGCAGCATCCACACATGTTTTGATCCATGGGAGGTTGCCAAGATCCCCCAACATGAGGTCAATGCAATGGGCGACACATGGAGTCTAGAATATAGTAGGGTGCCTCTCTATCAATAATATACCAGCAACAACATAATTTGTTGCATTATCTGTCACCACTTGAACTACATTCTCTTCGCCCACCTCAGCTATCACCTCCTCTATAGCCTCACAAAGGTATGTGACATTTTTGAATTGGGCGGAAGCATCAATAGACTTGATGAAGACGGTGTCACCTGAAAAAATAAGGAAAACCAATTATTCAATGAATTAAAAAATATAAATCAGCCATATTAAATTATTAATCACTAAATCAAATTCAAATTTCAAATTAATCAATGCATTGAGGGAAGTACAATTACCTCCAGAGGAAACTAGAAAATTAAGCAGTGTCCTATTTCTCCTATTGGTCCAACCATCAGTCATGATGGTGCAACCCAACTTCCTCCACTGCAAGCGTTGCTCCTCTAATTGTGCTTTTACATCTGCCACCTTTTGAGTCAAAAGTGAGCCCTTTAATTCAACTTCAGTAGGGGCTTTGAACCCCACCCAACATATGGTTATGGCATCAACCATGTTTTGCCAAAAAGGAGACCTAAAACATGTCATAAATAAATTAATAAGTTACTTAGATAAGTATTGTAAAATGAATTTTTTAAGTTTTAAACTTAAAATTTGAATTCGATAATGAGATACATCTAGAATCTAGATTCTAAATTTTTAAATATAAATTTTAAAACAACTAAACGAAAAAGAATTACTTGGCTACATGGAAGGGAATGGTGCAATAGTACCAGAAGTCTGCAATTGCTTTTTTGGCTGCATTATGTGCGTCCTTGTTCCAACCCATGCTCTTAAGCTACAGTTGGGAACCAGGAGTATTGCGTGGTACAAAATATGAGTCCACCCTAGATTTACGAACTCTAGGGCGAATGCTAACACTCCCACTACCACTAGCAGGAGCAACGCCAACAACACTAGGAGTAGTAGTACGCATAGCTGGTGTAGTAGCAGAAGCACTAGCACTAGGACGGTATGGAGGCATGGAAGAAGCATCTCCAACAACACCAAGTCTCTGTCTAACACTCGCCAACTGATGCCTCTGCCTCTTTTTCATTTCTTTTTGCAATTCAAATATGCCACATACCTTTGTGAGGCTATAGAGGAGGTGATAGCTGAGGTGGGCGAAGAGAATGTAGTTCAAGTGGTGATAGATAATGCAACAAATTATGTTGCTATTGGTAAATTATTGATGGAGAGACACCCTACTATATTCTGGACTCCATGTGCCACCCATTGCATTGACCTCATGTTGGGGGATCTTGGCAAGCTCCCATGGATCAAAACATGTGTGGATGCCGCAAAAAACATTTGCAAATTTGTATACAATCACACATGGGTGCTTAACATTATGAGGCAATACTAGGTTTGCAACAAATTTTAGCACATTGCAATCCTTGATTCGGTCAAAGGAAACTTTAAGTCGCATGTTTGTTGGTGAGGAGTGGTCTTCCTCATCCTATGCTACAAGCACTGTAGGGCATCGCTGTGGCTGATTGCATTTTTGATGAGCCAGGGTTTTGGACACCAGCGGAGGAGATTCTGAAGGTAAAATTTAATTCTTCATTATGTTTTAGTTTTTATTCATATTCTACTTTTATTTGTTTATTTTCTTTCACACTTACTTAATTTAATGTTTCACAATGTTTGCATTTTGTAGTTTACCGAGCCCTTGATAGTTCTCCTACGAGTTGCTAAGGGCATGGATAGGGCCAAAGAGGCCATTAGATCCGTCTATGGTGGAGCTGAGGAGAAGTCTCATCCCATTTGGGAGATCATTTATAGGAGATGGCAACACCAACTTCATAGGCCCATCCATGCAGTCGCATGTTTCCTAAATCCGGCCTTCCAATTCAGATGTGATTTTCCTGCAGATAGAGAGATTCTTAGTGGGCTCTACTCGACGATAGAGTGGATGTTGCCTACTGTTACTACATAGATATTGCACGAGATAGATGCCTTCACTAAGGTACAAGGAGACTTCTTTGCATGTCATTTGTGCAAAGAGAGTAGGACGACATTACTGCCAGGTAAAAATATATTTAAGGGCATACTTTTCATCTTTTAATATTATAACTTATTATTAAAAGTTGAACTTGAAATGAGATTGATTTTGTTTCTTTTTCTCATCTCAAATAGTTGGTTGGAGATGTTTGGTTCTGATACATTGAACCTTCAAAATGTTGCCATTCATATATTGAGCCAGCCATGTAGTTTATCTGGTTGTGAGCGCAATTAGAGTATGTTTGAGCACATACACTCCAAGAAGTGCAATAGACTGTCAGTGGAGAGGATGAATGAATTGGTATATGTTCATTACAACCTTCAACTCAGATATAGGAAGCTTTTTGACCACGACAACACTCCGATTAGGCTAGAGGAGGTTGATCCACAGTTTGAGTGGATCGCCAAGGCTACAGATGTAGTCTTTAGTGACGAGGACCTTGATTGGGTGGACCAAGCAGAGAGAGAAGCTGAGGTTGTAGCCATGGTTGAGGAGGAGGCTAGAGCACGAGAAGACACAACTATTGTTGGTGAGAGTGGCATGGAGAGTCAGACACAGGCAAAGACTATGGCTGCAACTGCTACATCATTGAGGACCCTTAGAAGCCTTCGTAGGAAGGATGTTGGCTCCACTAAGCCATAGACTTGTGGCTATTTTTTTGATATTTCATATTGATATGGAACATTTGATGTCATGGATTTCATATTCCATGAGTTTTGTATACATTTGACTATATTTATATATCTAAGTATGCTATTTCCTTCAGAAGCTCGACTACAATTTGTGTTGTATACTTGTTTATGTGATCAAATTTGCTTCTATTTAATGATGTTATTGTGTCTTTAAGGTTTATTCAATAAAGGGTGCTTGAAACAAGTTTTAAATCCTTCAAAATCTCTAAATTTCTAGGGTTTTTTCAACTTTTTTCATTTTGCCGAGTCCGCACTGAGTTTGAGTCCCAAGTTGAGTCACACTAGCCAAGTTCGAGCCGAGTCTGAGTCTCATTACTATGGGTAAGACAGGTAGTTCAAATACTTGATGCTTGGCCTTTCCGCCAAGCGGGCACCATTGGACTACCCATGCGAGGCATAGGAGTAGAGGCCGAAGGTGCCACAACAAGGTAGGAGGCAGAAGTGGATGAGATAGTAGAAGAAGAGGACGGCTCTTGGGTGCGAGTAGACTTCCCCTTCCCCTTTTTAGAGGAGGAGGCAACTTGCTACTGCGCGATCATAGAGCCTTTAATTGAAATAGCGTAAGGGGAGATAGGGGAGTTCGCCTTCAGTGCTATGCTCCCATTCTTGTATTTAACGTAGGTGCGATAGAATAGGTCCGTCCTTGGAGGAAGTAGACCAACAGGGGCTAGCCAAAAGTGATTCGATGAGTAGCCCCCACACGACACCAGAGCTTTATATCCAGTGTCGTGCACATAGCCCTCATGAGAAAACTTTAAACACTTATGAACTATTGAAGTGACTACATTCATGGAAACTAGCCATGGGATGCCTAGTTTCACTTTGAACAAGTTTGATTCTAGGATGATATTGAAAGGAGCATTTATAGTCTTGGGTCCTACCAGGACTGAGAGGGTTATGGAACCAATTGGAGGGATCAAGAGCCCGTCATGTGTACATATTGTGCTCTTTGATTCATCATACCCATCCTTATGTAGGAAATTTATCAGTAGGATCTCCTTTGTTATAACATTCACATGACACGTGGGATCAACTAGAACACCAGTCATGATGTTCTCATTGATTCGAGCAGGAATGTACAGAGGAGAAGGCTCTCTATTTGTATTCATAGGTAGATCTTGCAATGTAAAGTTTATAGCAGGTGATCCATTCACAGACTGTGCAGAAGGAATGGGGAGATGCATAAAAGAGGCCATGTTTACGTGCTCCGAAAAGGACTTCCTTAGGCTATCCCAAAGGTTCAACAATCGAGCAGTGACCTATCTAAATTTCGCTTCACAATGCCTAGGGATCCTTCTGACTACGCCTGCTAGGGGTCGTAGGTTGGGTTATAAGGCTATGTGCCCTGCAACACACACACCTGCAACACGCCTAGAACACGGGAGAAGATTCCTTCAACACAATGAAATGAAACCAAAATAGTTCATGTTAGGTTCACCAAAATGTAGAGGAGGGGGACCAATTGCTCAGGGACTCCAGGTCACGAGAGAGTCTTGAACAATAGGCTGCCTTGATCTACCTCAAGCTAGATGAATGAATTGGAAAGGTTTAAGGTTTCAAGGGCTAAAAAGGAAGGACAATTGGTTTGCCACTTTCCTTTTGCTAACCTAAATGTTTCAAGGGATCAAGAGATCCAGTTTTCAAGGTTCAAATTGTAACTCAGACAACCGATTGCCAGAGGACTACAATGCGGATCACAGTCTCCAGCAACACATTGGGGTCTCAGGGACGCACTGGCGTTTGTACGAACATAGAGTGTAAGTACAATACAAAACACCAAAAAACCTACTAACTGCCTGATTAACAAATTTTTATGCTATGACAGAGATAGAAAATGCAAAAATAACAAAAATAACAAGAAGAATACTTTGACAATACTAAGCTAGAATTTGATGACAGAAAGGTGGTAGAAACAGACCTTCAAACCTACGAGTTGAGGCCTTCAGGATCAACGACCTGCACACACAAGAATTAGAAAATGTTGGGGCTGTGTTTAGAGGAGTACCTTAGTCAGTCCCCTACTTTGGTGTTTCCACCTCCACGGACAACTAGATAGCAACGATTGTAGAGAGATGATACAAAAGCTATAACAATGGAAATACCAAGCAATGCTCAAACAAAAAAATGCTACTACGCAAGTAGATGATGCAAAATTAAATGGAAATAGATGGATATCACCTTCTCAACCACGTGCTCTCAAGGAAAATAAAGGAAGATGTGAGCTTGCAAGCTTTCCAAAGCCAACGTTGGCACAACAACAAAGAGGAGGAGCCAACAAAGCAGCAACTTGCAGCTACAATGGTGGTGGTTGTGCAATGTGAAGTAGCTGAAAGTGAGTGTGTTTGATCAAGAAGCTGCCAAGAGGTGTGTAGAAGATTGAAGAAGATGGATTGAATGAAAGAATCGGCCATTTGAATGAAAGGAGGCAAAAATCCTGTTCGAAGTCGGTCCAAAGAGTAACAAGCGTTACACTTCGCATCCAATGGAGGAGTGTAACGCCTCTGCGGATTCCAAAGGTGAGACTCTTGTCAAGACAGAAGGGCGCCGCGTGAACGTCTCCGTACCGCGCTAGCATCCCCGACAGAAATTCCCCCACCAACACACAAATGAGCTGCCAAGTGGATGGAAAATGGAAGCAGATGTGGAAAATACATCATCGGGATCATGTTTTCTAAGGTAAGGGGTGTGCAAATTCATGTCATTACACCAACATGTCTCGAGATGTCATCTTTGGGTCCCTTCCATGTGAATCTCTCCTTGATCTGCTTGTAAGTCTTAAAGTAGGAAGGGTCTCTTAGTAAAGGTGTGTCATGGACAACTCTCAATATCTTCTCCTTCATTTTGGATTCTGGAACAAAGTGGATCTTATTCTTGTATAAAATGAGATTATCCATTACCTTGTACTTGTCATCTTGTATCTTCCCTTCAATGACATCACAAGCAAAAAAAATCTTGGAATATTCAACCAAGAGATGAGCCTTCCAATTTGTTGATATCTTTGTCATTGAACACAAGGAATGCTTCTTGGATAGGGTATCCACAACTAAATTCGTTTTTCCCTTAACATATCTAATATCAAAATCATAGCATCGCAGTTTGCTTACCCACTTTTGTTGCTTTTTGTTCAAATCTTTTTGATTGAGGAAGTATTTCAAATTGTTGTGATCTACCCTTACCACAAATTCCCCCCTATCTGATACTATCTTAATTTAGCCAACGACTAACATCTCCTTAACATAAATGGAAAATATTCTTTCTAATTCTTTGAGCTTCCTACTTTCAAAAGCTATAGGGTGTTTTTCCTCATTTAGACAAGTCCAATGCCCTCATCGGAAGTATCATATTCCAACACAAAGGGCTCAAAAAAATTTGGCAATGCTAAAACTCAACATGATCTCATTTCTTCCTTGAGCTTGTTGAAGGTCCATTATGTTTCATTCATCTAGATGAAAGATCTCTTCTTGGTCAAGTATGTTAAGGATGCTGCCAGTTGTGAAAAACACCTAACAAATCTCTTGTAATAGCTACACAAGCTAAAGAATCTTCTTAGATGGATCAATGTCTTAGGTGACAACCAATCCAAAATAGGTCAAATCTTATCTTGATCCACTTTGACTCGCTTTGCACTAATCACACACCCCAAATATATAATTTATGTCATTCCAAATTCACATTTAAGTGCTTTGGCATATAGTGACTATGCTTCCATGATCCCTAAGACCTCATCAATATGTTTGAGACGATCCTCACATGTTTTTTTGTATATTAGAATGTCATCAAAGAAGACAAGCACAAATTTTTTCAACTTCTTATCAAATATTTGATTCATACATGATTGAAATATAGTAGGTGGATTAGTCAATCCAAAAGGCATGACCAAGAACTCGTAGTGTCCAGAGTGGCATCTAAAACTAGTATGAATGTCCTCTTCTCTAATTCCAATTTGATGATACCTTGACCTTAGATCAATCTTTGAAAAGTAAACTACCCCATGCAACTCATCAAGCAACTCATTGATCCTAGGAATGGGGCACTTTTTCTTAATTGTTTTCTTTGTTGAGAGCCTCGTAATTGATACATATCCTCATGCCTCCTTTCTTAATCAAAACTATTGGAAGAAGCAAAGGAACTATAACTAGTTCTAATATTCCCCATATCAAGTTAAATCTCTGATTACTTTCTCTATTTCTTCCTTATGCCTTTTTGAGTGCCAATAAGGAGTAGTTATGATGGGAATGGCTCCTTCCTCTAACTTAATCACATGCTCAAAGCTCTTGTTTGGTGGTCTACCTAGAGGAGTATCACCAAATATCATATTGTGTTTGTCTAGTAATTATAGGATATCAACATGATAATCTTTCGCACCCTCCAAAGAAGTTTTTGTAGAGACAAAACGTTGGGCTGCTCATGCAATCTCACCATGATGGAAAATAGCTTCCATTTTCTTTGTAGTGACTACCTTGGGAGCTTCATCAAACATACCTCAGAGTGCTACCTTTTTCCCATCTACCTTGAACAATAATTCCATTGTTTAAAAATTCTGAGAATACTTTCCAAGAGAGTGCAACCATTATACTCCCAAAACTACATTTGTCTCCATGATCCCAACCACATAGAAATCATTTGTAACCCTATGGTTTCCTAACATGATACTCATCTGTGATATCTTTTTTGTACATGTCATAATAAAACTATTTGCAACCATCACATTAAATTCTTCAAATTCCTCCACCTCAAGTCCTCTCTTGGCCACTAAACCCTCATCAATGAAGTTGTGGGTTGCCCAACTATCAATCAAAACTCTTACTCTCTAACCATGAAATACTCCTCTAATTTTGAATGGGTTGTACCTAAGTGTACTTGATAGAGTAGTGAAATTCCCTTATGTAGTTCCTCCAATGATCTAGTCTCTTGGTTCCACATCTTCTTCATGATCATTTCTAGAATCAACCTCCTCTTTATCTTCTTCATTATTGGAGACAACTTCAGTGTAATGAATCTTGCCTCATCAAAAGCACTTGTGGCCAGGTTCCCATGGATCCTTCCATGAAAACCATAGCTTATTTCTTTGTAGCTCATTCTTTGTCTCTTCATCCATGCTTATCTTTTTGGGTCATTCCTTCTGAAACAGTTTCTTGTCCTTCTTAGGTGGGAATACCTTAGGCTGGAATTTGTTCTTTGGTGTGGAAAACTCCACGTTTCTTGCCCTTTTTATCGCATCTTGTAAAGAAGGTGAGTCATATGTCTTCACATCCAACTCCTAAGTGGTTCAATCAAGCCCTTAATGAATAATACAATAAGCCTCCTCTGTAATACATCAAGAACCATCACTGGCAGTCTTTGGAATTTAGACACATAAGTATCAACTAAGCCATATTGTTTTAATTGTGTTAGCTACCTAAAATACAGTGTTAGATCTTTCATGACAAACTTGTCAATTAGCTTCTAGCTGAAAATTGCATTAAGAGTCAATGAGACTATGACCTTGGGTCACCGATCCATGATACCACACTCGCGAGCATCTCCTTCCAAATGCAGTGTGGCATATTTTATCGCTTCCCCTTCAAACATAGGATTTAGGGAGAAGTATGTATCCAGATTTTGGATCCATGAACATGCTATGCATTTGTTTGAAGTTTGAATCATCAAAAGTAGTTATGGACAGCTTGCCCAACCTTCACTGTAATTCTTGGCTATGGATTCCTCTTTCTTTTTTGGGTCTATTTCTTAGTTTCAATTGATAGAAATCTATAAGAGACATCGCTGCATGAAATTCATCCCCTAAGGAGTGATTCTCATGTCGATATTCTAAATTGCTTTCTCCAATATTCTGTTTTTCCCCTTCATCTTTAGGACTTTCTTCT
The DNA here is from genome assembly GCA_007115665.2 of Sequoiadendron giganteum. Taxonomy (NCBI): domain Eukaryota; kingdom Viridiplantae; phylum Streptophyta; class Pinopsida; order Cupressales; family Cupressaceae; genus Sequoiadendron; species Sequoiadendron giganteum. The sequence goes on along the minus strand of CM021103.1, from coordinate 614,796,642 downwards.
CTATCTAGAAACTTTGGCATGAGATGTCTAGATGCTGACCCAATCATTGTTCTAGTGCTATTATTATTCCTTGAGTTACTAGCCTCACCATTGTGATTTTAGTTGACTCCCAAAGTGTTCATATTTTGCAACAACTAGGTTATCAAATTTGTCAATTGCTTCCGACAAATTTGTCAACTGCTGACCATGTATGAGAGCATGGAGCTGCAAATTTGTGTTAATCCCTTCATTATTAGTCTTCCTTTCTCTATCTGCCATAATTTCTTCTACCTCCCAATCTGCAAATGGAAGCCCTCCTATATTTTGTGGAAAATGAAATTGTGCCTTTTATGAGTTCTCTCTAATAATGCCTATGTTTCCTCACTTGAATTTATATGAAATGTATTTTTGCATCAATCCATTAGATTTCCAACAGGTTGGCAGGAAAACTAGCCCTAATACTAATGTATTGTCCCTACCCAAAATATTTCAACCAACTTGCAAATTCATTGATTTCCCACTCAGACAATTCGTCAAATAGTTGGCAGATATTTGATCATTCAATTTCTTGAGATTTGTTCTTAGGAACAGCTCCAAATATCTTTTATAATCATAGGGAAATTTACAAACAATTGGCATGCATTGGTATTTGAACAAAATTTTTTGCAAGCATAAGCCATTGCTAATATCTCATACATTAAATATTGATTCACACACACACACACACACACATATATATATTCTGCAACTGACTTACAAGTGAAAAAATACACAATTACTACTATTTGTAACCTTTGGCGAACAATTGATAAAGAAAAATCCATTAAGTAGTTGTCATATAAACTAAATACTAGATAAAATGATACCCAAAATGCTTGCTACAACAAAAGGATGATGCCAATGCTGTCCTATGTTGTAGAATGATTGATGTATTGATCCAAAACTTATGCATTACTATTTTAGATGAAATTTGAGGTCATTCCCACTCCGCTGCAACAAAAGTCAGATTGGTACAACCCTGTTAATTGTTGCCATTCTCGCTAGAAGTCTGTTGGAAGATGGCAGCTTACTATGAGAGTGATGTGGTTGGAAATGGCAATGAATGGAATACTAATAATTAAGAGAATAACACTAATAAAGAAACAATGACCTCAATAAGGTGGCTACCATAATAGGAGGCACCCTGAATAGCTATCTAGTTTAGTCATCTCCCTTACGAAATACTGGACTTTATTCTAGTTCAAACTTTTGGTGAACATTAGAACTTTCTAATATAAAAATGATTTTCTACTTGTGTGGAATAAACCAGCCAAAATTCATATTTATTTCTTGTGTCAAGCTTTAAGTAGGAATGCCAACAAACCAACATGCACCATTCGTAGGTTGAGGATTTTTCAATTTTTAGACTTTGGCAAGACCTTCACCATTGTATCCTATTTTCCTCAACAGTTTTAAAGATTTTTTTTTTTTGATTTTCCAAATTGTCAAATCAATTTGATGGATAATTGAATGGACATTAGAAGGGCTTATCATGCCTTTATCAATTTCCATTTGGGTGAATTTTTTGCTAAAATTTGCTTTGTTTGAAACTCTTTATATTCTCTTTGTACACAAGAGGTTGCAAATCATTTTGATGGATGATTGAAATGATGGACAAAAGTGGTTGAACAAACAAAATGTCACACTTCTAGGGACACTGCATTGTAAAGCAATTAATTTTAAAGGGGATTTACTGTGTATGGGAGGTGACAATTTTTGGTATTTTAATTTGTCTCTTTTGTGAAAACATGAGATAGAACAATGGTTGAGGAAGTCCTCTCTTCAAATTTGTAGGGGAAGCACCTTGATTTAATCTACTCTAAAATCTAAAACAAAAACAAGCTTACTAATATGAGCAATGTACAATCTATTCTTTGGAGTTTTTGTAAAATCCCCATCTCAGGCACAATAAGTTTTTAAAAAAAAATTCAATTTGCATTAACTACCAACTTAACTGACCAAACCTCTTCATCTAAATTTGAAGTGTTAATTACAAGGTTTCTTCATTAACCAGGAAGACAATATATCATAATCACCAATTATATGCTTGCACAAAGAGTGGTAAGGTCCCAAGGTTAAGGTCTTTCCTAGACCTACAACCTAAGCCTTGAGGGTTCGTGATGACCCTGCCTACATATCCCCTCGTGGGAATCAGAGGCTTCGTAGTTCGTAGAATGAATTAGAGGTAGTTCATTCTCTCCTCTTGCATGAGATCTTTGATCTCACCTTTAAACCATGCCTATTAAGTACATGTAAGTTATCAACTTAGCCGATTATGATAATAACTTTGCGATCATGTGTTGGGTCCATACCAAACATTACCAAGCAATAGTGTACAAACATTCACAATATTTACAAGGGGCATATCATACCATAATCCCAAAGATCATACATGTTGGCGTTTCAATTAGCACCTCTGGAGTGCTTATTGGAAACAGACAGCTATTGCATGTGTTATAGTACTGCTCTTCAAATTATAGAGAGGAAGATCTCTTTTTGCTGATGTTCTACATAAAAAAGGTTACTAAGGTTCCTATCTTTTTTACTCAGTAGCAGGACACAAGGGTCCATAAACACAATGCGTCGTAGCTAAGCTTTTCTTTGGTTTCCACAGATCTTAACTACAACTAAACTAGCTTCTAAACTATCCTACCTCCTCAAGATAAACAGAGCATGAGGGCATAGGAGTGAAATGGATGGGTTAGATCACTTGAATCCTCCATCTCCGTAGAATATGGCCGAGGCTCTGAACTCTCGCATATATGCTTGGGATAAGGTTTTAATCAAGTGAACACTCTTTACGGTAGGCTGGATCAGAGACTTGCAAAGGAGGAGGAACCCCTGTCCGAGGTATAGGCTTGGAAACAGCTTACTGGAAACAACAAGGTACGAAGATATGGATATCAAGATTTCTAAGGAGGAGGAACCCTTGTCCGAAGTGTAGGCTGAAATCCGGATCTTTAAACAATATCAAACGATACTAATCAATGACAAAATATCTGAGGAGGAACCCCTGTCCGAGGAGGAGATTGAAACAATAAACTATTAAAAACAAAAGACATTGGATCAACTCAAAACTTAGATCAAATATGCATACGCCATCTGACTTTCTTCTTCAAACTTTTCCAAAGAATTTACAAAGATTGGGACAGCAAAGGCACAAAATCATGCACAATTACGATCAACCAACAAAATCTCATCGAAGAGTGAACAAATACAAACAAGCAAACTCTGGCAACAATGGCGCAACAATTTTGCGTAGTAAATAAGGGTTAAACAAATAATTTGCCCAAGGCTCTTATTTATAGAAACTCAAAGGAGTAGGCAACCCTAAAATCTCCTCGAGTTAACAATCAGTTCTTGCCAATCAACAAGATTTATTCCTATGTCTAGTAGTTGGTGAGCAAGCACTTAACTGGAGATCTACTTCAGTTAACTGAAACTAAACAAAAGTCAAACTGGAAGTCTACCTCAGTTGATTGACACCTAACTAAAAGTGAACTTAAATTACAAATGTGTCTCCAAAATAGACATCCACCTTTAAAGGAGATCAAAGATCCACAAATTGTGGGAGTCAATTAGACATCCTAGATTAGTGGGATTTGACATGCATGATCTGTGGAGATCTAGAGTCAACTTGGAAAGGGGCATCAAGTTGACTTCAGTCATAGTTATTGCTACTTTGGAGGGTAGGACGTCCTTCTTGAGGTGCTTTACACGTCTTCACCATTGGCCAGCAGTTCCTCTATCCAGTCGTTGAGCTCTTCAGCCCCTAGGCAATTAATGCTTCTCAAGATGATGGTGTGACGTCTTAGCATCTCTTCACCAGTCACAAGCTGCTGCTGATAGTCTATGCATTTGACAGCTGCTTCATCCAACTTGATAGATATGGCTGCAATTTTGGCTAACTTGCAACAATTGGGATCATCAAGGAACGTGCTATGAATGATGTCTCTTCTGCACCATTTCTAGCTCAATGTATTCTCCTCCCTCATGCTGATATCCTATGTGAAGGAAGGATATTACCAAGGTTCTTGCAAAGTTGATAATATCTGCGACAATATGCCTGTAGTCAATCAAGGAATGTGCTATGAATGACGTCTCAGAATTGTTTCTGCACCGTTTCTAGCTCAATGTATTCTCCTCCCTCATGTTGATATCCTATGTGAGGGAAGGATATTAGCAACGTTCTTGCGAAGTTGATAATATCTGCAACAATATGCCTGTAGTCAATCAACTCCACATAATTGGCATCGTAGGCTTTCACCTTGTATGCCAATTGTTCCTTCCAATCAAAAAGATGGCATTTGTTTTTTGTGGTGGTAACTGATTGATATGCCAGTTGTAAATCAGCAACTGTCGCTTCATCTCCTGGCCTCCTTTCTGTTGTCCTGAAGTCTGACCGTTGGATCTTGTTGACGGGTGTTTTATGATCGCACCAACACAAAATGAAATTTCCCAACAGATACTCTATCCTCTCTTGAACAAAGTATTCTGCATGCTAAGATTGCTAGAAAGATCATACATTCAACTCCAAGGTTCCTTATGCAGCAGATAGTCTCAGTTGGCTTGATGTGATTTGCTGGTTATTCCAAGGGGACTTACACAATTGTTCGATCGAAAGAGAAGAACTTGCAGGACATGAATGATTTACTGATGATGCTCAGGTTTCCTAAACTAACCGGGAAAATACTGAAACTAAAAGGATAGGGATAAAGATTCTACTGTCTACTCCTAAATGCGGGATACGAAGAGCGATTCTTGCAAGCTCAAACCAGGTTCTGCTTTGCCTCACTTCGGACAACCTCTACAGAGCCAGTGCAATCTTCAAAGGAATAATGAAAGATGTTCAAACTATGACCCAACATGCAAATACCAACACAACAATGCATACTAACACATGAACTGCTATTGAAGTTAAGTTCAAAAATGCTCCAGTTGACCACACAAGGCGAACCTACCGTCAGTGAGCCTACTAGGGGTATGGATAAATAAAGCTTGCTCAAGTTAAACAACGCATTCCACAACTATCAACTACTTGCATGAAATTTACTTTACTTTACTTTAATCTACTTTAAAGCTCTAAGTGAATTGAAAAGATGAAGAAGCCTTGCTAGCTACTCATAATGAAAGATGGAATCACCAAGCAATGAGAACTCTTTGTATTATGATAGTGTTCACAACAACGCCTTACAAAGCCTTCAAATGGAAAACTTTCTTTCCTCCTCAATCTATGCTATGCTAACTTCTATGCTCTACTCTCTATCTATTCTCTTCTTTGCTCTAATCTCTAGTGTCTAGTGTAATTTTCACCACTTAGAATTCCTTCAAGCCATGTATCTTCTTGATGGCACATTTCCAGGGGTCCTCTTTCATTTGCATGCCTTAGAGAGTTTCTTATCCAACCCCACTTTCTTAGGGCGCATTTCATCACCTTGTGTTCTTGTTCACTTGCCTTAGACAAATTTCTTATGTCCTCTATCACCTTGGGCGCACATGGAAGGGTGGACTTCATGCTTTCTATCTTAGAACATTTTCCAACTTCGCTTCCTCTCTTGGGTGCATTTAGAGGGGGGTTCTCTCATTTTCTCATACTTATAAATTTTCTTCACCTCCACTTCATTCAAGGGCGCATTTTGAAGGTGACACTTTCATTTTGTAACTTAGAAAATTTTCCAAACCTCTTGCTTGCCTTGGGCGCATTTAGGTGGTGGAGCTCTGATTTTCACTTGACTTAGACAAATTGCTAACTCACCTCACTTGCTAAGGGCGCATTTGAGGGTGTCTCATGCCGTTTTCCCACGCCTTGGATAAAAATTCTCATTGACTTCATCTCATACCTGCCAAGGGTGCATATCACCCCCTGAGCTCTCATTTTATTATACTTAGAAAATTTTCAAGGCTTCTTCATCACTTGGGCGCATACGATAGGGCTACTTTTATTTTTCCTCACTTGATTAGTTTCTCACCTCACTCCTTGCTTGAGGGTGCATTTGAAGGGAGGTGGTTCCATTTCACTTGTGCCTTAGAGGATTTTGTATCACCCACATGAGCTTGGGTGCATTTGAGGGGGTGTGCTGCAATTTTCATACTTAGAAATTTTTCAAGTCTTGTCCTCTCTTCCTTGGGTGCATTTGGGGCAGTGAGCTTCCATTCTATAACTTAGATATTTCTCAAATCTCTTTATTCTCATCTTGGGCGCATTTTACCCTTGGTGATTTCATCTTGCACGCCTTAAGAAAATTTTCAAGTTGCTTCATGCTCATGTTCTTGGAGCTTGGGCGCATTTCAAGGGTGGAGCTTCCATTTTCAAAGACAAAATATTTTCAACTCATCTTCTTGGAGCTTGGGCACATTTCAAGGGGTCTCCTTCCAGTTTAACTTGCATGCCTTAGAATTTTCATCCGAAGTGTTAAGGAGACCTTTGGAGGTGGCTCTTGAATACTTAGCCAAATTTTCAGCCTGTTCGCCCTCATTTTCTATTTTTAGTAATCTTCTGATTCTCAAACCTCTGCAACACTTTTGACTTGAAATTTTCCAAGCGTGACCCTCATGACTTGTTTGACTTGTTCACACCTGCCCCTCGTGCTAACTTGCTTTTTTTAGCCCTGAATTGAAGGTGATTTACTAGAAATAGTAAGTGCTTAGATTGCGCTCAAATTTTACCAGTAGACTACTTGAAGGATGCTGATCGTGATGGGATACATCAGTTTTTCATTTTTCCCAAGTTTTGACCCTCTTTCTAGGCACCAAAGCTGGAAACCCTAATTTGACTTGCATGTGCCTCAAATGACGTCCATTTGACCACATTTCTATTGCATGCCTTTGTTCGTGAAACTAAAGTGCCGGGGAGCTGCTGGAGTGAACCTGCTAAAAATAGTAAGCGCCTGAAAAAGTGATCAACCAATTGTTGGATGTATTTGCATGTCACATTGCCCGGGAGATCTCAAAAATCCCAGAAAAATCTAGAAAACTGATCCACATGCGAGCACCTGCTAAAAATAGCAAGTCATCATTTTGACTTGCATGTTATATCATCTTGAAGCTCTTGAAAAACCCATAAAGAATATCCTGACATGCATTAGAAAATCACACATGTAAACCCTGAAAATTGCCTCCGAAACCAGAATTGCTAAAAATAGCAAGTTGTCTGAATCTGCTCAAGTTTTGCGTGCAAGTACTTTGAAGTGTCCTGAATGTGGTGAAACAGTCAGAATTCCAAAATCCTGAGGAAAAGACCTCCAATTGAGGTACTTACTAAAAATAGTAAGTTGTCAGAATTTAGTGAAAATTTAATAGGATCTTGCCTGGAGTCTCCCGATTGCAGTGCCAAGCTCAGATTTCAATTTGCCAGCTTGATTTGACCTCAAACAAGCCTAAAGAATGAAAACCCTAATTTCACAAACTTAGCCACAATTTCAACCAGGTCAAATGACGGGACATCCCAGAAAGGACAAAAAGATCAGAGAGAGAGAGAGACGCAAAACAACCCAAAACCAAAGCCAAAAGACTAGAATGGAGCAAAATTTAGGGGGTCCCCATTTTGAATGGGGTGATGTGTGAAAGGGTCACAACAGATCTCTGAGCGGAGTCCATTTGCTCTATCTCTCAATTGGTATGCCTCCGCCAATACACATCGTCCTCTGATAACAAACTCATCTACTTGATTTCTCAAGTGTTTGCCATATGTGATCAACTCATAGTTACGAGACTCGCCCAGACTCGCCAGGACTCGGCGAGTCCCGAGTCGAGTCACCCCACCCTGACGCGACAGACGCGCCACATGCCCTGGGACTTGGGGCCGCCTCTTCAAGGGCTGCCCCTGAAGACTGCCTTCCGCAAGGGGTGTTGCCCCTTGACCCCATTGGGGGAACTACCCCCAAACCCCCACTAGAGGCATTACGCCTAAACCCCCACAAAGGGCACTACCTCTCAACCCCATCAGGGCAATTTCCTTGATACTTGAGATTATGGCTACTACATCATCCAGGACCTATCTTAGACACATTCATAGGAAAGATGCAGGCTCTTTTGAGCCATAGACTTCTAGTTATTGTTTTGAATCTTTTGATATTTCATAGATTTCATATTCCATGAGTTTTGTATACATTTGAGTCTGACTATATATCTAAGTGTGCTATTGTCATATTTGTCATGTCATGTTTATGAAATTTTATCATGTCTATTTTTCACTTTTTTTCCTAACATGTTTGTGGTGAGATTGCAATCATCTTTACATGATGAAAGACTTGCATCCTCTTCATGTCCTAGCCCAGCTTCTCTACATCACATATATACTGAATTGAAGGTCTGCATCCTCTTCATCCTAGGTATATTCTCTTAAACCTTTTTATACTTTAGCTCGCTATGTTGTAAAATTACACCCCTAGTAAAATTTCACATTACATAACTAGGTCACTTTAGCCTAATAAAGACGATAATAAAAATACCCTTTTTACCTCACCTTCAATTTCATCCTTGACCCCATCACTTTCGGTCTTTGAAGTATTTTTTGTCGAGAACGCTTTCGTGATGCACACACATCTGCATGTCAGGTGAACATCCTGACAAGATTCTTGATCATGTTGTTGTTGGAACATTACACTTACACCTTCCTGCAAAGTGCAATGCCTTTGTGATCGCAGACCAGAAAATGACCCTTTTGCATGCATTTCTTCATTCAAACTCTCATTCATTCTATTCACTCATTCTTGCAATTCAATCTCTCATTCTCTCATTCTCCTTCTTGCATTCTCATTCTCTCAATCTCTTTTACACCATTTTTCTCATGCATCTTGCATGTTCTTGGCTCCTACATCTTCGTTTTGGCTCTCTCAAGTGTTGCACTCTCTTTCTGCTTTACAAGCTCGTTAAAGGGAGGTAAAACACTCTTTCATTGTCACTATTGTATTTTTTAAGTACCATATTGATATCTAGCATGTCTACTTTCTTTATCTCGTCACTCTTTCTTGTCTATTGTCTATTTCTTTATCTCTTTGTCTTCTTGGTTGTCATTGGAGGTGGAAACACAAAAACGGGGATTTAACTAAGGCACGCCCCGAAATAGCCCCAACAATTTTCATTGTCTTTATGTGTGCAGGTTGTTCATGTGGATATTTATGGAAGGCTACATAGCGTTGGACTGCCCATGAGTCTGTTTCTATCATTTATCTTTTGTCATTTCATTTCATTAGTTTGATTACTTGCATGTTTAGTATTCTTGTTCTTGTACTTTATGTCATTTCTAGCATTTTGTTAGCTTATTTAAACAGTCAAATTTCATATTTGTTTGGAACATTTGATGTCATGGACTCATATTTTGTACCATGCACTACTCCTGGTTCCCAACTGTCGCTTGAGAGCATGGGTTGGAACAAGGACGCACATGATGCAACAAAAAAGATAATTGTAGACTTTTGGTACTACTGCACCATTCCCTTCCATGTAGCCAGGTAATTTTTTTTCGTTTAATTGTTCTAAAATTTATATTTAAATTGTATTATTTTAGAATCTAGATGTATCTCATTATCGAATTCAAATTTAAAGTTAAAAACTTAAAACTTTTCATTTTACAATACTTATGTAAGTAACTTTTCATCATCCAGGATCCTTAGATGCCTTCGTAGGAAGGATTCTGGCTCCACTATGCCATAGAGTCATAGACTTATAGCTATTGTTTTGATATTTCATATTTGTATGGAACATTTGATGTTATGGATTTCATATTCCATGAGTTTTGTATACATTTGACTAATTTTATATATCTACGTATGCTATTTCCTTCAGCGGCGCAACTACAATTTGTGTACTTTATACTTATGTGATCGTTGTATACTTGTGTATGTGATCAAATTTTCTTTTATTTGTATTGTATTCAATAAAGGGTGCTTGAAACAAGTTTTAAATCCTTAAAAATCTCTAAATTTCTAGGGTTTTTTCAACTTTTTTTCATTTTGCCGAGTTTGTGCCGAGTCTGAGTCCCGAGTCCCCGAGTCCCGAGTCGAGTCGCCCTAGCCGAGTCTAAGTCTCGTTACTATGGACTACTAACACACAACTCTCTAGAGAATCCACCACAGCCACACAAGAGCTATCAGCTATCGGACCTGCGTCATCTGTCATAGTACTGACCACCAGAGAGCTTTATTTATCCCAACCGTACTTTTTCCTTGCTGGTACAGGCCATACTTTGTTGCAGCAAGGGCTGTACTTTTCCTGTGGGAAAATACGACTTGCTTTTGTGACTTCTGCTTTCAACAGTTGGGGCGCCTAGTTCTCTGGAGTGTTTGGCAACGACTTCGTGGTTGGAGAAGTCATTATCTGAGCTTGGCCGTACTTTCCTTCATCAGAATGGCGGCTGCAATAGCCAGGTTTTCTTTGTAATAAAAATGTTGCCTTTTTCTTATATGTTCGCAGTTCATTATTGTATGAGTCCTGAAGTTTAATAAATTGATGCGCCATCATTTGAGGAGTGATTTTGAGGCTTGCTTTCCATCTGTGAATTTATTATGAATTTTTATAGCTTTCTTGAGCAAAATCGCAATTCTTCTTTATTTACAAAAAACTTCAAAAACATCAAAAAACAGAAAACGAACAAAAACATAGCAGTATCAGCCAGTGATTGGGTTGAGAGACACCTGGTCTCTTACAGTGGTATCATAGCACAAAAGTCCTGCCAGCCTGTGCTTTTTCAGTTTAAAGTTTTCTTTTTAGATGCTTTTTCATGAGTAGAGACATTATTTTCTACAGTAAGGGTAGAGGAACATACAGAGTTGAGAATTGGACAGGTCCACCCATTCCAGAAGGTGAAATAGTATCAGGGATTCTCAGTATTCACAGATCTAGCTCCAGTAGTAGTGAAAACAGTGTGACTACACTCATGGAAGATCAAGAGATTCCTAGAGATTCAGGGAAAGAAAAAGAAAATGCTGAGATGACTGAGGCAGAATACAGGAGTAGACATGACAACATGATGGACATGATGATAGGTACCATGAGACAGTATACTCCGCCTCACCAACATTACATTCAGATAGGGCAGTCTAGTGGCTCACGAGGCATAGACCAGCCACAGATGTTTGTACGGTCGCAACCATCACCGGTTGTTCATGAGCGTAGGTCTGGACAACCTACCTTTATCAGTAGGGAGGCACCACCGACTCCGGAGGTAGAACAACAGGGTCACCATACAGAGTTTCAGCCATAGCATGGTACTTCAGTGGCAGACGTGACCAGACTTTTCGAAGAGTACTCCACTTTGGCTCCCGAGATTAGGCAGTCATTGTCATTTTATGAGTTCATGGATTGCATAAGCCCAGGGGTGGAGGTAGATTCTAGCGTAGAGCTCACCAGTACCAGCCATCACCACAGGTGAATAGAGATCTTCAGCATGCGGTGAGCAAGCTTGCCTTGCCTTATTTTGATGGCTCAGATAAGAATTCAGCAAGGTCATCAGTCGAGTGGGCGAGGTTGCTTATGAGTTGGATTTACCGGCGGATAGCAAGGTTCACAACGTGTTTCACGTTTCTCGCCTGAAGAAGTTATTGGGTCAGCATGTGATACCCTCTCAAGTACTGCCACCCCTTGATGATGAGGGGAAGTTGATACTAGTACCTGAGGCCGTCCTCGAGGTTAGAGAGAGACATCTTCGGAGGCGGGTGATCAGGGAATATCTGATCAAGTGGAGAGATTTGCTAGTTGAGGATGCTACATAGGAGTCTGAGGAGATTTTACAGCATCCAGAGCTGAGATTGCTTGAGGACAATCAATTTCAGGGAGGGCGGACTGTAATGTCCCCTTCTTAAGCAGTACAATTGGTTCAGAGGTTAGTCTATCATTCTGATCCTCGTAGACTGACAAATGTGTTTAGAGGATCACTTGAGGCAGTTATCCGATGTTCGGGAACATTACTCCTTCAGTTGTTTCAGGTTTGGGCCTTGAGAGATGTTTCTTGAGTGATTTATAGATACTTACTATTTATAGTAAGTCAGGCAGGCAAGAGTTGCTATTTATAACAACGCACCTGGTTCAGTTGGTCAGCTCAGTTTCGACCCAGTTTGATGATCTGATGAGCAAACAGTGTTTACTTGGGCATTTAATGTTTATTAAAAGTTTATTAATTTGACTTTATAATATAAAGTCACTTTAATGAAATATTAAAATAATTAAATGGCGAATTATAAAGTATTTAATACTTTATAAAAGAGGGGTTAAAATAATAATTAAATAAGCATTTAATTATTAATCAAAAGGGGACGCCATTTATTAAATATTTGTCCTAAGTCTTAAAAGGGCGAATTCATCATTTATGTAAATGATTATTAAAATGCCTTGGGTCGAACTTATGAAAGGAGATATAAATACTGCCAAGACAAATCGAACTCATTATGTTATGATAATGCAAATTTGTCTTTTCTTTCTGAGAGCATTGGGGTTTGTGAAACAAGGGTTTCTGTAGATCAACGGGTTTTGAAGAACGTTCCCTCTTCAGAATCAGGCATACTGAGACTGTGCAATACCGGTTGAAGCTTGTCAACAGAGTGACTTCATTCAGAGGTTGCATTTGTGCTTACTGTGATAGTTTTAGAATAATTTTGAGAAGTGATTACTTCCAGATACTAGGGGCGACTTGACTGGGAATCATTTTCAGATGTGTGTGAGCTTTATTTATCCCAGTTGTACTTTCTCCTTGCTGGTACAGGCCGTACTTTGCTGCAGCAAGGGCCGTACTTTTCATGTGGGCAAATAGGACTTGCCTTTGTGACTTCTGCTTTCAGCAGCTGGGGTGCCTAGTTCTCTGAAGTGTTTGGCAACGACTTCGTGGCTGGAGAAGTCATTATCTGAGCTTGGCCGTAATTTCCTTCATCAGAATGGCGGCTGCAATAACCAAGTTTTCTTTGTAATAAAAATGTTGCCTTTTTCTTATATGTTCGCAGTTCATTATTGTATGAGTCCTGAAGTTTAATAAATTGATGCGCCATCATTTGAGGAGTGATTTTGAGGCTTGCTTTCCATCTGTGAATTTATTATGAATTTTTATGGCTTTCTTGAGCAAAATCGCAATTCTTCTTTATTTGCAAAAAACCACAAAAACATCAAAAACACAGAAAACGAACAAAAACATAGTATTATCAGCTAGTGATTGGGTTGAGAGACACCTGGTCTCTTACATAGCAGCAGTTCGCACCTTCTAGCAACAGTTCGCCTCCTAGCAGCAGATCCGATTCTTTTAGAAGAAGTGTTATCATTCGCTTCAAGGAGAAGTGACATCTTATTGTATAAGACTTGGCCTATTTTAGGGCCTGATTTTGTATGTAGTTTTCTGCACTTTTCTTCTGATATATAAGAGAATATTGTTGCTGGGTTTTTTCTCCCTCGAGTAGGAGGGTTGTCCTAGGGTAATCACTGAGTTCATTGTTTATGTGTTGCATTTTCTGCTTTTTTACATTTCTGAACTAAAAACTAACAAGATTGACTCGATTGACTGGCTAACTGTTCCACTGAGTAGCTTGTCTGAATCTGAGAAGATCTTTAACACATAGGAGTTCAATTCCCATGTCTTCGGCATTTTTGAGGCCTAACAAAAGCGCCTCTTTTTCAGCTTCAGTGAATTCCAATTGCAGCAATCCTTTAGGGGAGATGATCATTTTCCCTTCTCCTGAACCTACAATTGAACAACTTCCATCCAAATGCATTGTCCATAGTTTTGTATCCTCTGTCAGTCTTTCCTTTCAGAATAAGTAATTTTCTGATCTTCAATTCTTATTTTTGACAGCGTCACACAATTACCAAGACCTGTTTCTTGATATAGAATCTGGGTTGGGGGTTTTGGGATTTTCACCACTATCAACTGGGATTTGGGCTCAGGTTCTATCTTGATTCTGCCTTCCTTCACAGGAATGGTTGCAGACGACCAATCTAACTACATTGCACAACCAAGATCTTTGCAAAAGCTTTGGCTCAATAAAATCCCGTAGCTCGCTGGGACATCAACCACTAGGATATTCATCTTTATCTTTTTCTCTGGGCAAGCTACCAACCTTACTTGAGCGTCTTTCAACTGTCCGACCAACGGTACCAACTTAGACTCAAGTGAATAACACTTGTTTTGAGTCTTAGTGCATGAAAGTCCCAATGCATTCATCATTGGTAGAGGCATGACGTTGTCCGAGGCCCTTGAATCAATAATACAATTGCTCAATTTGTATCCTCCTATATATAGATATATATAGAAAGGTTTGGGCTTTTCTTTCGTTGGAACAGATGACTCGAGGGCTAAATTGAAGCTTCTTTCTTTACATGTATTATTCTATCCAGCTGCTTAGGATGATCCCGAAGATACTCCAACTATGAAATCTTAACCTTGGTCTTCATAATCTTAACCTTGGTCTTCATCATGGAGTTAAGAATGTCAAAATTTGCTAAAGATGGGTCTTGAGCAACCGCTTCCTTAACTTGCTCTTCAACTCTCGACCTCTCTTCTTCTTTCTTTTGTACTTTCAAGTGTTGAGCACATGTAAACACAGGCATTGAAGATATTTTGTGATTTACTGCAAGAGAGTAGTGGCGAAGGTCTTTTTGTTCAATAATGGGTTCAAAATATCTTGCTGCGGAGTTGCCATTGAAGTTGTCTGTCTGTGGTGAGACAACAGTCAAACTTGATGTAGGGACAAAACTGGAATTGGGTGTAGTGTCAACATATCCCACGATCTGATTTATTCTTATAGTTTCATCCATGTAGAGCCGGTATGTGCATCGATGTCACGGAAAGAACAAAATACCGCATTTTGTGCAACTTCAATCATTGGTCTTGGTAGAGGTGTTGGCAATTATGGCTGAAAATTATTTCTCTTTGGCCAGTACAGTTGCTGAGCTAGAGATCTGATAGAATCCATTTCTATCAATCCAAAAGTAATCATATTATCCTCCAACTTGATGGCATGTTCTTGCGCATCTGTCAATTCTGTACATCTTGCCGTCTTGAGGAAGAAGGCTATCTCTAATGGAAGGGCATTTATGAAGCAGCTCATCAGAATCTCCGATGATGGATTAAGTGTTGAAGAAAGTCATGTAACAAGACGATTAAATATTGCTACAAACTCCCTCATAAGCTCATTATGCTCTATTTTTGAATTTGCAAGTTGGGCAAACAACCAATGACTGTCTTCAATATGCTTGAATCTCGCCAAGAATTTCTTGGTCATAGTTGCCCAGCTTGTGATAATGCCCGGTTCCAGGTGATTGAACCAATCAACAACATTACCAACAAGAGACTCCATAAAAAAATGAACAACGATGTCTTCATGTACGACGTGCAAGATGGCGCAGGCCGTTGAGAAGGCGGAAATATGATCATTAGGATGTTGAGCTCCATCGTCGTGAAACTGTGGAAAGTGCTTCCTTGACCCTTTAAGTAACTCCTGATGTTCCCGCAAAGCCAAAGGTCCAATGATATTACCCCAAGGTAATGGGGGTGCACATTTGAGATTCCTGCCAGCATTATTGTTGTTATCACCCATTGCTTCTGTCTAGATCACGCAATAGGGTGCCAGATGGTCATTCTTGTGTCATAAACTGTAAGTTTTCTTGAAGTTTTATGCCTCGTACCCCACGGTGGGTGCCAAAAAACTATTGGCGTTTCAATTCGCACCTCTAGTATGTGGATTAAAAATGGACAACTATGCACAGATAAACTGCTCTTCGAATTAGGAGGGGAAGCTCCCTCTTTGCTGATGTTGCTTAAGAAAGTAAATTAAAACTAATTTGCCAATCTTTTTTTTTATCTAAGAGCACAAGGTTATAAAACTCAAGCGCCATAGCTGAGATTTTCTCTTTTAGAAGTTCAACTACGATTAAGCCTACTCTAATGACGTTTCTAACTACTCAAGTAAATGCAGAGCATGCGAGTTAGAAATGAACAAGGAATGATTCTTTGACACAAATACTTAAATAAACTTTTTCCCAATGCACATCTACTAAAATTTCAATGCAAGTTGAAATAGAGATCATATAAGCATAACACATAAAACAGACATCTGAGACATTATATTAGGGAAAAGTAGGCACAAGACTTTATTTCTCAAATCTCAGGAACGAAAGATTACACTTCTGGGACAGCTGGATTATATCAAAATAGGCATACAGTTTATCGATCAACCAAAATAATTGACACAAGACACAAGAACTGAACAATAACTTGCAGCTAAAGGAGGCATGCAAGCTTGCTCTTAACACTAAGTGAACATGAAATTGAACAACAACTTGCAGGCAAAATAGGCTTAGCAATTTGCTATCACAATAAGCGTTTTTGAACAACACTGAATAACAATTAGAAGGCACTAGTAGGCTCAGCGTTTTGTTATCACAAGCATCATTAAAAATAAATGGGCAAGGCTGCCCTTATTTATACACATGCAGAGGAGTAGGGAACCCTAAAATCTCCTTGCTTTTACAACTAAGACTTGCCAACATGCAAACTTTATTTCTAAAACTAAAACGAGATAAGCATCTAACAACCTATGAAAACCTAAAAACAAGGAAAGCACCAACTATTACATTTTGATTTCTTTCTTTAAAGAATGGATAAGAATTGAGACAATAATAGAAAGAAAGCATGAGATAAGAATGGAAAGAAAGCTAGAAGAAAGTTTCAAGTTCACTACTTCTTGAAATTTCAACCACGTCCGCTAAAAAGCGAGAAACTCTCTCTCTATTAGGAGCGTTGATACTATCTACAGCCATATTCCGCTTTTCTAGAATCTTCTCCCTTTTTGCAATTAAACTTAGAGAATCTTTGACATCTTCAGCTTCTTTATGAGTTCTATTCTTGAAAAACATCGCTGCCCTAAAAGATGACTCACTAATTGATAACTTGGCGGCTTTGCAACTTTATGCTTTTGACAATTCTCTTGATTCTTGTCCTTTCGCTCATACCACTCCTTTTTATGTTCTTCAACTGAGATGATGGTGTTTTATGTCCATGATGGTACTGAAAAGTACTTTCCAACATCGTCCGTTCGGATAATTATGATACAACACTTTTTTGGTTTTGAATTTGATGGGAGAGTACTCCATGTTGTAAAACTTGAAGGTTGATTGTAAACTTGACTATGCTCAGACAAGCTTCAACAAAAATACTAAAAATAACTTGCTGATTTTTCTTCTTCAAAATGACAAATTTTCCGAAGAGACCCAGATTGTCCATTTTGAAAAATGTTGATGGCTGGTCGAAAAAGCAGCAAACCCTAAAATTTTAGGATTTTCCCGAAAAGAGATGAGAGTTGGGTTTTGTCGAGAATCACGTTTGAGAAGGACCCAGATGATCTGATTCTGAAAATATTGAACATTTCTTGGACATGCATGAAAAAAACAGTTTCTTGAAAACTTGAAATTTTTCCAAAGTTGTAGAGAATTGAAAACCAAGCTGACCCAGATTGATGGAAATTTAAAAAGATGACCCCCTTCTTCTGAAAATTGATGCCCAAAAAACTTAAAGCCTGAAAAAAGCGAGCTCCTTTGTGTGCTGATCCAAAAAATATGAAGAATTGTGAAAAAGCACCACGTTTAAGGCTCTCGAATCTTGAAATGAATAAAGTTTTATGTCTCCTCTCTTGCTCCAACCTACAAAAAGTGAATAATGAATGCAAAGGCCTTACATAGTTTTTGAGGAGAAAAATGCTTTATTCTCCTATTTAAATCTTTGAAGCCAATTCTGAGCCAAGTTTGTTGAATGTAGACACTTTTTCAAATGATGAATTATGAAAACTGAAATTTTTTCTAAGGCATTGAGCCTTGGGTGCCCTTCTTAGCCTGGGGTGTTTTTCCCTAGCAGACTTAGTCAAATTTCTTGAAATTTCAACTTTTGCTTGGTTTTATCCTCTGTTTGATCCTCGATCCCGTGAGCTCAGTGAATCCTATGAACTAGTGGATAATCTCATCATGGAGCTAGATTGAATCTAAAAAGATTACCTTGGAGGCATTTTCTGATAAAAACTTCATCTTGACCCTCAAAATCATGGGCGCCCCTGGCTACTTGGGGCGCCCAGGTTTACCAGTGTTAGCCGTTTTTAATATTTTTCATTTTCTTGCTTGTTTACCCCTCCTTCAAATGATTTTATGATTCTGGGAGTTAGATTGACCCTATTGATTGGTTGACTGTTCTGCTAAGTAGCTTGTTTGAATCTGAGAAGATCTTTCTGGAGATGCCAAGCCCTAATTACTGAATCCGAGGCTTCAAATGTTTGGGCACCTATCTCCTCCAAGGGCGCCCAAGATTCTAGACTTAAAAAGTTTCTTGAGATATTCATTTTGCTTTTGGTTTCATCCCTTCGTTATGTCTTCAATATCTAGTGACTGCCAACTTCGATGAATTTGTCGATGGTTGTGTTGGAGAGTTGCTTCAACACTGAAGAAGACATACTGGACACTGCAACTGCAAATTTGATTTCTTAGACCTTCAAATCCTTGGACGCCTATCTCCTTTTGGGGTGCGTAGAATTCTAGACTTAGCCATTTTTGGCTCTTTTTCAACCTTCATTCTTGAAAACCTCATGTTATGGCCTCTATTCAATCTGAATTTGCTGTTAGCTAAATGATCTGATGATTTTGCTGAGATATCCATTGCGAAGCTGGCAGGACTTTGAAGAGATTGACTGATTTGGCAAACCCTAACTGTTGGATTTGAGCCTTCGAAACCCTAGGCACTTATCTCCTTCTCTGGGGTGCCCAAAATGCTAGACTTGAATATTTTCTAATGATTTCATGATTTGCCTTCTGCTTCTCGATTTGAGACCTCACCGTTCGATCTTCAATCTTGGATGACTGATTGATCTGATGACTGTGGATGGATTCACTGTGGAGCTGAGAAGATTCTGAGCAACATTGTCTTGAATGAGCAAACCCTAATTCCATCATTTGACCCCTTGAATAGTTGGGCGCCTATGTCCTCCTGGGGTGCCCATGACTGGCAGTGTTATTTTTTATTTTGCAAATTTCAACTTTTCCCTTCATTCCTTACGTTTGCCATTGCCTTGACTGTTGAAGATGTGTTGGCGTAACAATTAGCATCTCTGGAGTGCGAGTTGGTATAGACAGCTATGCATAGTGCATAAGGACTGCTCTTCAATTTAGGAGGGGAAGCTCCCTCTTTTGTTGATATATGCGTGAAAAAGTAAATGATTCTAAATCCTATTTTTTGGACTCAGTTGGAAGAGGCACAAGGCTAGGGAAACCAAGAATGTTGCAGCTAAGGATTTTCTCTGGTTTTGCAGATCTTAACTACAACTAAAATTAAATGCTTTTAATCTATCCTATTCCCTCAAGAAAAATAGAGAATGAGGAACTAGGAGCAGGAATGTGATTATACGATAAATTCTACAACAGGATTTCCAAGGAGGAGGAACCCCTATCTGAGGGCATAGGCTGCTATGAAGTTTATTAGACACGACATCAAACAGTAAGCTTAATCACTAAATTCCCAAGGAGGAAACCCTATCCAAGGCATAGATATGTAACAAGCTTATTGGTAATGACACATAGACGATAACTCTTCTCACTAAATTTCCAAGGAGGAGGGACTCCTATCCGAGGCATAGATTGAAAGAACAATTATTAACACAACATAAGGTAGCAACTAGGACAACAAATTGCATTGGCAAGACACACATACAATAAACGATCAAACTAGCAACCCCATTTAACTAAGTTTGAACAAACACCATGATCATAACATTCAGGCAAGGTGGCGCAACTATTTATTATCACAGTAAAAGCTCATGAATAGATACAAAACAACAATATTTCAGGCAAGGTGGCGCAACATATATTAGTATCTCGTGCAAAAGTTATTTACAAATGAGCAAAGAGGTCTTATTTGTAGACATCAAAGGTATAGGGAACCCTAAAATCACCTTGAGTCAACTACAGTCTTGCAAGCATGCGAGATTTTATTGCCTAAGTCTAAATAAATGAAACTATACAGTTAACTGGAAAGCACTGGAAAGCTATCATCAGTTAACCGATACAAACAAGACTAAATGGACATGTGCAACATGCACGTCCTTATTGAAAGGAGAGCTAACTGATAACTAACATCAATCAACTGACTCTAACTGAAAGTCCATCCTCCTGTGAAGATATCTCCAAGAATGAGATAGGTGTGCATGAGATTAGCAATGGGAACTCAAGAAATGACGTTGAGTTAACTGCTGCTTCTGACTCATCCTTGTAAATAACTGCAGGATCTAACTAGCTGTCTACTACAAGCCCTCTCTGTCTATCATCTCGTCCATGAACTTGTTGATCGTCTCATCCTCTGGCACTCTGACGCTGTCTACTATGATGAACAACCCGTTCACCTCTTTTTCTCCATCCTTGATTGCCCTCTGACTATCTCCGACTTCTGCAGTCGCCTTGTTGAAACTAGTAGTCATCACTGAGAAGTGATCCAACTTGGACGCCATAGGATCACTATCAAGACCTCACATGAACTAGATTTTGGAATTTGGTCTGTGCAACATCAACTAGCAATTCATTGATTGGTAACTCTGGCGGCTCCGCAACTGGAATGATGGCCTTTGTTTCTTTTGCAGCTTTATGGCTCTGACGCTTTTCTCGATTCTTCTCATGGAAAAGTGTTGCATGACGAAACCATGAAGTTTGACCACCAACACTCTAGCTGTGAGAAATGCACCCAAACCTACCACACACACAAAATTCCAACGGTATCAACCCTCTCAACTGGCCTGGGAAGGCTATTAGCTATACGAGGTATGAAACCATTTGGACTCTCAGTGACCATGCTTGATAAATTGTCTGAATCAACCCTCTGGATGCACTTGATGCAAAATGGTGTTAGCTTTTCTTATGACATTGTGAATTAAAACCAATTTGGTTTTGAATTCAGTTTGAATGAATTGCATTCAGAAAAACTCGCTTGTTGACTGTAGACACGACCATGTTTTGACAACTTTTCTGGAAAGCTAAAAATTGCTTTTGACAAGGCTAAAAATAGCCTATTAACGAACAATTTTCATGAAAAATTTGGAGATGTGGGTTTTGTAGAGAAAATAATTCTAAGCAAACCCACAACGTTAGAAATTCGAAAAAATGCCTTTTGCTTTGGCATGCAAGAGCTTTTCGGTAGAGAGCTTTAATGGCCGTAGGGGTTTCTCGAGAAAAATTTTTGCGAGAAAAATTGACATATGGGTATTTGTAGGCACCAGTGAGCTGAAAAGATGCAAATCCTCTATTTTTCGAAAAATTGAGTTTTAGGTTCGCATGCAAATAAATCTTCGGAAAAAAGCATAGTGCTCCAGAATGGAGGCAGCGGGACAATTTTCTTGAAAAAATCTAAGACATGGGTATTGTTGTTGTCGCTGAAATATATGAACCCAGATGATTTGTTTCTGAAAATTTTGCCGTTTAGTTTGACATGTGAAGAATACCTAAGACGAGAATAGAAGAATTTAAGACAAACCATAGAAGTTTTTGTCTCTGCTCCTGTAAAAATCGCCTATGCTTGAACTGGATTCGATGTAACCTATAGGCAAACGGAAAATGAAGGCTGTAATATCCTCCCTCTGAACATTCTGGATTTGACGCCACGAAGAACACTGAATTCTGACACTTGTAGCACCTTCAGATCATTATTTGCTCAAGAAAGGTGTGTTTTATCTCACTTGCAATGAAGAATAATCGATGCCTATGCCTTTAATAAATAATAAATTATCCTCAAAGGTGTCATAAATGCATGCAAAATCTTGGAAATGGCGCTAGCCTTCTGATTGGACCTCCAACAGTAACACTTAGCTTGCAATTGGTCTACGAAACAATTAACTGAATGAAAAATATGCCCTAATTAGGGTGCCACTTCCAACACGTCAGTTAACAGACACATGCAAAAAGAACTCGCCTAGTTACAAGCTAAAATAAGCCAAGAAGAAGTCGACTTGAAAAGAGTTGAACTAAAGATGCAATCTCAGTTAACTATCTCCACCTTTAAAGGGCGCCACTTCTCTTGAGTTCAAAAAGTCAACCTTTGACTTTAGGCGGTCTCTTTCTAGACAGCCAAATTTGGATTTGAAAACCTCTCCGGAGCTCACGTTCAATCACTGATTCTAATTGACTGACATGTCAGAGTGACTGGCCGACAGTTTCATTGAAGAGCAAGATAAAATTTGACAAGAGTCTCGTGGAGGCTACAAACCTTAATTCATTCATTTGAGGTCTCAAAATGCAGGGCATGCTTGGCCTTCAAGGGCGCTTTTGACCTTAAACTTGGAAGAATTTTCAATGCATTTTCATCATTTTCAAGGCGATTCTGACCTAACTTCATCTTATTCTTCCTGGTGTTCGGCAAAACTTCAGAACTAGCTGACAAGCTCACTGTGGAGCTGGCTGGATTCTAAACAAGAGCTCCTGGGGAGCACTTCTCATAAAAGCATCATCTGACATCTTAAAAACATGAACGCCCCTGGCATCCAGGGGCACTTTTCTTCCCAGACTTAGCCATTTTTCAAACTGGCTAAAAGCCACTTAAAATCCCGCTACAGGCAATGATAAGTCCTCTGACTCGGTTGAGGTATGCAATGAAAAACTAGAATCAACATGGACAGGATGAATATCTGAGATGACCAAAACAACTGTGTTTGAGGCTACAAAACCTTGGGCGCCCCTGGCCTCCAGGGGCGTTTTTGCTATTTCTGGACATTTCTAACCATGACTAAAACCCTATGTTTGACTCCTGATACCGGCAGCTCAGCAACTCTGATTCACCCGCTGATGGATGCATTGCGAAGAAAAATCAAGTTTGAGACAAACATCCAAGTGTCATTTGATCAGAAAACTTCATCTGGTGTTTCAAAAAGATGAACGCCCCTGGCTAAGAGGTGCGCTTTTCACTCCAGTGTTAAGTCATTTTTTCATCTCCCTTGTTTTGCATTCAATCTCCATTTTAAGGTGCTGGACAGATCTATTGGACTGGCTAGTCGGCTCATCGCGAAGCTAACAGGATTCCAGAGAAGTCCTCTTGGAAGTAACAATTGCAAGTAGGGCATGCATCTCTCTTCTAATCTCTTCTTTGCCCTTTTCGCAAGGCTTGGCATCACACCGAGGAATGCTTGCAAGATGGTATTTGAGGCAATTTATGCCTCCATGATATACGTTTTACATTTAGTGCAAACAATTGATCCAGGTACTAGCCCTCTCACAGCATACTTCCATGTAGGGTCTCTAACTCCTGGAGGACGAATGCCTGGAACCCATGATGGTGTGGGCACCGATGGGGCGGAGCCTAAGGCTAAACCTGAAGTAGAGCCAATAGCCATTATAGTGTGTATTCAACCTACACGTACAAAAAAAATGTACAACATATCAGATTTTTAATACAAAAAGATTTAAAAAACAACCTAAATCATTAAAAAAATCTCTCTAAATTTGATCTAAATTGATACAAATGTGTTTAAATGAATTATAAATTAACTAATCTAAACATTCTACAAAACAAATGAGCCTAGGTCTGAAAAATTCAAAAAATAATGAAAAAATAAGAAATAGTCAACAAAAAACAGTGATGAATCTTGTTTTTTGGATTCTAAGTGCAAAAAACTTGCTTCTTTGTGCTCTATGAAGTTTTTTTTTTCAATTTGGATTGAATATTTTGCAATAAGCATGAAAAAAAATGATTAGTCAAAAAGAAAAATGAACCAAAACCCTACCTGTGATTCGAATTTTCCTTGAAAATCTGCACAAAAATGCATTTGAATCCGCTCTTTTGGGGGGGGGGGTTTGCTCTCCACGCAAAGTTCCAAAGCTTTTTGAAATGAAATGAAGCTGAGAAAAGATGCTGCTGTTTATGTTCCTAACATAGACGAGTTATTGGCGTGAACTTGTGAGTTTTCGGCGAGTACTCGTTAAGAAACTCGCCAAGTTTTTGCAAAAGCTCAGCCAAAAAGCTTGGCGAGTAAACACCAAAAAGACTTGTTTGAAAAAAAAAACTCCCAAGTTTTTTATGACTCGCTGAGTAACGAGTCTTCCAACTATGGTTTTAGCCCTTTCTCCATAGGTGTAGATGCAGGTTTGCAATCATTCATTCTGAACTTATCAAGCAGACTACGAGCATACTTGGATTGAGAAATAATGATGCTATCAACTGTCTACCAAACCTCAACATCGAGACAATATTGAAGAAGTCCCAAATTTGTCATGTTAGAGAATTGACTGAGGTTGTGTTTGATCTCCTCAATCAGATGTTCTGAGCTGTCAGTAATGATAAGTTCATCGACATAGACAACAAGCACAAGAATATCATCACTAGATTGTTTGACATACAAATTTGAATAAGAAGGGCTCCTCTGAAAACCATGATCAACAAGGTACTTATCAATTTTCATGTACCATGCTCGTGGAGCTTGTTTAAGGCCATAAAGTGCTTTCACGAATCTACAAACCTAGTGTTCTTTACCAACAACCTTGAAACTAGGAGATTGCATCATATAGATTTCTTCCTAAAGATCACCATTGAGAAACGCACTCTTGACATCCATTTGATGGACTTTCCAACCAAACTGTGCTGCAGTAGTGAGGACAAGCCGAATAGTACTGATTTTGGTTGTAGGAGCAAAAGTCTCCTCATAATCAATGTCCTCTATCAGTGAGAACCCTTTGGCTACTAACCGAGCCTTATACTTGTCAAGAGTTCCATCAGCCTTGTACTTAACTTTATACACCCATTTACAGCCAATGGGCTTCTCACTAGGTGGAAGATTGGAGAGGACCCAAGTGTTATTCTTCAGAAGGCTATTATGCTTAGTTTCCATAGCCTGTTCCTACTTAGGTATTCCTTTAGCCTCAGAATATGATTGAGGCTCAGAGATGCTATGAAGGTTGGCCATAAGAGCAAAATTGACAGTATTATGCTACTTGCTCTTTTTCCGAGCAGTTGTACCCTCAAGTAATCCATCCTCACGGAGATCACTTATGGTTTTAGCATACCATTTAAGCTAGAGAGTAGAAGGACCAACATTTGAAAAAAGAGGAACAACATCACCAGGTGTGGTTGGAACAAAATCAGTTGGATTAGGATCCGGATTGTCTTGAGGAGGGGTGGGTGGTGGAACATCCTGCTGAGGTGGTTGCTCCATTGCAGAATCCCTCCCATTAGGTGGAGCTAGGGGAAGACAAACACCCAAATCAAAAGCTTGCTAGAGTGATCCTTAGGATTCACAAAAGTAGAAGACAAAAATAAAGGCCCAGTAGTTTCATCAACCACAACATCACGATTGAAGATGAGACGAGTGGTATCTACACCAATCAACTTGTATGCCTTATGATTCTCACAGTAACCAGTGAACATGAGTTTTTGGATTTTGGAATCCAACTTAGTGCGCTTGGCATTTGGGATCCACACATGAGTAGTAGAGCCAAAAACTTTCAAGTGGCTGACCTTAGGCTTGCTTCCAAACTAGGCTTCTTCAGGAGTCATCTTCGTAACCGCATGAGTAGGAGACCAGTTCAAAAGATAAATAGCAGTATAAAATGCTTCAGCCCAATACTTCTTAAGAACATTTCTATGCTCCAACATAGAACAGGCCATTTCAGTAATGGTGTGATTGCGACGGTCAGCGACACCATTCTACTGAGGGGTGTAGGGTGTGGTAAGTTGGCGCCTAATGCCATGTGCAACACAGAAACTGGAGAAGTTAGAAGAAAAAAACTCCCCCCATTATCAGACCTAAGAGTGACTATAGGAAAGCCTGTCTCTTTCTCTACTAAGGCCTTAAACTGTTGAAATATACCAAACACCTCTGATTTGTTTTTAAGAAAGTACACCCACATTCTTCTACTAAAATCATCAACAAATAATAGAAAATACCTGCAACCAGTAATTGAAGGAGTGTTCATTGAGCCACATAAATCAACATGAACCAACTATAATACCTTGGAAGCTCGCCATGAGTCACCATCTGAGAACGAAGTCTGATGTTGCTTCTCAGCTTGAAAAGCCTCACATACTCCATGATTCTGAGTCTTAATTGTAAGTAGGCCACCAACTAGATCATCACGAGATAACTGAGAGAGATATTGCATGTTTAGGTGCCCATAACCTTGATGCCAGAGGTTACTGATGGAAATACTCCTGGCTACCATAGCGTGCTCTTGAGAATCACCAGAATCAACAAGTCTATAGACCATGATCCTCAAGTCCCTGAACAACTGTAGTCTGAGTCTCTCTATCACGAGTCTCTCTATCAACAATGCTGCAAGTATGCATGCTAAAAACAATATCTAGTTGAAGAGAGTGAGTCATGATCTGACTAACTGAAAGTAAGTTCAACTCCATGCCAGGTACAAAGTATACATCGAGAAAAATAAAATTTCTCCCTCCAAAATGAATTTGCACATTGCCCTTTCCGACAACAGTATACTCTTCGCCTCCTCCAAAGATAATAGAATCTATGAATGACGTGTACTCAATAAACGAATCTCGATGATGAGTGAAATGCCGAGATGCACCTAAATTAATGTACCAGGCAGAGGATTTAATAGGATCTGCAGGGCTCTTGGCCATAAAGGCATAGAATGCAAACTCTTGCTCAGTGTGCTTTGCAACATGAGCTTTGGGTTTTGACTCTCCTTGCTTGTTCTGTTCAGAAGCTAAGCGTTTCCGACAATATTTCTTCATGTGACCATACTTATGACAATAGTTGCATTGGACATTCTTCTTCTTGGAAGAATCTTGGGATTGCGCTTGACTGGTCTGCGAAGAGGGCTAGTTCTTGACCTTATTCTTCTGAACTGTCTTGGCAGGAAATGCCTGCTCTGTGGAGGATGAGCTAGCACTGCTACCAAACTGTTGTTTCCAACGATCCTGCTGCAGAAGTATATTGCAAAGATCTGAAAAATTCAAATCAACATTAGCTGAGGTAATGTTGAGTGTCTCAATAAAGTGCTCATAAGATTTTGACAGACTCTTCAGAGTGATGACTACCATATCTTCTTCCTCCATTTTTCGACCAATGGCCTCCAACTGATCACAAATATCCTTGATTTTTGTCAAGTGCACCTACAAAGTTGTCTTCTCATCCATCATAATGGAGAACTTGTTTTTTAGGAAGAACACACGGATCTTGTCCAATGTTTCAAGATCTTTCAGAAGATCCCAAATTTCTTTAGCTGATTCGCCAAACGGTACCTGAGGTAGCTGATCATCAGTGACAAATAGTTTAATAAGCATAACAGCTTCCCAATTTTGCTCATCAATCTTTTCTTGATCTTTACCTGCCGTTGTAGGATGTGTAGTGTTGCCCAAAACAATTTGGTCAAGGCGATATTCAAAAATTGTCATCATGCGCTGCTTCCAGGTGTTGTAGTTGCTGCCGTTGAACTTCTGATTGCCCTCCAGCATAATGTGAGACAATGAGGCCATTATACACAAAACCTTCAAAACAAATTCTAACAGAATAGAGGTACAAAAAACTTTGAACAAAAATCTGTCGAAAAGAAGGTTCAAAATCTGAGGTGCCCTGAAACACACAAATTTGGCACAACAAAAGATACGTTTAGAGAAGGTAGAGAAAGGTTGGATTTGAGAGCAGAGGGGCCCACGAGCAACAAATAGAAACAAAAAAACGTGCCTGGAATGTCGATTTATTAAAATCAACCCAAAAATAATGGTCACATCCACAGTGGCAGAATACCTAGCAAAGAGAGAAAACAAAATGACCACGAATTTCAAAGAAGGCCCATAGAACAAGTGCGGAAATTAGAAGTCACACGATTTTCAAACAGGTTTCAGAAAAGATGGCTAGAAGATGTAAAATAATCCTCACAGGTTTTAGAGAAAATCCACCCAAACAATACTCAAAACATGTCACCAGAAGGTCGTTGAAATCCTAGATGAGCAGGAGGGCGCGCGAAATATTCCTCAGGTGCCCACAAACCTCACTAGATTTCTTCAGTCGCGGGTAGAAGATTAACACACAGGTCACGATTTGTGTTGCTGGGA
Organism: Sequoiadendron giganteum; assembly: GCA_007115665.2. Classification (NCBI taxonomy): domain Eukaryota; kingdom Viridiplantae; phylum Streptophyta; class Pinopsida; order Cupressales; family Cupressaceae; genus Sequoiadendron; species Sequoiadendron giganteum. Next base: position 614,768,624 of record CM021103.1, on the reverse strand, counting down.
AGAAACGACGTCAGAATGATGTAGGATTTTTGCAAAAACCCCCATGCGCACACCAAGGCAGTCACAACGATTATAAATCATGTTCCAAGATCACCGATTTTCACCAAAAATCTTTAGGGGATTTTTTTTTTGCCTAAAAAATGAAACCATGTTTTGCAAAAATGACACGATTTGCAAACATAAAATCGTGATTTTCATAGACAAAAGAAAACACTTGCTAGAGAAGAAAAATCCGTCAGAGATGACACCTTCACGCAAGGCTAAAGCTCATGAATACCAAGAAGACGTGCGCTAGAAAAAATCAGAAAAACGGTGCCAAAAAAATTAAAAAAATTAACCTCCTAGTCGACCTACTCTGATACCATGTAAAACTATATGGTAAAATCTTAATGAATTAATTAAAATGAAAGAAGCGAAAGCTTCTTTATAGATATTACAAGAAGTTTCTAAAATACAAAGTTTCTAAAAAGAAATGGAAGTAAACTACATAAATGATCTAATGTAATATTTTACATTATTGACCATTAATTAATCTAAGCAAATATTAATTTAATAACTGACACTCTCTTATAATGTTTAAAAAGTTCATTTTAATTTATTGATCCCGCAGCCAACCACTGTGGAAGGAGTTGGCGTATGGGATGTGACAGTTTTGCATAAGGATAAAATAAGTAAGAAAACTTGAACTATCTATTTTGATCTCAAAGGCTAGAGCTTGAGATTTTGAAGAACTCCTATTCTCACCAATGAGCTTTCAGTTTTAACAACTAAACTATAACATGCATTGAACAACAATGTTAACTAATGAGTAAAATAGAGATCACGATTTAGACATTAACAATTCATTTTGATTGAATAAGAAAACATAACACTTATGACACAGTGATGAAAAAGATATGAAAACACGTAATCACTACAAAACATTCAAAGCTACTTCAAGAGTTTAAAAATCAATGCTATACAAAGTTAACATGAATTTTCTTTATTACTTACCTTTCAACTTGCACAATTATGACATAGACTTCTGACTTGAATGAAAATTCAGCAATATAAACAAATTTCAACTTCACATTCTTTACACAGAGACACTTAACCATTTAATTGACCTTGAGCTTTAAGGCAATATTTGCAGCATAAGCTTGGCATCAACTCTCATTACTAACCTTCTAACTACACCTTCATGAAGCTTAAAAACAATAAAAATAATTTCTTTGACTAATAGTAAACGCTTCTGAATATAACTTTGTATGCTTTGAAAATAATATAAAATATTACTTGTTTTCCCTTTCTGCTTCTCATCTTGAGCATCCATTTGAATCAAGGGCTTTGATCTTTTGATTTTGTCGTTAGTTTGCTTTAACTGATCTTCAATCTTGGCTGCGGCATCACTTTGAATGAAGGGCTTAGATTCATCACTTTATATCCTTTATTTTGCTTTATTTGATGTCCATCTTTGACTTTGGCCATACACTAACTTGAGTGCTACTTTTGTTTCACTTTGTTTTGGCAAGAAAAACATGCTATTTTGGTGCTTGATTGAGTTTAGGTGCCCATTGGCTTTTTTGATAAAGGTTTTGAGTCATTAACACCAATTTTCATTTGATTAACCCACAACTTTGAATTTATTCCATTTTCTAATTTTCGAACATTGACTGTAATAAAAATTCCATTTCTCTTTACCTTTCATCTTTCTAGATTCCATCACGTGACAAAGCTTGAAATTGCTCTAGTAAGTTTTTTCCTTTACCATTCATAACATTTTTCTATAAGTAAAAACATTCAAGAAATAGAAAGCTTGATTTTGGGCTTCATTGAAACTTCTTGTCTTGAATATTGGACCTTCCAAAGTGACAACTTAATGCTTGGATGATGATCCTCATATATGATTCTCTCTCAATGTGATAGCGAAGATTTTCCTTAGTTTCAATCCATCTTTCCTATGCCTGCTATCTACCATGATAACCTTTGAAATTCATGCTTTCTTCCATCTACTGGTGTTGGAGCCTCTTTAGGATTCATAGCTTGATAATCTTTGTGACGAGTAACCCACATACATTGTTATTAGACCAAGACAAACCGACACCTAAGGACTTAACCATTTTGACATGAAAGATAACATAGCTGACATTGATGTGACAAGAATGACCCAACATTTGGCTATATATATGGTTAAACACAAATATTTTAGGGGTAGTAAATTTGGGCATCAACAACACTATCATATATATTTCCACTTTGATTCACTTGACCAATTGTATATAGTTGAGCTTGAGGTGTACTTGGTAGATTCCACCTCCTAGGGACATTCTTCAAATTCAAGTTCTTTTGATTTTCACTATCCACAAGGAAGTGCATTTGTGTTCTCTTCACCTATAGGTGTGAGTGGAAGAAATGCTTTACCTCCTTTCGTTTTGAGGTGGCAGCTTGTGTAGTGGTATGGAATAGGGATTGACCTCTATAATTTGCTTGCCCTTATCAAACATGGATGGTGGTGTTTGTAACCTATGTAATGTCCCCTTATTGATTTATCTGGACTTTACTTTTAATCTCCTAAATCAGGGTATCCGAATAGTCCTATAGTCCTAATGCCAATAATTTTAAGGATAAACTTTAATCTTATTACAAGCAACCTTCAAGACCACTATTGACTTGATTATCAAACTTATATATATTGATGATGACTAATAATATGCTGATAAGTATGAGAAGATATCTGTTATAAACTCTTATATATATAATCTGCTGTTATGACTGTTTTAGGGGTGCAATTTCTGATATCTTTATTGGATTACATGTATTTGCAAGTTAAGCAAAATGATGTCTATCTTGTTCACTGTTTCTGATTTTTGCTTAGTAATAATCTAAACTGATTCCCTATTGTTGCTGGCTATTTTCATTTCTTCCTTATTCACCTTTTATTACTTGGGATTTTCAGCCTCATAAATACCACTCGATCTGCCAAGAGACATGACCGATGGTCAAAGTTCATGCCTTTTGGAGTGACATATCACTTCACCTTAGATAAGATTTTGTTTTATTCATGAATCGTTGGCTCTTTTTGTCTTATTCACAGCTCACGGTGACTTGCTTCATTGGATTTTTCATAGCTTTAGCAACCACTCCTATGTATTATATAAATATGATACTTTCTTTCATGTAATTGTAAATTATCAATCACTGCCCTTTATTATATGATATATAGTTTATATTAATTGTTATATGTTTTCTTATTTTATGTATTTATTTCTATATATATATATATTTAATATTCATAGTGTTATATTATTATAAGACTATATTGTTAATATTTATATTTAACAATTATAATATTATCTGCGATAATAATAATATTTAAATTGCAATTACTTATTTATATTTTGATATTTATTTGATTTAGTTATTTGTATTTCAATACTTCATATTTTAGTGTTACAACTTCGACGGAATGATAGTCCACCTCACCCAAGATTGCTCGTCCTCAAACAATCACATTTCCAAACATCTTTTCACATTAGGAGTTACATCCTTCCACACCTCATCACTATTCTTGAGATCCTAATTTAAGTCTCTTGCAAAATTAACTAAGGTTCTATTCTTAATCGGATTTTTCAATTGATGGGATTCAAATGCTCTCCCTTTGTATCCCAAGTTTGAGGGAGTCACACCCTTTCTCTTCAATAGTTACAACTCTCCATTATTGCATTTGTATACTAATAATAATAATTCAGTTTTAGATAAGTTAATTTGTTAGTGCCTCCCAACCCCATAAGCATTTTGACAGACAACATTAACATTTTCATAGTTTTTAAGCATAAAGTAAAAACACAATAATGAGCTACAAATTAAAGCAGACAAACAAGTAGCTCAAGCAGGCAAACAAGTAGCTCAAGCAAGCAAGCAACCAGTTCAAGCACCCAGGCAAGTAGCTCAAGCAAGCAAACAAGTAGCTCAAGCAAGCAAGCAAATAGCTCAAGCACATAGGCAAGTAGCTCAAGAAAGCAAGTAAGTTGCTCAAGCAACCAAGCAATCAACTCAAGCACACAAGCAAGTAGCTCAAGCACACAGACAAGCATGTAGCTCAAGCACGCAAGCACGCAAGCAACCAGCTCAAGCTAGTAGTCAACCAGCTCAAGCAACTTAGGGTTGGGCTGATCAAAACATCTTACTTCCCCGAAATTGGGGATACCTTGAGTTTGCCTTAGATCCTTAATCTAAATAAGGGTATAGAGAATTCCTCTTACCTGATTGGGGTTTGGATTTGAAGGCTAGCACATAAATTAGAATTATTTACCATAATCATATTGGTTAGTAGCTCATAATCATTCATTCCAATAATACTAAGTAGTAGATTATTAAATGTTAGTAAAATCATGGTCAATCATTAGGTCAACAAAGGCATTCTACTATCCTTGGAAGATTCAACCATAAGAGAGTATGGGGAAACATGACCTGATGGGGAGCCTAGGATCCATCATGCCAACCCTTGCCCTTTCTCTTATGATTTTAGCCCCTTTGGGTCTACTTGTTTCCCCCCTATTATAGAACGCATGGGTTCTCCCTTATAGGACACTTGGTCCTCCCTTATAAGACACTTGGTCCTCCATTATAGAACACACATAGGTTCTCCATTATAGGATGCAATTTGCGCCATTATAGAACACAAGGTTTCTCCATTATAGGACGCAATGTCCTCCATTATAGAACACAAGGGTTCTCCATTATGGGACGTAATGTCCTCCATTATAAAACACAAGGGTTCTCCATTATAGGACGCAATGTCCTCCATTATAGGATGCAATGTCCTCCATTATAAGATGGATCCCCTGAAGAGCTTCATTCCTTTGGTTTCATTTCTTAAAGGAGTCATTTCCTTCCTTACCTCCTTCATATCCTCTTCTTTTATTTGGTCCTTCTTTACCTTTATCTCTTGTAACTTGATTAGAGTTCGCTTCTATTTTGAAGGCTTGTCTTCTTTTTTGTCTGCATCTATGTCCAAGTTCCCTAACTTCCTTGCACTTGCAACACAAGTTTTACCTTGTAAGGTCCTTTTAAATGTTGTTATTCCTAGTGTGTCTTCTTTGGTAAGTTTGCATTAATTGTTCTTTCATAGGATGGCAGGATTATGCTTTGATACCACTTGTAATGTCCCCTTATTGATTTATCTGGACTTTACTTTTAATCTCCTAAATCAGGGTATCCAAATAGTCCTAAGGCCAATAATTTTAAGGATAAACTTTAATCTTATTACAAGCAACCTTCAAGACCATTATTGACTTGATTAACAAACTTATATATATATTGATGATGACTAATAATATGCTGATAAGTATGAGAAGTTATCTGTAATAAACTCTTATATATATAATCTGCTGTCATAACTGTTTTAGGGGTGCAATTTCTGATATCTTTATTGGATTACATGTATTTGCAAGTTACTCAAAATGATGTCTATCTTGTTCACTGTTTCTGATTTTTGCTGAGTAATAATCTAAAGCGATTCCTTGTTGTTGCTGGCTTTTTTCATTTCTTCCTTATTCACCTTTTATTCCTTGTTCGATGCCGTCTTACTTGGGATTTTATGCCTCATAAATACCACTCGATCTGCCAAGAGACATTCCCGATGGTCAAAGTTCATGCCCTTTCCTTAGATAAGATTTTGTTTTATTAATGAATTGTTGGCTCTTTTTGTCTTATTCACAGCTCATGGTGACTTTTATTTTATAGGATTTTTCATAGCTTTAGCAACTGCTCCTATGTATTATATAAATATGATACTTCCTTTCATGTAATCGTAAATTATCAATCGCTGCCCTTTATTTTGTGATATATAGCATAGTTGAAAAACTCGCCAATTGCAAGTAGTCGGCAAGCCTGGAAAACTCGGTTAAGAAAACACTCGACAACTTAAAAAAATGCTTAAATTTCATTAAAAACGGTTTTTTTTTTTGCAAAATTCAATGATAAGATGCATCCAATGAGTCAATAAATGAGTACATAAAAGAAATAAGCCGAGTCTAGTTATATTTGATTGATTTGAAAGCAGCATTCTCATGTGGAATGCGCTGAAATTGATATTCTAAAACAAAATGAAAATAGCAAATTGTTTTTGTAAAAATGAAAGTATATTTTACAAGTTTACATCTTCCTCTTTCCCATGTCTAGTGAAAACTAGGGGAGAGGTAGAACTAGATGATGTTATAGATGAAGACTTGTAGGCAAACTTGGAAACTTGGACTTGGAGAGTACCTAGAAAATCAAATGGATTCAATGGGAGTTTGAGGGCAATGCCCCCAATAGAGTCAAGGGGCAGCGCCCCTCATGGGGGTTTGGGGGCAACGCCCCTAGCGGGGTCAAGGGGCAGTGCCCCTCGTGGGGGTCGAGGGGCAATGCCCCTTGTGGGGGTTTGGGGGCAACATCCCCAGTGGGGTTGTTGGGCAACGCCCCTACTAGGGTCGAGGGGTAGTGCCCCTCGTGGGGGTTTGGGGGCAACACCCTTGACGCGCTCCCTGTCATGATACAGGGCGGGTTCAAGGGGCGGAGCCCCCGCCACCAAGCCCAAATTAAGACCTTCAAAACCACACAAACTGTAAAAAATGAATTGAAATTGCCTTTATTCCAGCCGCAAGTTTCTTTTTGCTAAGAGGTTGAGCTTTTTTAAAAAACTCTCCAAGTTTTTCCTGGCAAGTACTTGCAACAAAAACTCGTTTTGAAAAAAAATTAGCGAGTTTTTGGCGAGTCTTTCATCTATGATATATAGTTTATATTAATTGTTATATGTTTTCTTATTTTATGTATTTATTTCTATATATACATTTAATATTCATAGTGTTATATTATTATAATATTATATTGTTAATATTTATATTTGACAATTATAATATTATCTGTGATAATATTAATATTTAAATTGCAATTACTTATTTATATTTTGATATTTATTTGATTTAGTTATTTGTATTTCAATACTTCATATTTTGGTGTTACAACTTCGGGGACATGACACCCTAGCCAATAGTATTTGTTTGGATTGGCATTCTTTTTCAAGCACCACTTTCTCTTGTGGATATTGCAATACTTTTTTATGTCCTTTCATGGATTCTTATCTAGGGAAGCCTTCTTTTATAGGAGCCTTTGACTGAAGTTGTTGGACTAAGTGCTTGTTGTTAGAATCAATACCATTGTTGCCAAGAATAGTTTCTTTGTTGCCACTGCATTTAAATTTTTCTTCAATCTTAATCACATTTGATAGGCTTCTTTCTATGTGTCAAGCTTCAACAATTCTAGTTCTTGGGCACTTTTTTAAGACTGTCTTTGTCTGTCACATGTACCAACTTTTTCTCACAAGGAATGACACACATTGGTATAATCTTGCAAGATTCTTCTTGAACCATAAACAATTGGTGGAACTGTTTGTTTTGGTCATCATAAATTTTCATAGGGTAGTATTCTTATTTAGATGTAACTACTAATTGTGCCTTAGTTTTGACTGAGGTATCCTTCTAATCTAGTGTTAGTTAATCTTCATCCTCTTCTTTACTGTTTTAAAGATATATGATTTTAAATGTCTAAATATTATCTTTTCATTTTTAGAAAATTTATTTACAGAGAAATAGGATACTCATTGTTTGAGCCATTTCTCTACTTTCTCTGTATCCTTTTCCTTCGTCAAAAGGGATATCATATTGCAATATAAATGAACTATCTTTTGGAAATGAGAATAATTTACAAGAAGGCAGTAATCTCTGAGAAGAGATGTGCGACTACAACACTAATTTCTATAGTTGGATGACAATTCCTTTTAGATGTTCTTATAGCAGGAAAATAAAATTCTATAAACAGTAAGTGAATATAAGATTAAATCATGAGCTATTGATTATATTTTAGCAATAATCTATATTTATAATCAGGAAACTAGTACACCATGAGATCCACGTAATATCATGGGTACAAATCAACTCCTAACAACATGTTAGAATATTGTTACATATTATTAGCATGTTTTTGTTTTCAACAACTAGCCTATTTTAGGAGTTGCTTTGTCTTTGTGATGTTACATGGATCTCATGCTGTATTAACTGCCTGATTAGAAATACAGGCTATAGCAATGTAATAATCAACAGGCCATGATTTAATCTTATATGTTAGTAGAGCCTCTTTGAGGCCTTTGACTTCTGATTCGTGACTCTTGGAGTCTGTTCCACTAGACTGTGGACTCTAAAATGAAAGTACAGAAGAGAGAGAATTGGAGGATTGAGGCTCTGATACCATATAGGATTAAATCATAGAATGTTGATTATTACATTGCAATAGCGTATATTTGTTTTCAGGCAAGTAGTACACCAGGAAATCCATGTAATCTCATGGGTACAAATTAGCTTCTAAAATACTCTAGTTACTACAAAATAACAACATGCTAACAATATGTCAACTATTTTCTTACTATATTGAAGAATTTACTCATTTGATTCACCTTTGAGTCGAGAGAAGTGACAATAATTCCTCAAGAAGTTGAGGGAACCTGTTGAACATAAGCCTCATTAAAACATCAATTTTTTGTTCTTTGCAATTTTTTAGGATATTTTGTAAATTCTTGTACTTTGAAGCATTTTTAAAAGAAAATCTAAAATCCCGAAGTGAATGGGAATGATAAAGAAAATTCAAATCTCTTCGATGCATCTTATGCTTCAAGATTCCATGCATTGGAAGAAACTACAATCCTGACAATGAAATTGTAATAAGGGAACATGCACATCTTAGGGGTAGATGTCCCAAACTACTACCTAGATCAAAAGTAATAACAGATGTTGAAGAATCAATATGATTATCTAAACCTTTTTTAGATTCAGTTGTCTGCTGAGGAAAGTGGTATATGGTGAGACAGTTCATTTCCTATCTACTGATAGTGTTGAAAAGAGAACTGTGAGAAGCCAACCTTTGTACCAGAGGACTATGTTTGGCTAACCTATGGTGTAACGGTTGTATCCAAAGGGCCTTTCACTTCCCTCTCCTCTCCCCCACCCCCTCTATGTAATGGTGGGAAGGCAGAAGGAAAAGGTGGGGAAGGGTCAATTTTTTTGGAGAACTATCAGCCTACCTTCTCGTAGTTAATGCTTTGAATAAGTATTAAACTGCTATACTTGTATAGGGCTGATAAGAATACAGAATTTTGTGAGTTACCACAATAATAAAGATTAAATCAAAGGCCGTGGATAATTAGATTGCAATAGCATGTTTTTATAATCAGGCAACCAGTACACTATGAGGTCCATGTAAAATCACAGGTATAAACTCCAAACCAAATCCTAAAACAAACTAGTTGCAAACTTAACAACTTGCTAATAACATGTTAACATTGTTGCCAGGAAACTCCATTATAGGAACATGGACCGCATAACTGTCCCTGTACCCACATTTTCTGGTGATTATATTTATATATAATATAGTTGTCTCCTTATTCATTTACTTGAATACCCTAATTTGATTGGCATCCCTGTCCCCATACGGTTACCAGTGCCCCTGTATGTCCTAGTAACTATGATTAACAATATATTTATGATATCAAACAATATCTTATATCTAACAAAAAAATGGCATTATGTGGCGAGTAAAGTGAATTTCCATATTTTTTTCATGTGCCACGGTTTCCTTGTAATCTGTCACCTCTTTTGGAGATGATACCTTACATTATCATTCCATTTTCTTGCATAAGTTGTGTATGAAATTTTATAAAAGTGAATATTTGATCATGCAAGTCCGAGATGCTAATGATTAGAATTTATACCATGAATATTTCTTTTAGCTAGGTTTCTTGTGGTGGCATATTGTCATCAGTCTACTTACGAATTATCTTTCCTATATTTTCCAAAAAGTTTCTGAAGCTGACAAATCTTCGAATGAGGATGAGGAGACCTTATTTCTGGAGGTAATATCTCTTTAATTGTATTATATTCCTATTTCGACTCTAGGAAATAAGAAAATGAACATTGTAAACTTAGACAATATATAATTAGTTCATCTGTCATTGGCCAGTTATTCATAAGTGTACCAAGCAATAGAAGTTTCAGAATCTGAATCCTAATGAGAAATTCTTGATGCAGAGAAACGGCAGAGTGATTGCTCCTAACTTGAAGGGAACATGCTTATTCATTGTTGGTGAGAGTTGGGGCAGTAGATGGATTTTCTGTTTTTGTAGTATAATAGCATAGGGATAGATGATTAGGTGGGGTTGGCTCGCACGTCGATAAGTGAATATTGTGGTATGTAAGATGAAGCAAGAATGATGACATTGTATCTTTCAGAATAACAATGGTATTGTTTTCAGGAATGACGACTAGTATAAAATCAGCTGTGGCAAAGAAATTATCTGAAGTTCTAGGGTATTACTTCTTTGACAGGTGCAATTTAAACTACAGAGTTGTTCTGATGCTATTCTTCTGAGTTGTGAATTGGATAGTATAAAATATATACTTGGCAAATGTGATAACTCTTTTCCCTTCCTTTGCTGTAATTTGTAAACAGTGAGAAGCTGGTAGAGCAGGTGTCAGGAGAATCATCTGCTGCTTGGAAACTGAACGAAGAAGATGAGGAAGGGTTTAGAGATTCTGAGGTGAATGGAATATAACTTTTCTTTCATACTCTAGGTTCTGAGATTGCCAACTTTTAAAAGATCGAGATTTGTGAAATCCAAAAGCCCATGTTTATATTCATTTAGTCCAATGGGATGTCCAATGGTCAATACATAGCAAAGATCATTAATAATTTTTATCAGTTGATGATAATTATATTGGTAGCTATAGCCAATGAAACAATAAGAGGTAAAGGCTTGATCACAGCTATGTATTGACATCTACAATCTTAAAACTATGTGTGCTCTGTTTAATTTATAAGAGGTTGAATATGCAATACCTGGTAACTTATTTGTGAATGCAAATGCACAAACTATTTGTTATCAGAGTGAAGTACTGCGGCAATTATCTTCCATGACTCGTCTAGTTGTTTCAACTGGTGATGGTACTGTAGTTCGTTCGAGCAATTTGTGAGTATATTTTATTTACTGGTGAAAAATTATAGTTAATGTGCTATTTTTCCATTATCTTCTTGAATAGGAATCTATGCTCCAGACTAATGAATGTTTCTTCAATGTGTATTTCAAATTCATAAGGGGCTATATGAGAAATGGAATCATAATATGGCTGGATATACCTTTGGAGGCATTGGCAAAGGAAATGGTGTCAGAAAGGGTTGAAACCCAAGGTCATTTTACCCAAACAACTGCTGGATCATATTCTCAGGTCTTTTATTACTTTCTCTGCAGTGCACTCATATATATTTTCTATTTTGAAATTTTATTTTATCAGGTTGGAAAATGCTCACATCAGCAGCAACAGATGCCAATGTTATACCATGCGTTAGTTTCATATTTGATTAGGGTTTTTAACTTTTCATGAATATTTCTAAGATGTCTTTCCTAGATGGTTTGATTCATGGATTTTCAATTTAGGTAAGAATAGTGAGGAGTTATTAAATGTAAAAGAGAAAATTCATCTAGAAATAAAGATTTGCTTTAATCGAATTTGTATTTAATAAGTGCAATTCATATTTGGAGATGAGGAAATCCCTCACAAGGATGGATCATCATCATGTACAAAGATATTCAAGAGGACATTATCTTCTATATATCAGTTCATTTTTTTCTTTGTTACAAGGGTATGGTAGAATTCTGAGCTTGCTGTTATTCCTGAGCATGCTGATGTGAAAGTTTTATTAGTGCGTCTCAAGATGGATGGGAGAATGTTTTGTGTTACCATGTTAGTGCTCTTATGGAGAATGGGGAGAGGAAGTGGAGGAGGCCGTAACCTCCCTACTTCAAGCTGGAAACCAAAAAAAATGATATATCTCTTTTATTTAAAATGGAAGGCAAGAAATGTGAAATCTGAAAGAAACCTGGGTTTAGAATGAAGAATGGAGAGGGAAACTAGTTGAACCACAACTCATAGTAAAACTTCATTGAGATCCATCATCAACCTTTGCTTGTTCTGATATCCATTCCTTGATGCTTCTTTGATCTCACACTTTTCTCCAGCTGTTTGAATACAATTGTGTAGAGGAGGAAATTCGGCACCCTCAAGATGATGAGATCTTAGGGGGCAAATGGTCCTCAACTACCTCAGGGATCAATGCTCAGATGATGGGATAAGATTGCGATAGTTTGAAAAACTGAAAGAGTAGGTTGTAGAGGTTTTTTGGACAAACTGGCAAGCTCTCGGCCAAGGATGGTAGTGCGGCACACAAACGTCTTAGTGGTGTGTTGTAGTCTCATACGGATGAAAACCAAGTTTATCCAAAAACATCTAAGAACCTACTAACTATTCGATGGCTAAAATCTCAAAAATACACAAAAATAATAGAATAATAGAATAATAGAAGTGAACATGAATTAGATTAAATGGAAAGGAAATGATGAAGCAAGAAAGGGAAGAAATGAAACACTCACAAAAGGTCCAAGAATGAAACCTCCAACAAAACAACACCTTCAATACCTGCACACATAAGAACGAGAAAATTGATGGGACTGTTTAGGGGCTTTCCTCAATGAAATCCCCATTTTAGTGTTTCCACCTTCATGGACAGCCAAATAGACAAATAGAAAATGCGTAGACAAGGGATGTGATAAATCCCAAGATTCTCAAAGACATAAGACAAGTAGATATTACCAACAAGGCTTGAGAAAGCCAAAGAGAGAGAGAGAGAAAGAGAAAGTTGTGAGAGATTTGAAACCGCTATAGCAAGCTGTACAGAGCCGTGTAAGTTTGAGAGAAAGATCAAGAGAGATCAAGATAGGTAAAAAGATAGATTTTAAAGAGAGAAAAGGAGGCTCCCAAGCCGTTACAAGTTGTCCCGAGTGTTTTCCACCAACCAAGGTAGGTGATAAGTGGCAAAATGCTCGGAAATGACTATTTGAACGTTAAAATGTCATGGGATGCTAGCGTGGCGCATGGACATCCGTGCGGCATGCTAATGTCCAATCAAATTACGCTAAAAATGGTGGGAAATGAGCACAAGGTTAACGCAAAAGTGATGCAAGAAGGTGGTTGCTGAAAAGGGGTTTCGAGCATCCTGAAGGGAAAAAGGCTGATGCAAGGGCTAAGATGAGATACAAAAGGTGTAGGTGAGATTTTAAGGGTATGCAATTTTCGACACTACAAGTAGATCTCTTCTTTCCTTAGTGGCAGCTTGTTTGTGTTCCATAGCATGAGTTTATTAAAGACACATGTAGAAAAGGTTAATATATAAGATTAATGGTCTCATAAAGTTTAAGAGTTATAAGATACTAAATTTGGTTAGATGTATGAAGATATGGTATGGTTCTATGAAACTTTAGTTTTAGGGGATAGGATACAAAGATTTAAAGGGGGCTAAATGAAAAAATGCAAATGCAAGAAAATGCTTTTCAGAGAAGTTAAGTACTCAAGCTGGGTGAGGATGCTATTCCCAAGGGTGGACCAATCCAATTGTTAGTTACATTGATAAAATAGCTTAATATATATATGATCATTCATATTCATTAGATGATTGTCACAATTGTATGATGTGGTCATTTAAAAACCAAGGGAGGAATTAAAGATTCTTTTCAAGTTATGGTTTTTCTAGGCTGACATAGAAGTGGGAAATCAAGGCTTCTTTCCCCGCTAATGAGCTGTGTAGTAGACTTGAAATGTTGGAAATACAAATATTTATGCAGATTTGCAAAAACCTTTAGTTAAATATTCATGTGAAATGCAATGATTTTTTTAGTGGAAAATATTCACCAATTGGCTAATAGTACAAGTTGTAAGACGACTTAAATCACCACATTTTTACAAAAATTATTTGTCTTGGTTAAATCGCTAGAACATTTATTTTATTATGCTTTTAAACTAAAAAAATTACCAAAATATTCAATACCTAATTAGATCGAATTCGCCTAAATCTTATAAGTTATAGTAGAAAATAAATTAATTTGCCAATAATGTTATATAACTATTGGTTACTTTAGGGCCATATCACCAATTTTTAATCACCACTATTCATTTTGTTATAATCCAATGGATGGGGTTGTATTCCATGGGTTAAAATGTACCCACAGAGCTCCAATGCCCATCGAGCCCAAAATTGTATTTGGGTCATTGAAGATTTATAATCTAACAGTCAGGGTTAAATTCTATGGGCCAAAATATACTCGCAAAGCTCCAATGCCCATGGGGCCAAAATAGAAACCAAACCGTTAGATTATAAATAAAATCAATGGTGGTGAAAAATAATTTAGGGCCAATTTAAAATATTAAGGAATTATAGACACGAGCATTACACCTTAAACTAGTCAATAACTACCACCCTCAGGCCCTTACTTTTGCATAGGAATTTAATTTTTTAAAAGGAAGAATCTGCCATGGTAATTAATTCATTTGTCTACTTTTCATCAAGATTCACCAAGATTTTCTACAAATTCCTAGTGATTTAAAAATAATCGCTAATAAAACTAATATTTTTTTCAAAAAAAAGGAAAGATTCACAATAGAAATTAATATTTTTTTTCCAAAAAATGAAAGATTCGCCAAGATTTTATGTCTTTTTCGAGAGGGTTTCCTTAAAGTTATCATTGATGATATGCTTAGATTAGAAATATCCACAACAAATTAAACAAATTTGCACACATAAAATTGGAAGTTCACCAACATAAATAAGTAGATTTATATTCATCAGATATGTAGCAAAATGTTGGATTACAATAGAAAACACATTAAAACATAATCTTCAGCACAAATGCAACCTTTGAATGAAATTGCCTCAAGAAACCAAAGGGGTTTTTGTCTTCTAATCTTCAGATTCAATATTTTTCATCCTTAGATCCAATAGATGAACATTACTGCTCAAACCAAAGTTAGGGTTTGTGATAATTTCCCAAAATATGCAAATTGATGAATTTGCTTGCCTTAGATAAAGGTCGAAGGCCTAGCATGGCCCCACAAACACGTGTTTGAATGTTTTTTGTCACCTATCACATTTGTTTGGGCCCATTAATGGTGTCCCTTGTCAACCATGGTGATAGTTACGGCTTTTAGTTTGAATCCTAGGGTTTTGGTGATTCACATGCAAAAGGGTGCATTTGCAAGAGGGACTAGGGGTTTGGGGATTTGTTGTAATGTCCTCTCCTTGGAGTATGCTTGAATTTTCCTTAAGGGACAATTACACAACATAAAATTGTTTTACAAATAATATTCCATAGTAAATTATATAATAAATATTGAACTTGAAAATAAATGAACTATTAACATTTATGAAATAGTGAATAGCAACTTAAATTTGAATCCAATATATATATACTCTTTTCCAATAACCAATCATGGTAGGGATAGGAGGGGAACACATTGTTGGCGTTTAAATTAGCACCTCTGGAGTGCTTATTGGAAATAGATAGCTATTGCAAGTGTGTTAGTACATGCTCTTCGGATTATAGAGAGGAAGATCTCTCTTTGCTGATTTTCTACTGTAAAAAAGGGGTGTACTAAGATTTCCTATCTTTTTTACTCAGTGGTAGGACACAAGGGTGCATAAACCAATGCGCCGTAGCTAAGCTTTTTCTCTGGTTTCCGCAGATCTTAACTACGACTAACTAAGCTTCTAAACTATCCTACCTCCTCAAGATAAACAGAGCATGAGGGCGTAGGAGCGAAATGGTATGGTTGGATCACTTGAATCCTCCGTCTCAATGGAATATGGCCGAGGCTCTGAACCTTCGGATATATACCAAGATAAGGCTCGATACAAGCAAACACTCGTTACGGTAAACTGGATCTGAGACTTGCCAAGGAGGAGGAACCCCTATCCGAGGTATAGGCTTGGAAGCAGCTCACTGGAAACAACAAGGAACGATGGCCTTTCTAACAGGATTCCCGAGGAGGTGACGACACCTGTCCAAAGTCTAGGCTGCAAGAGAGATCATTAAACAACATCAAACGATAATGATCGATGACAAAATATCCAAGGAGGCGACGACACCTGTCCAAGGAGGAGATTGAAACAATGCACTATTTAAAAACAAGACTTTGAATAACTCAAATAATTAGATCAATCAAGCTTGCACCATCTGATTTATTTCTTCAAGGTTCTTCAAAGAATTACAAAGGTCGGGACAGCAAAGGCACGAAATCATGCACAATTGCGATCAACCAATGAACTCTCATCCAAGAGTGAACAGATATAAACAAGCGAACTCTGGCAACAGTGGCGCAGCAATTTTGCTAGCAAATAAAGGTTAAACAAATAAAGAACCTAAGGCTCTTATTTATAGAAACTCAAAGGAGTAGGCAACCCTAAAATCTCCTTGAGTTAACAAACAGTTCTTGCCAATCAGCAAGATATTATTCCATGTCTAAAAGTAGGTGAGCAAACAGTTAATTGGAAATCTACTTCAGTTAACTGAAACTAAACAAAAGTCAAACTGGAAGTCTACCTCAGTTGACTGACACCTAACTAAAAGTGAACTTATGTTACAAATGTGTCTCCAAATAGACATCCACCTTTTGAGGAGATCTAAGATCCACAAATCGTGGGAGTCAAATAGACATCCTAGATTAATGGGATCTGACATGCATGATCTGTGGAGATCTGGAGTCAACTTGGAAAGAGGCATCAAGTTGACTTCAGTCATAATTAATGCTATTTGGAGGGTAGGACGTCCTCCCTTGGTGCTTTACACCTCTTCACCATTGGTCAACAAAGTCTCTATCCAGTCATTGACCTCTTCGGCCTCCGGGCAATTAATGCTCTTCAAGATGACTATGTGGCGTCTAAGCATTTCTTCACCCGTCGTAAGCTGCTGATGATAGGTTATGCATTGGGCAGCTGCTTCATCTAACTGGACAGACATGGCTGCAATTTTGGCTAATTTGCAGCCATTGGGATCTTCAAGGAATGAAGATCGGATGACATCCTGGAATCGTGTCTGCACGGTTTCAAGTTCCACATATTCTCCTCCTTCCCGCTGATATTCTAACTCAGGGAAGGATATTACCAACGTTCTTGCGAAGTTGATAATATTGGCGACGAAGCGTCTATAGTCAATCAGCTCCACAGAGTTGGCATCATAGGCTCTCACCTTGTATGCCACCTGTTCTTTCCACTCAAAGAGATGGTGTTTATTTTCTGTGGTCGTAACTGATTCATATGCTTGTTGCAAATCAGCAACTGTCGCCTCCTCTCTCGGCCTCTCTTGAGCTGCCTTTATATCTGACTTCTGGATTTCTGATCGAAGTCCATGTGCTCTGTCTCTCAGCTGATATGCTTCTGTCAACACACACCGCCCTTTGACAACAAACTCATCCACTTGACGTCTCAAGTGTTTACCGTATGTAATCAACTGATGATGGTTTCTTTCAGCTGGGAGATCCAACAGTCCTTGAGGCAAAGCCGAGGAGTTTGGAGTGTCATGTATCAAACTAGAAATGTACAACTTTAGCTGACGGATTTCAGCCTTCAAGGCTGCTTTGTCTTGTCCATCTTTTGTCATCCTTTCTTTGACACTCGCCGAGGCAATTCCAAGAAGGTCTGCCTCCACCTGTCGAGTGGTCTTTCCAAGGTTCACCTTTGAAAGCGTGAAATCCTCAACCCTCACATTATGTATATCTTTGTCTTCAGGTGGGGCAGCAGTCTCTATGATAACCTCGTTCTCTGCATTCTTTTCTACATGCGTCTGCTTCTTCAACTTCTTTACCGGCATGTCTTGTGGGACATGATGGAATTCAGAGAAGTCAAGCTGATAAGAAGGCCTCTCCCTCTTCCTCCCAAGCGAGCTTTCCAGCCAGATAGAATCTCGGCTAGCATCGCTGGGAGGAGGAACATAGGTCCCCTGAATGCTAGAAGAACGAGACTGTGCTGTGGCAATGTCTCATGGTGGCGAGTCTAAATCAATAGGACTTTGTGACCTCTGTGATGGTGGTGAAGCTGGTGGCTTTGTTTCTATCACTGGCACCGCTTCTGCTGCAACTTCTTCTACAATGGTTTCCATCTCTACAGCGATTATTTCAATCACTGGTTCTTGTGTAGTTGCAGCGGTCTCAACTGTCTCAGGCAAATTGGTGGCTGTCTCCACCTGTACCTCTTGCCGGCTTGTGCTGGCAATTCCTTTTCTCCCCCATGTGCTTCCTGACATCCGCATTCCTTCTGGAGGAAAGCTCATCTTCTTCTGTCTGGGTTTCCTCCTAGACGTGGAAGGTAGTGTAGACTGAACCGCTGGCGGCTCTGATCGGGGAAGTACTACCTTCCTTGTCCTTTTACTGTCCAGGTAGAGTTGACTGTGTCGAACTACTCTACCCGTTCTTTCCTCAATAGATGTACTCTCTTTCGCGTACCAGTCTACTTTGCCGAGTGGTTGTGAATCCACTAAACCCGTGAAGAAGGAAGAAAGAATAACTTCTTCTTCGTCCTCAGATAAGCCCTCGATGTCTTCTGACATGAATTCTGCAATCTGCGAGAGCTTGAATCTGCTATGGTTCCTTCTTCTCACTTCGAACTCATCCTCGCAGTTGACCCAAAAATCTTCCATGAAAGGTTCATGTGATGATCTTTGCTCAAGGTGAGCTGCGAAGATGCCTCTGGGGTCATAGGATGGCCTCCTGTCGATGAGGTACTTGAGATTAAATCTCACTATTTCTTGGCTTATCAACCTTGCATCAGCTGCTGTTCTGCATCTGTAGAGTCCCATCTGAAGAGGAAAGTTCACTGCAGCCTTTTTCTTTACGCGAAGGTAAGAGTGAACATCGGCCAATTGCCTCAGGAATTCCATGAACACTACCCTATCTGAGGGGTAACGTGGCATCATGGCGGGGTGGCCATTATAGCCATACACGCGTATGTAGGTGAAAGTGGGGAATTGTATGAACCAATCCGCCCAGTCCACCATTGCTGCCTTAGCTGCTGGTGAAATACGCACGTGCATCTCATGGTCTAGCTCGTGCACGGTGTGCATAGTAAAAAGGTCATTTATCCTTTTGAAATGTCTTTCCGCTAGAGTGAACTCCAAGCGAGGAAAGTATTCTTGTACCTTTTGCACACCCAGGGTTCCCACAGTGTTTAATGTTCTGAAATCGCCTTGGAAGGCTATCAGGTAGACCAGGTATGAACACATGTGGAAACGGTGCTCTTCTAGAAATCCGGTGAATTGTTGGTGGAGTGTGTCACTGATCAGGGAGGCCCAGTCGTAACGTTCTTTTCTGCTGATTATCTTGCCAATAATGTAGAACATCCACGGCTGGAAGGATTTTCCCTCCTCTTGTCCAGTGACTCTGCTGAGTAGGGTGATTAGCACTCCGTACTCGTCTTTGAATTCTCCTCTACCAACCAATCTGGGCAAGCTGTTTCTCTTTGTTTTCAGCCAATGTTCAGCCATTATAAGCGAACACTTGTCCTTCGAAGCCTCGAATGCCTTTTCGCATTCTGTCACTGATATGACCTTCTTGGTAGGGCATGGTGGAATTGCAAAACAAGTCTCTATGTCCACCGGCTTCAAGCTGCAAATCACCCTCCCGTCTACTGACAGGATCTCTCTTGTAGTCGGGTTGTAATGCTTAGTGCAAGCAATTACAAGCTCGATGCTTTGTAAGGTGATTGGAATAGATGCTGCTTGAAACAAACCGGATTCTTCGATGTTCTGCAATGTGATTTGATTCATGCCCTCCAAGTCTTCAGAACTGACCTCTGGATTTTTCTGCCATAAGTCTGTGTCAGTCGTTTTCAGGTAATCATGGTATAAGACCGTTTTGGTCTTGTATTGTACCTGAGAGTACTGCATTCTGAAAACCTTGAATATTGACTGGGCACTTGACCCTGTTCTGACACTTTTCTGGAACTGCTAAAAATAGCCTCGCCGGGGGTAGTTTTTACGAAAAATTCTGAGACATGGGTTTTGTTAAGAATGATTTTCTAAACAGACCCAGATCGTCAGAAATTCGAAAAAACGAGTTTTTCTTTGACATGCAAGAGCCCTTCGGTGGCAGAGGCAGCAAGGGCACCAGAAAGTGATTTTTCTCAAAAAAATCTAACACATGGGTTTTGTTCGTGCTTCAAAGCCAAACAAACCCAGTTTGTCCGTTTTTCAATATTATGACTTTTTTCGGAAACCCTAAAAAATAGGGGCAGCAGGGCTACTTTTTCTGAAAAAATCTACCATGTGGGTTTTGTTGAAAAAGCTGTGCTGATCATACCCAGTTGGTCAAATCTGTGATAATCTGTCGTTTCCTGTGACATGCAAAAGAAATATAGACAGAAGTAGAGGAAGTAGACAGAAGATGGATTGGAAGTTATAAACTGCCACTTTGCAATAATCTGTCTCTGGAAGCAATCTTGGGAGAAGAATGCTTTTACTGCCAATGATCTTCAAAAATATTGAAGATCCGTTCAAAACCCCTGCCAGATCTTGAAAACTTGTTCTTGGGAGCTACTTGATGTTTTATCCTTCAACCTGCAAAAAGAATAATGAGGAAAGGGACGCCTAGCATGAATATAAGGCAATTAGGGTTAAGATCCACAAAGTATGGAAGATAACTCATCATTCAGGCCTGATTTGGAGTTCCAAAAGATGATTTCCACTGATTGTGGAGTGTTTTTCTCTTTTTTGGCTCCAAATTTGCTAACTCAAGTCAACATTTCTGTTTGACTTTCCTTTAGGCGTCCAACCTTGAGTTTGATCATTTTTGTCTATTTTGCAAGCTGAAGTACTCCTGTTTGATCTTCGATTCAGGTTACTCAGTTGATCTCGAGCAGTATCCGACAGTTCTGTTGTTGAGGCAGGATCAGTACGATTAGATATGCCTGGGAGAGGTTAACTCAGAAAACTGAGTTTAGGTCTCCAGAAAGAAGGGCGCCTTTTCTTGAAAGGGCGCTTTTGACAATGCCTTAGTCAATTTTCATTGACTTGTTCTTCGTTTTGACCTTTTCAGACCCTTTTTGCTTTGATCTAACGTTCCCGATGTTTGATGAATCAGATGATTCTGCTTGACGATGTGTCGGGTAGCTGGTTCAATCTTGTTCACGATGCCTGACTTTGCAGTGGCAGCTGGCAAGTTTTGGGCTTTCAAACTAAAGGGCGCCCCTGGCCAGCAGGGGCGCTTTTAGCTTTTGCTTGGTTTCATCTTGGTTGTGGACTGCCAGTCTTTGACCTTCTCCATCAGTCGATTGATTTGTCGGAAGTTCTTGCTGATAGTCTCGTTGACGAGATAGGTCATAGCTGAGAAGGTCATCCTAGGAGGCAGTGAAGATTCTGGCTAAATCTGGATACCTTTAGGAAAGGGCGCCTTTCCTTGAGAGGGGCGCTTTTAGCCATGCCTTAGCCATTTTCTGGCTTATCTTTCCAGTTTTTCAAATTTGGCTTTTTCTGCTTGATCTCATCTCGTGATCGTCTGGTGTGTCTTATGGACTTGCTGTTAGATTGATCACGTAGCCGGGAGGAAGCTGGAAAGATATCATGTATAGAGCTGCAACTTCTGGATTCATCTGATGTCTGCAACTGAGGGGCGCCCCTAGCCAGCAGGGGCGCTTTTACCTTGAAGCTCTCTGATTTGGCACTTCTGTCGTCAATGGATCCTCCATACTTCGCTGACGGTTGGTCAATGATCCCTGAATCAGATGATCTTGTTGATTGTTTCGTTGTCGAGCCAGTATGAAAGTGAAGAGGATGACTGTTTTGACAATGCCAAATGATTTGATTTGCCCTCTGAGGTCCAAGGGCGCCTTTCTTCAAGAGGGGCGCTTTTAGCCACTGTAGACTGTGTTTTGCCTTGGTAGACAAAACGTGCACCTTCCAGACTTAGCCAAATTTTGGCCTTTTCCATTTTGAGAATCTCCTTCGTTGAACGGCATCATTTTCATCCTTTTCCGCCATGGTTTCTTCGTTGAAGCTTTTGAGGTTTAGCTTTCAGCACCTGGTACTGGCCAATCTGCCATTAATGGCTGCGGAGCTCCTAACTTTGTTCCTGAAAAATAGAAATAGACCCACCAGAGTAAAACATATTTTTGATAATTCTGACTTGATCAGTGTGATCGTGAAGGCAATTAATCCTATCAGAATTATTTTCAATCATTTCCGGGAAGGTCCTATTTTTTAGGGTTTCCATAAAAATAGGGGTGTAAAACCCAAATTTTCATTTTTTCAAAATTTTAAACATAGGTTCCTTGACAAAAACCCACAAAGATTTCATATTTGGTTTGACCTAAAACATACTTTAGATGGCATTTTTACGTTGTTTAGCTCAATTTAAGCAGAATGCCAAAAATTTCATTTTGGGTATAACACACATGATAGGGTGCTAGAAAAAATATTCATCACAAGTAAGCCCAAGGGCGTGTTCATACCCCCCTTGGCCCCAAGTGGCAAGACATCCAACCAAGACAAACCCATCCAACTGAGGGTGGTGTACTTACGATGTGAGAACATCCAACTGAGACAATTCCTATACTGCCCTTCCCTAACATGTTTCCTTGCCAACCCTACACATGATTGCTTAAAGAGAAGGATATCAATTATAATATTATAAATTAATTCAATATTTCCTTTATTTACCAACTTAGACATAACATATCTCTCCTTATTGCATATTAGTCATTATGAAATTAGCTATACATATATTGATATGCCTATTAAATATTATACAATAAATGCATATACAATCAAATGCATACCAAATAATTTCTTAATCAAATTATATATATATATATATATTTAAACTTATCTCCCAAATATATCTTTGCCAATAATATTTAATACAATAGATCTCTTATAATTTCCAACCTTATTTCTTTGTTTGCAATTTTCTGCTTTTTTCTAGATTTCTAATTGATTTCCATATATGCCTTCATTTGATTCCACCTTCAATATTTATGTGATGTCCCCGAGTGGGCCCCTAGCGGAAGGTGACGTAGGTCTGTCCGCATGGTTTGTCCCAGCCACGTGTCCGGGGTCCTTGTCAGCGAGGCCTATCCTGGGGTTGCCCCCTTAACGTGGGAAGGTGCCGTTCACTACCAGTCCGGGCTTTTGGTGCAACGGTTACTAACTTGGTATCAGAGCCGGAGGTCTCGAGATCGAGACCCGCGGAGCATGGTGGGCTGTGATGTCCCCGAGTGGGCCCCTAGCGGAAGGTGACGTAGGTCTGTCCGCACGGTTTGTCCCAGCCATGTGTCCGGGGTCCTCGTCAGCGAGGCCTGTCCTGGGGTTGCCCCCTTAACGCGGGAAGGTGCCGTTCACTACTAGTCCGGGCTTTTGGTGCAATGGTTACTAATTGGTATTAGAGCCCAAGTTAGTAACCGTTGCACCAAAAGCCCGGACTGGTAGTGAACGGCACCTTCCCGCGTTAAGGGGGCAACCCCAGGACAGGCCTCGCTGACGAGGACCCCGGACACATGGCTGGGACAAACCGTGCGGACAGACCTACATCACCTTTCGCTAGGGGCCCACTCGGGGACATCACAATTTATATCATTCAATAGATGTGTCTTTTTGTGGGAGATGTGTCATTTCAAATGGATGTGTTTTTATAAAACAATTGTTGTCTTTCCTAATGAATTTCATCCCTTTAATTAATCACTGCCTTTGGTAATCGCTGCCTTTGTTAAATGATCGCTGCTTTTGTAATGCTCCTTTATCATATTCGTTGCACTTGCTTTATTTAACCGTTTCACCCTAACTCATTTTTATATCTCTTTTGGGCGATAAAACATTTGACAATTATGGTCGGCGAGCACTAATAAGTATACTAGTTGTGGTCAGCCTATGTTTATAGATTTAAATTTATTCTTTCATAAATATTTATTCATTTAAACTTCCTTATATTGGTTGGCCATGTAGACTTTTAGTATTGTGATTTAGGGAAATAAACAGGGCGTCACAGTCCACCTTGCCCAAGATTGCTTGTCCTCAAGCAATCACAAGCTAAGATTTGTAATTTTTTGACATTGCTCTTTTTTAGTGATGTAATTAGCTTATGTTGTGATACTTTAGGAATTGAAAATTTTACAACTAGTGGGAATTGTCTTGTTTATGTCTAACACTATACTACAATGATGTCCTTGAAGAGCAGTTGATAGTATAGTTGCCTCAACTTGACTACTGATAAGCTTAATACCATCCCCTAAAGTATGAGGACAACTTGTCCAATATTCTTCTGACTTATGCACTACTACTTCCCAAAAACGCTCAACAACAAAGCCAAGGGTTGGAAATTGGCAATACTTGTTATTTAAGACAAGTTTCCTCTCATTTCATTACCTCAAAGATTGGGGCAATGATACAAATTCTTCTTTACCCTTGTTGAAATCTAGAATGATAGAAAAATATTGTATCCTTCATCATGATAGAAAATGGGAGTGTTGTGACTATCAGGATCTTACTCCTTGGTGCAAGGTTAATTTTCATTAGAGTAAGGGATCTAGGTGTTGTTTACTACAGGTTGCATCCCCTCTAAGCAATCAAATGGCAATTTCACTTAGGTAAAGTATATTTCATTTCACATAAACATTCAATCCAAGATTTGAGGGGAGTTTGTTTCTAATGAGGATGTAATACAAAATAGCCCAAAACATCTTCCAACATATACTTTTATCATTGACTCATATGTTCTAACTTTCTAAGTGTATATTCTCTAATACAAAATTATTGGATCATTTAAGTCCAATAAAGAATGAAAGATGTACAATAGGACTTAAATTTTTAGGTTTACACTAATATTCAATTCTTGTCTGACTTCCAAATCAATTGGAGGTTGTCACTCCTCTTGTGAAATTTGACATATCCCATGTTTGATATAAGGTTATTTTCATATCTAGGGAAAGTATTGTTTTATTTCACCTGATTCATTTAAACAACATCATTTTTTTTTTCCAAAGTTTGAGAGGTTAGAATGATCCTAGGATTTGTGGGTTATGGGCCCATAATGTAATTAAAATTAGACTTATGTATGAATGTGGAGTTACTTTGATCAAGAAAAGAATTTAGGAGAAGAAGACCCTTGGATGAAGTGATCTACTAAAGATATTACATATAGAAGTCATTTGATTCATAAGACAAGTTCACTAGATCAATTTTGTAGATTACAAGGTTGATCCATTCATCACCATCATTTTTACGTGTGGGATAGATCATATGCTATGGATTTGATTTTTCACTATGATCTTGTCCAAAGTGAATAGAACAAATTACTCTTTTATAGAACAAATGTGTTCCTGCCTCAATGAAGCTTGATGAATATATCCTCCTTCAATTTATAGTGTCTATGGTTCTTTCCAAAATTTCTCCTAAGGTCTCTCTATGAGTCAAAACTTGTCATTTGTAGGTTCCTAAAGAATTGAGCTATCTTCATTTAAAATGTTCTTTTGGTAGATCAGAGTTTGGTTGAATTTAGGTTTTTATTACTATTTCTAATTCCAAGGCATGCTCATAATAATCCACTCTATGATGATTGAATTTGCGTGTTATGGATAAATCATTGTGGATTGTTTTGGAATATTTTTTTGTGGACTTTTAATATTATTGTTTGGCTTTTAAGAGATTGACCTTCCTAGGTCTAGATGATATCTTGGTGCCACTTATATCTCGAAGTTTGAAAGTGAGATAATCTTAATCCATCTTTGTACTTTCAATTATGCCTAAGTTTTTGTGACAACTAGTGATGGCAACATGTGGATTTCTATTTGAAAATATCATTAGATTTTATCATTAACTATGCTGACTTGTTATGATTGATTGTTCCTTGGATTTTTTTTTGATATTTTGATTGCTTGATTTATTGAGGAATAGATAAGTGATGATTGCTAGATTTCTTGATTGATAGACGAGTGATGATTGCTTAATTTGATTGCTTATTGAATGTCAATGAATTGATTTATCCTATATATTCATTTATTGAAGGAGTCACCACCCTTCACAATAAATGAGTCACCACCCTTCATAGTAAATGAATCACCACCCTTTATGGCTGCCTTTTGAGAATAATACTTTACTTCCAAATCAAGATTGATAGATTTATTTCCTATGGATGATTTCTTCACAAGGAAATGATTCCCCTTTTATATCTTAATATGGAGGGAGTCATAGTCTTTCACATTTGAAGGGTCACAACTTTTCACATTTGAAGAGTCACAACCTTTCATATTTGGAGGGTCACAACTTGTCACACATCATCACTATTCTTGAGAACCTAATTTAATTTACTTGCAAAATCACTTAAGGTTCTATTCTCACTTGAATTCTTCAATGATGTTATGAATGTCTTTCTCCTATGAAATGCTCTCCCTTTTATATCTCAAGTTTGAGGGAGTCACACCTTTTGACTTCAATAGTTACAACCTTTCATTGTTCTATTTGGAGACTAATAATAATTTAATCTAGAATAAGTTAATTTGTCAGTGCTGTTGAAGACACATTAGGCATGAAGCAAACATATAGATATACTTGTAGACACCGAAAATTGGTCTTAGCCTACAAACACCACTTTCGACATAATTTTCTATTATCCATGGTCATGATTAAAGAATGTTTATTATTTAATTACCTTTCTAACACATATTTCCTCTATTAATTAAATACCCCTTTTCATTAATTCATTAATTCATAATAACCTTTATTCAACTTGATTAATTAAATAAATTATATTTATTTAATTATGTGCTAACTGATTAATTCTTCCTTCTTAATTAAATAATTTTTTGTTTAATTACCCCCTTTGTCATATTTCAACTATAATTAAATATTTATTATTTAATTATTCATTTAACCCCCTTTATCTATAATTAAATAATTATTATCTAATTATTCAATTTATCCTTTTCAACAGTAAAATTAAATAAATTATTTTTATTTATTTAATTAAATCTTTCATTTTTCGAATGCTGAATTAAATTAACATTTAATTCATTTATTCATTATTTATGTCACATTCTTCTATCATTCAGTTATCTAAATCATTCACTCACCTTCTGACTCAAGATCTATTTTTAAATCCGCTAGTTATCTCCGGGTTCGGTATCTGATCATCTCTGCGAGAGGACTCTCTATCACAACTAGTCATTTAACTATTTTTAACTCATGTGCATGAATGCGTTTATTAATTAAATATCTTTATTTAATTAATTAATTTATGTATGCATTCGAATTCTTCATCTTCGAGTTCTAACTTTTTCTTTGACATTCAAAGTCTATTTTTTCTATTTTCGAAGACTCTTAACTGAAGGTTAAGATTTGGAACTCTTGTTCTTTCTATTTTCGAATAGTCTTGACACAAGATTAAGTTATTGTTCTAATTTAGTCTTTATATTGCAGTCTTTTCTAACTCACGTTCTATCTGATATAGAACTCATATTGCATGACATTCATCAATCTTGTCCGTCGATCTCTTTTTGAATCTGAGCCGATTGTTTGAAAACCCAAAATCTATAAAATGGCCTGTCATTATCATTATTCCTCCTCCCGAAATCATACACTTTTGAGAAGAAACTTATGTTCGATATTTTGCTTAGACATTCAACAAGGTTATGCTTGTATCAATACTAAAAATCTGAGGGCAAGAGCACTGAAACAACAAAATGGAGAAGGGCAATTGAGATAATTCGAAGGAGTAGACGCATACTCGGTGAGAGCTTCCTATTAATTTCTTTAGTTTATTTATTTTTACTTATTTGTTCTTTGTTGTTTTTGATTTAGATTGTTTGTTAGTTTAGAATTGATCATTGTAATCTGTGTAGCTATTAGCATTAATCTCCAACAAAATCTAGGTCATACAATACTCATACACAAATACACGTAATACATGAAGGATTCAGATAAATACACGTAAGAAACGAAACATACACACAAATACATGTAAGACATGAATGATACACATAAATACACATAAGACACGAAGTATACACATAAATACACCTAAGGCACAAAGCATACATGTGAAAGACACACACATATAGAAATGCACTATTGGCCTACTTAAGAAGAGGGCTCAATAGTTAATCCTAATTGAATGGTGGTTAAAGTCGGTTTGTCTTGCAGGTTGGTAGGATTAAGGCTTTGATACCAATCGTAATGTCCCCTATTTGGAGTATGCTTGAATTTGCCTTAAGGGACAATTACACAACATAAAATTGTTTTACAAATAATATTCCATAGTAAATTATATAATAAATATTGAACATTTATGAAGTAATGAATAACAACTTAAATTTGAATCCAATATATATATATATACTCTTTTCCAATAAGCAATCATGTGTAGGGTTGGCAAGAAAACATGTTAGGGAAGGGTAGTAGAGGAATTGTCTTGGTTGGATGTTCTTGCCAGTTGGATGGTCTCACAACATAAGTACACCACCTTAAGTTGGATGG
This sequence comes from Sequoiadendron giganteum, assembly GCA_007115665.2. NCBI lineage: Eukaryota > Viridiplantae > Streptophyta > Pinopsida > Cupressales > Cupressaceae > Sequoiadendron > Sequoiadendron giganteum. The sequence continues at coordinate 614,740,225 of CM021103.1, read as the reverse complement.
GATTGTCTTGGTTGGATGTCTTGCCACTTGGGGCCAAGGGGGGTATGAGCACACCCTTGGGCTTACTTGTGATGAATAGTTTTTCTAGCGCCCTATCATGTGTTTCCCTCCAATCCCTATGTCATGTCCCCGATTTGGAGGCAGAATAATTTAATTAATTTAATTAATTAAGTTGTCCAAATATTGATATTTCATAAGGATGACTAATTGATTATTTTAATTAAATAAAGTGGAGATATTAAATTAATTATTTATAAAGTTATTCCAATAAATTAATATCTAAAGGATGACTTTATATTTAATTAGTTTAATAAAGTGACTAAATAAAATATATCATAAAGTCACTTAAGTTAAAAAGATATCTTTTATCCCACATTGACAAGAAAAGTGTGTGGGCTCTCTTATGAAAAGTATAAGAAGAGGCTTGGGCTAGGCATTTGAACATCTTGAATTGAATACACCTTTTCTACTACATTGCTGAAGCTGAATGCTTAGCTTGTTGATTTTCAGTCTTCGTTTGTGAAAGACCAAACCTAGTTGGTTAATTCCGATTTCGGTTGTGAAATATCAACCCTAGTTTGGAATCTTGGGGGAGATACTTTAGTCTTCCTACTTGGGATTATTTGCAGATTTAATGTTCATTTTCAGTGATCAAATTGGAGGAAATTGATAAAGTTCTGTTGGAGGGTTCTTGAGGAAGATTTTGTGAATTTTCACTCAGCTACTATAGTGCCACTAGAGTGACGTGAACAGTAGTATATGCACATTTTTACTCATTGTGGCTTCATAGTGCATCGATTCTCTTTGTGCACTTGAGTGCTCCTCTTTTGAAGGTTGGGCAATCATTGTAACGACCCGATCCTTCGGTAAATAATTTTTTTCCAATTTACATCAAAAGAGTAAATAAATGTGCTAACAAGTTATTGCAATATAATTTTTCTTTCCTTTATTGATAAAATATGAACAAGATATCATAATAGAATTACAATAAAGATTCCATGTTATTACAATAACTTCACAAATACAAGTAACGGTAAAATGTACCTTATCTAACTTAGCTCGAATGAGCTTTAGAAAAAATAGTAGTAAGAAGGTCTAGGAATCCGCCTTTCAAATCTTGGTACTTCAGTAGCCTTCAAAGGAGGAGAAGCATCACTCGGGTGCTTTTCCGCCAACCACGGACATATAATGTGGTCCCTCGCACATCTACCATTCGGTAAATGGCTCTCTCTTCAACGAAGAGATTGGTAGAGTAACCGATATTGTTAACCAACTGAACATAGTGGTGTGTCCTACATAACTAGAACCTATGCATCCAACAGACTCTCGCTCTAGCATGTAATACTGGATCACGGTGAACTGACAATGTAATCATCGCCCAATCTAAGAGGATGTAGGTACATTACACTACATTGATCAAAGTGTTTCATACATTATTTCTATTGAGGGTCAACTATCACATACACTATTCAGGGTTGATTTGACTTAGGGCTATCTTACACTACGCGTAGGTCTTTGTGTTTTAATGGGTAATCCATACCTCATACATCCTACATCATTTTGTACTACTAGAAATGAATCAACATAATCAAGTAATTCACATATCCCCTCCTATACTGGAAATCTTTATCCTAGGAGTGCTCAACTTACCTAAGTCAACCCAATAACTAAAGCTGAAGAATTTACTTGACTCCTATCCTCATCTCAATCCTAGTATTTAGTAGCTAATGAAAACAATACTCTCCATATATGGAGATCATACAATTCAATGCAAAATACAACTTAGAAAGCAATCATTTACTTCTTATGTACCAACGGGACATCCTATGTTCCAACATCACTAGTATAATTAAATACTTATGTTGTGCCTTGTATGATATTGTTGAACTCTTCAATCAAGTACTTCCTACTGGAATGAATCAGCATCGCAAGTACCTCTCTTATTCTCTCTTATACGGGAATGACTATTTCCTAGGAGTTTTAGCTAGTTTTCCTGAGTTAATCTAATAACTTAGTTGGCTATATTGTACTTGAATCGAGCTCTCATCACAGTCCTAGTAGTAATATCTAGATAATGAATACTCTCCTTTATACAAAGATCATACAAGTAAAGCAAATAGAACTAAATGCATTGTCTATCTTTGAGATGGACTTTTACTTTTTAATACAATCATGAATTACCCATACCTTATTTACTTCATGCAACTTTTGGACATTCAAAATGCAAGCATCATACAATAGTATCAAATTCCGTTTGTCTAACATGACTTCTCAAAGTTTGAAGATATAAAGAGCAGAATAGTACTTCATTGATCCAGCATGACTTCATAAAAATTAAAGATGAAATGAGAATAATGTAATCATGCCTGGATTAAGCTTTCCATAGGTGATGATGGTCTTTCTTGCAGTAATCCAGATTACAGAGGTTCTCTGTTCTTTCTCACAGTAAAATACTCTTTCCAGAAATTGCTCTCACACAAATAATGGCCTCTCACAGATAATGGCTTCCCATAGTAATTCACTTCTCACAGCAATGGCTTCCTACAACAATTCACTTCTCACAACAATGGATTCCTACAACAATTCACTTCTCACAACAATGGCTTCCTACAACTAGAGAGTATGTATAAGGACACTCAGAATGACAAAAAGATTGATCAAGAATCAGAATGAATAAGAATCAATATGAATGGGTGATAATGAGGATGAATGAATATGAATGAGTGATAATTCGCAACAGTTGAAAGCCTTTATATAGAGTCATGAAATGCAACGCATTTCCTTACGGGAATGCATGAAAATTGACAACACACAGCCAGACTTATTCATAGGCACTTGGCGGTTTTCCTAGCCCTCACTCAACACTTTTGGAAGTGATTCGACTTACCTTTAAGCCAGCAAAACCAAAATTGTTCAACTATTTATTAGAAATCGCCACTTACAAGTAATTTCCCAAATATGGCGCTAGCAAGAAGATGATTCATCTTGCTGAGAAAAAGTCTTGGTTAAATTAACAACAGCTATTCCCTCATGATCTGCGTCACCCCTGTTCTAAAGCAAGGTTGATTCATTCTCCTAGGCGAAGCGCTCTACACAGTCGTGCGTATTCATCTTCCTCCGCCATTTTCCATTTCACGGGAAAAACTTTAAATATTTCAAATCTGACTTTATTAAGTCAATAGTTATGAATAAAATATTTCTTTTTAAACTTTAGAGAAGTCCTTACTCATTTTCAATTTATTCAGTGATGAAAATAGGAGAAGTTGATTTCATTATACTTAGGAAACATTCGATTTCCAAATATGTGATGAGAAATGAATAAACAATGATTTCCATATATTTAATTTATTATTTTCTCAATAGTCCACTTTATAATTTTACCCTTTAGAGTTTAAAAAATATTTAAACTAAATACATTTATATATATTTCTAAAATTAGGAAATAATTATATATTTTATTATATAAATATTATTATAGTTCTTTTAAATATATTAAACATATAAATATTTAAATACTCGAGTATTTAATATACATATATATTTTAATATAACTATAATAATATTATATATAATCTTTAATATATAATTACATATATATAAATATATTTATATTTAACATATATAAATATATATATCTATTTGTCGAATATATATACTTCGAGCCAGTCAACATACTTTCAATATATATATCTATGTACATATGTGTATATATAAATTCCAAGGCAAATATTATAGTAATATTATTTATCCACAGATAATAGGTAGTGTGTATATATATACACACACATATATACTTGTATATACCTCAGTGTACATGCTATACACATGTATATACACACCCACTTAACCTATTCACTTATGTTCAATCACGTTATCCTTACAATGATCATAATACTATAAGTCTGATAAACAAACAATCAACACTCACAAAGCACAAAGAAGTAAACCAGACTCCTAAAGCTTATGGATGACTTATCAAAACCAACTTATTTGACTCAGTTCCTCTAAACCTATAATGACATGTGTGTATGCTCAATTGGTTCTCGTTACTGGTTAACCGACCAAGCCCCTCTCCTGAGTGATACTTCCCCTCCCCCTAGAGAATGAACCTTTTCCTGCAACCACTAGCACATACTTTTAGCAGCATCACATATACAAACATCTTTAAAGCTAGAATAACTATACTTCAATAACCATCTATTCATATATGCAGTATTTCACCATGAGTGACATCAACTGAGACAACATCAAATTAAACAACATCAAGTGATATAACATTCATATTGATAACAAGGTACATGCATCATTAATTCATCTCGAGAATTCACATCACATTCACTTTTACCGTATCTAGCAATAGTAAATAGTAACCTCACATTTTGGGATGTAACAATCATTTTAGGAGTGTTTGGGAGTTGGAAGAAGGCTGCAATAATTTATTTTTGAGTCTGATTTTCTACAGCAGGGACAACACCTGGGCATGTCATATTCATTGATATTTCATCATAGAAGCATCTTTCAGTGATGGGTATTTGAGCAATCTGTTTAGTTTAGAAGAACCAGTCAATCATTTCTATTATCATTTGAAGAAGCCAAGCAGCTGCTATCATTTTATCCAAGTCTGCATACCATGGACAGGAGCGGACATGCTTGAGGAGGACAATTTCATGTTTAGAAGGCACAATAAATGCTGATAAAATTCTGAGGTTATCTTCACTCATCGTCTATGCTATTCCAACCTTCAAAACCAGGTTCCATTTGCTATTTCTGATGCATATGTTTTTTAGTCTGAGTACAAGTTCAGTTGCAGCCTATAAGGCCATTGTAAGAACTCAATCATATTGCAAATTAAGTCATTACCTAGTGCATTATAATCAGCTTGTATTTTGGTATGCATCATTGTAATCAGAACTTGAATACATCTTTGCAAATAAAAGCATTTTGAAGGATGCATGCAAAGTGTTTGACATAATGCCTTGGCTGTAGATGCATTGTTTCATCTCCAAGTTTGTATGCCAAGTGTTTGTCAAATTATCTAAGTTGCTGTAGCTATCATTATGAGTAGATGCATCTCTTAGTATGGATGATAAGTGTTTGTAGAAATGCCTACTAGCTGTAGGTAGACATTTGCAGTCATTTGTAGTCACATATGGTCATTGAAAAATCAAAAGGAAGCATTGCATTGGGTTCTTATTTCATAACAGCTAGCTGCACATGTTTATTTAAGTTCATCACATTCATACTATCATCATTGACATCAAAAACTTCAAAAGAAAAATACAATCAGCAAGTACAGATTTTGCAAGACAAGTGTATGACAAAATGTCCAAGGCATGAAAAGGTGAAAACAAGGTCAGATTTCGCCAAGGACATCACACCCTACCATGATTGGTTATTGGAAAAGAGTATATATATATTGGATTCAAATTTAAGTTATTCATTATTTCATAAATGTTAATAGCTCATTTATTCTTAACTTCAATATTTAATATATAATTTACTATGGAATATTATTTGTAAAACAACTTTATGTTGTGTAATTGTCCCTTAACGAAAATTCAGGCGCACTCCAAGTAGGGGACATTACATTTGCATACTAAAGGATGCATGTGCAAGAGGGACTAGGGATTCGAGGATTCACATGTTGAAGGGTGCATTGCAGGTTTGTGGATTCACATATTGACAGGTGCATTTGTAAGTAGGTTCGGGTGTTCGAGGAATGGGATGCTAGGATGTGAGGGGTTGTGAAGGTCTATAGGCTTGGGCAGGAAGAACAACAAAACATCAAGGAGTGAGATGCTAGGATCCCCACTAACAACTTTTGCAAGTGGGATGATGGTAGGAAAAACCTCGAAGTTTTAGAATAGAAAAGCATGACAGGGTGTGGGAATTAGGCTTTAAAGATACACACTGTTGGAAGAAATGGGTTTTCAAAGATACTTGATGTAGGAAGGAGTGGGGATTGGAAGATGTTGGAAGAACAACAAAACATCAAGTAGTGAGATAATAAGGATTGGGAATTTGGTGAATTGCATACCAAATGATGCGTTTGCAAGAGGGATGTTGTACCCAAACCAATTTTTTTGCTTCATTAAGGCATTTTGATTAAAATGGTCTAAATCTTGTAAAAGTGTTGTCAAAACTTAGTTTTTGGGCAATCCAAGTATGGGATTTTTGTGGGTTTAATGTCTATGAGTATAACGATCCCATCCTTGGGTAATTGAAAAATTTCCAACATTTCACTTCAAACATATAAAAGTAACAAGTAACAAAGACATTACAATAAAGTTCTTCCTTTCTTCATTGATAAATACATGCAAGTTACAATATATATTTCCACATGAATTCCATTTTCATTGCAAATATAAATCAGAGTACAAAAGTAAAACAATTACATACATAGCTCGTAAGCATTTGCACAAATAGTAGTAAGACGGTCCAGGTTCCCTTCCTTTCAAATCTTGGTGTATCCGTCGCTTGCTGTGGAGGAGAAACATCACTCGGGCACTTTTCCGCCAACCACGGACTATTAATGCGGTCCCCCGCACATCTATCATTCAATAGATGGCCCTCCCTTCAAACGAAGAGATTGGTAGAGTATCCGGCTGCAACAACCCAATTGAGCATAGTGTTGTGTCCTAAACATCTAGAACTTGCTATTTCACAATCCCGAACTAGCATGAAGGATCACAATGAACCGACAGTGCAGTCTCAACTATCTCACATCGAAGTGGATGTCGTACATTTCACTACTTTGGCCAAAGTATTCTCATTCAGTACTTTGAATGAAGGTCATCTATCATATACACTACTCAGGGCTGATTTGACTTAAGGCTATCTTACACTACGCATAGGTATCGTCCTTTACTTCTAGATAATCTTTTATCCCAGACTAACCTACAACATTCTAATCTACTAAGTAATTACACAAGATAGGTGTCTCCTGTTCGAGATAACCTACCTTTAAACAATCTACTTCAAATAGTTACAAAAGAGAGGTATATCCTGTTTCAGACAACCTACCTTCAAACAATCTACTTAGAAACGAAGCAGTCTACAAGTGTCTTGTAACATAACTCCTAATCCAGAAATCTTTATCCTAGGAGTGCTTAGCTTGTCTTAGTTAACCTAATAACTTAAGCTTAAGATCATACTTGGTTCTGCCTTCATTTCAGTCCTAATAGATATTAACTAATTTCTCGTATTCTCCATATACGGAGATCATACAAAATAAAAAATGCATTTCAATTCATTCCTATTCCTTCTGTCACCACTATACTTAAAATCCCCTTTTTAAGCAAAGTAAAACAACAGTTTCCCTTTCCCTTATAAATACATTGCATTCAAGACATTTCCTCTATTCATTGCAAACTTACAATCAAAAAATATAATTATTTTTTACTCAATCGATCAACTATGCCTATTTTCAGTCAATGCATAAAGACAAACACAATGAATTCTTTTACTTTCAAAAATAGAGAAATAAGAAGGTTTCCTCATGCCTGTTTCCTCAAGCTTATCCTTCTTGATGCTCTTGAATGTTCTTGAATCCAACTGAATACAACTCCTTGGTTGATGGTGAAACCTTCCAACTGATTTCCTTTATACTTTCTCTCAAAGGTGCTCTCTTTACTAATATCCTACTTAGGTACTATTTCCTGTGTTTTTCTCAAGCTCAGAATGAATGAAAAACAATGATTGGTAATGGTGGTTTGCATTTACTGTTATTTCCAAAATAGATACTACAAATGCACATATAAAAATGTGAAGCAAATGATAGCTCAAAATTTCACTCAGAATGCTCAATGTTAAATTGTGTGTTTCAGCAAAGGGCTGGGTGTCCTTTTATAAGCCCAAATTCCTCAAAGTATGGCATGCGAATGGACAACAAAGTGCCCAGAATCGGTCAAGAAGCAACATGGCGGATTTCCAAGACCTAAGTCATCAGAAATAAGTGTGATTCGACTTCTTATGAGCCAACAGATTCAAGACTTGTTCAACTCTAACTCGGAATTGCCACACAGAAAAACGTCCATTTTTGGCGCAAAACAGAGGTTGCAACAACGAATTTCCAACTGGCTGGTGTTTTCCTTTAAACCGGCGATTGAATTTGTCTTCCATTTCTTCCTGTGTTGGAAGCTCATATCATTTCACGGAAAGGTTTCTTCAAAATTTCGCCCATTTCAAATGTCAGTTAAAATGTTACAAGGAAATATTTCTTCTTTATGAAGTTGGCGTATTTTCCCAGAGGTGCATTAAATACTTTAAACATTGCAACCAAATTTCCATAGTTTATTTTCCATGATGCAATAATCGATTTTACCAAATGACTTAATAAAGTTGTCTTTATTTTCCAAATAAATCTCTTCTTTATTTCAAATATATATATTGTATTATATTAATACATATTTTATTATAGTTTTATTTTACTTCAAAATGTATATATATATATTTAAATATGCCTATATATACATATATATTTATTTTGGTAAAACTATAATAATATATATATACTTATATTATATTATATATATATATATTTACATATATATTTACACATTTACATAATAATTGATTAAATCTGTGTATTGCAAGCCAATTAGCATACTTTCAATATACCTATCCATGTATATGTGCATATATGTATATATGTAGATTTTAGGACAATATAATAATATTATATTCACAGGTAATAGGTAGCGTATATATGTATATATATGTGTATAGCCAATTATACTATCATGTACATGTATGTGTATGTATACCATGTCGACACATACATACAACACATCAGTTTGCCGATCATACGTATATATCACCATGTCTATACATATAGATACATGTATATGAGAGATACATGTGTACACATATACACCCTGCTTATGTACATATAACCAATCATGTTTCACACCCAAGGTCACAAAACAATAAGTTAGGTTTAAAAGTAACATCACTCTCAAAGCACAAAGAAGTAACCCAAACTCCCAAAGCCTATGGATGACTTATCAAGGCCAACCTATTTGACTCAGTTCCTCTAAACCTTTGGTGAAGTGTGGGTATATTCAGATAGTTCACATTACCGGTTAACAGACCAAGCCCCTCTCCCAAGTGATGTTTCCCCTTCGCTTGGAGGAATTGTTCATGTATCTGCACCCATAGACATACAATCTCGGCAGTTACTTGTTCACAACATTAACAGTATACAAAACACCTTAAGTTAGAATATTCACAACTCAATAACTATGCATGCAACATTCTTCAAGGATACCATCGATAGAAGTATCAATCAAATGAGAATCATTTAAATAGAACACATTCATTTTGATAACAAAAACATGTTTTATTCATCTCAATGATTCAAACATTACAATCAATTTCCCTATGCAATAGTAGCTATACAATCAGGGTGTAACAATGAGATATTGGAAAATTTTGAAAATTTTGAAAATTAGGGTTTCTAAACCCTTGTTTTTAGGTCAAAAACCCTAAAAATTGAAACTTGTTAGAATTGGCTGAAAATTATTTGATTGGCTTATTTCACATCACGATCACAGTGGTGAAGTCAGTTTTAGTTAAAAGTCTGTTTAAGATTGGTGGGTAGTTTTCACTTTTTTTAGGAGAAAAGTTAGGACCTCCGAGGTCGTCAATGGCAGTTGGCCAGTACTAGGTATCAAAATCTAAGCCTAAAACTCGTCGTAGAAGATTCCGTGGTGAAAGATGCTAAACAAGATGCTTCGCGACTGAGGGGATTTTCAAATGGTGAAAATTGTAAAAAATATTTTGTCTGGAAACACTTCACTTTATAACATGGGAGATACTTGTGCAATCAACGTACAAGTCAACTTTGCAATGTTCGTACACATAAAAATGGTGAAATACAGTCATGCACTTGCGTTGACGGCAATAATGTTTCTACGCAGTCAATTCGACAAGTGACACGATGATCCCGAGAGGCGAAAATGGTGAAAATCATCCAAAAACTACCAAGTCTAGTGACATTTGCGCCCCTCCAGGCCAGGGTGCGCCCTTCAATTTGAAGGCCCAAATGCAGTTATCAGTGGTTGCAAATACATTCATTCTCTTCGGAATTTTGTCAGCTTTCCGACAAGCCATCAAGTGAATCCATTCGATTTGTGAAACTTCGACAATTGAAGGCGAAAGCAAAAGCTACAGAGGATTTACATGTCAGAGATGACAGTCAAATTTAAGAGTCTACGCCCCTATAGCTCAGGGGTGCCCTTGAATTAGACCTTTCAGATGATAGAATTTGTAGAAACCGTTTCCGAGGATCTCTTCAGATTCAGCCTAGCTCTGCGATGCATCCATTCACAAGTTTGTAAGACATACTGAGCAACCGTGGTAGATGATCTTGTGAGCACATAAAACGGAGGGAAAATAAAAGTCAAAATATTAAAATGTACCTCTACAGGCCAAGGGCACCTAGCCTTTTGGCCAACTAGTTGAGGTTTTTGGTAGTCATCGTCTTCACGAGATCTATGCAGAATCCTCCTAGCTACACAGTGAATCCAACCGTTAGCCCTCGAGATTCGTCAAACTCCGGTAGATAAGAATCAGTGACAAATGTTGAAGGATTAAAACAAGCAAAAAAATGGCTAAGTATGGAAAATTGCACCTTTCTTGAGAAAGGCGCCCTTCTACTCGAGGTCTTAGAAGCAATTTTCTAGCTTCATCATTCCCATGAACATCTCTTCCAAGTTGTTCTATCTCCGCGATGAAATCATCAACATGTGCATCAGAGCAATCCAACTCTTGGTAGCAAGGGTCAAAGTGGGGCATTCTGTTGAAAGTTACAAATTGCAAAATCATTCTCATAAGCCAAAATAGCCCCTGCAAGCCAAGCGCACCCTTGCATTTGAGGGTCATGATCTAGCTTTCAAGTGTTGCACATGCAATCATCATTTGCGGAATTCTTCCAACTACATGATGGATCCAACATTCAGTCGACGAGAGTCATCAGTCACTGGCAACATAAGATTGAAGCGTGGAGAGTCAGAATGAGGAAAATGGCTAAGTCTGGTGTCATATGCACCCTTTTGGGAAAAGGTGCCCTAGTTTTTGAGGCACCAGACTTAGTTTTAGCACTTGCAATTGTTAGAACCCAAAATTTTCATTCAAAACCCTAAGATTTTCCCACAATTTTCCGTTAAAATCCTAAGTCTTTACCCATTTGAACTCATTATTTTCCTATCCCTTTCATAAACAATTCGTTTCATTGCCTTCCAAAATGCTAGAACATTTTATATTTCATACTGCTACCTTAATCTTTTTGAAATCCCCATCTTTTCACTTCATGCCATTTTACCGTAGACAATTATCAAGCAACTCACGATTATGTGGTGGAAGATGAGCCTGGTGGTTAGAGAACAGTCATCGCCACACCGCGCGTAGTCAATTTATTGACCGCAGTATCGAGGTGGCGGTGAGGCAACTGGCGCAACAACAACGAGGAAGCAGTTGGAGGGTTTACCGCGGTACTGCACACGGTTCTAACAGAGACCACGGTGGCGCTGTGGTCAGAGGCTAGCAAGCGAAGCGTCTGACAGAGGGGTTATCGTGTTACTGCTGGTGGTCAAATCAGTGACCGCGGTGACACGGTAGACATCCAAGGGTGACACTTAATGTTTGACCTCCATACCGCGAGTTGAAGAATGTGAGGCTGCGGTTGGGCGGTAAGGTATGCGATAACCGTGGGGAGCAAAAATGACACCGTGATGCCCCGGGTGGTAGAAGGATAGGTAGCGGTAGAGCGGTATGGAAGGAGGAAGCTGTAGCAGTCACCGCTATACTGCGGCCAGTCAACAGGTTGACCGCGGTAGAGTGGTAAGCATAATAAAGGCCACGGGAAAGTAAATGTAAAGAGCTGGTAAAGTGTGAGAAATAAAATAGAAAGAAAAACGTAGAACTATAGTTTGAAAATATTTAATTTGCCGATAAGGCAATCCAATTAAATATTTTAAATTTTGCTAACAAATGCAAACGACTGTAACAGGAAATTGAAGAGTCGTGACTCTTGAAATGTAATGTATAAATATTTCAAATAATTAGGAGATAGTAGGTAGAGAGCAGTAGAGAGTAGGAATTAGATTTTTCTGACTGGGAATGTAAAAAATGTACAGATCTTTCTTGAAATAGAGCAATGGAGATTAATGTTTTCAACTGGTGAAAACCTTCCTATTTTAGTTGTTGTGTTGCAATAATTTACATTCTTTTATCTGGTTCTCTCCAACTTGAGATCTTTTAATTTTATAAATCAACATATCAAGTTTAATCTTTGATTTGTCAGAATTTATTCCCATTTTGTATGATTTTTATTTGTTGGTGTCTCTAAGTCAGAATTAAATCCCTTCAAGTAAGTCACTGCAATTTTAGGATTTCTTTTGGGTAGTTAAAGAAGAACCAGGTTAAGAAACATTCCAACACTATTTATGTAAGACATAAATAAATGAAGTTGTATGCCAGTAATTGGAATTTTATTTTCAAAGTGCCTAACAACTAGAATCAAACCAGAGAAGGAAACACACATAATTCTTAATTTTTGACTCCGTTGCCCATGTGGATAGAAGGCACTGATCTGCCTCAACCCAGAAATAAAAGTTCATATCAAACAACATTTTCAAAACCTTTCTTTTGTGCAGTAGAAGTAGGAGTAGGTGTAGTGTTTTTATCTATTCACTTCCATTTTTCCATTGTGGATAGACTGCTCAATCAGGAAATACATTTCAAAATCTGCATCATTCATTGGGTACACCCACTTTGGTCTAGCAAAACCTAAAGAGAGGAAAGTTCAACTGCATCAATTGGCCTTGTACGTTGGCCAAAAGCGTTGTGGGAGCTTGGCAACCTCTCGTGGTTCAAACGTGCGTTTTTGAGACCCAACAACAACTCCCAACAACATGTTTGTTAGACTTGTTCTGGCTACGTGATGAATTCGTCAGCACAGTTTCAGGATCAACCGAGCATCTAGAATTCAGGATCGAATATAGGCTCTGGTGATGTTTGCAAGTTGAAATTTTCAAGAAACTGGCTATCTGAAGGTGATGCCTAAAAGTCAAACTTTGACTTTTGAACTCAAGAGCAAAGTGACACCCTATAAAGGTGGAGGTTGAGAATTGAACTTAAATAATATTAAATCTTTAGTTAAACTTCTCAAGTTGACTTCAACTGGACGTTATTTTTGCTTGCAATTGGCGAATGTGTTTTTGCATGCAAAGTTAATTGAAGTGCATGGAGGTGGCGCCCATTTTAGGGCTTATTTTTCATTCAGTCAACTCAAAGAAGGTCCAATTGGATTATGGTGTCCCATTTGCATACAAAATTAACATTTTATTCTTTAAATATGCGTTTGGGCATCCATTATTTTTACAAACAGGTGGAAGCAAACATAGTTTTCTTCATGCAAGCAAGATTTAAAGGCACTACAGTAATAAAAATTGAGAGTTCTTCGCATCTACAGGTCTAGATTGTTCAGTAGGATAGTGTTGCATGCTTGATTTTTTTGGTAGATTTTTGGCAGTTTTCATCAGATCAAGGCAAAAAGGCAAATTTCTTGAGGTAAGTTATAACTTCTATTTTCTCACCTCATAATTCTTCAATCCTTGTCTTAGGTTTTCTTTTGCATGTCAAAGTAAAAGGAATTTTTTCTAGTATCAAATCATCTAATTTTGCTTAGAAACTTTTACTCAACAAAACCCATGTGCTAGAATTTTTTTAGGAAAAATTGCCTCGTAGCTTCAATTTTTGAAGCTTTGCTTTTATCCAAATATTTCTTTGCATGGTTGAGAAAAAGTCATAATTTTGAAAAATGAAAAATTTGAGTGTGATCAGTTCAACAACGGCAACAAAACCCATATGTGAGAATTTTTCATTAGAAAAGTTTTTGAAGCCCATTTTTGCATGCGTTTTCTATTCCGAAAAGTCTTTGCATGTCAGGTAAAATAGTTTTTTTTCAAATTTTTGACGTTGTTGGTTGGCTTAGAATTTCATTCTCTACAAAACCCACGTTGTAATATCCCTTGCTTATTATGGCTTCAATATGCTGAAGATTGTTCAGTAGGATAGTGTTGCATGCTTGATTTTTTTGGTAGATTTTTGGCAGCTTTCATCAGATCAAGGCAAGAAGGCAAATTTCTTGAGGCAGGTTATAACTTCTATTTTCTCACCTCATAATTCTTCTATCCTTGTCTTAGGTTTTCTTTTGCATGTCAAAGTAAAAGGCATTTTTTCTAGTATCAAATCATCTAAGTTTGCTTAGAACCTTTTTCTCAACAAAACCCATGTGCTAGAATCTTTTTAGGAAAAATTGCCTCGTAGCTTTGCTTTTATCCAAAGATTTCTTTGCATGGTTGAGAAAAAGTCATAATTTTGAAAAACGAAGAATTTGGGTGTGATCAGTTCAGCAACGGCGACAAAACCCATATGTGAGAATTTTTCACTAGAAAAGTTTTTGAAGCCCATTTTTGCATGCGTTTTCTATTCCGAAAAGTCTTTGCATGTCAGGTAAAATAGTTTTTTTTCAAATTTTTGACGTTGTTGGTTGGCTTAGAATTTCATTCTCTACAAAACCCACGTTGTAATATCCCTTGCTTATTATGGCTTCAATATGCTGAAGATATGCTCAAGGAATATAGTTAGGGTTATCAAAATGCAAAACAAGGATCTTGGTTGCTATGTCCTTCTAGCACTTTAGGGTTTTTCACCTAAAGGAGAGGGATAGACCAAAATGACAATGCTCACATTTTGAAAACCACTTTTGAATTCCTTACAATCTTTGACCTTAGTTTTGCTGTTTAGGTCTCAAGGAATATTGTCAAACACTTCTCATGCAATCTCTTTACTTGCTGTTTTGTATTTTTCAGTTTGCTTGCTTGTCTTCAAATGGTGTCAAATGTAATCTAAAAGCTTGCAAATAGATACTACAATGTCTATTCAATGAACTAGATGCAAATGCAATTCACCTTAGGCTATCTAAATACATAAATATGCATTCTACATGAAAAATAAGCACCTACAGCCAGTTGACAATTTGTGAAACACTTGGCATGTAAACTAGAATGCATATCATTATGAACACTACATTAAACTAATGGCATGCCACTTATTCCTCCTTCATTGAATGACAATCTTGAATACAATGATGAATTAGATTAGCCAAGTCTCTTGGCTTTACAATTTTATAGAAGTCCCTAAGTCTGAGTACAATGGCTGCCACTAACTATAACTGAAATATGACTGTAAATGAAATGCAAACAATGCAAAGAACCTGGTATGGAGGCGTCCAAGGATGGAGATGGTGTAGCAATGGAAATCAGACCCAAGTATGCCTTCTTCAAGTCAAATCGATGCCACCAAGCAGCCGCCCCTGTTCTGATATAAAATAATTGTCAGCTTCTTTAACTCCTTTCATACACCAAAAACCATCGCCAAGACCCAAGGATTGGAGCGCCCAAACTAGAAGGAAGAATCGGTGCTAGAAGAGACCTCCATGAGTGAGACCTCCATGAGTGAAATCGTGGTCTTCAATGGCTGCCCAATATGACTGTAATTATATATCAGACCTCTGCAAATATATATCAGACTTTGATATAACTCCAATATGACTTCTATGCCTCTAATTGATGCAAGTATGATGCCTCTAATAAACTCCAACAAATTATGCAAGTTGTCAGAAAGTTTGGCCTATGGCCACCAATGAAGCACAATAGAAAGACTGAAGTATCTTTCTCTCAGCTGCAACCCTTCGGAGGAATATTTCACCTCCTCAGTTATGCCAATCAATGGGAGTTACTATTCCCAAAGACCTCCAATGTAGAACTACAAAAGCCCTAGGTTTCTCCACAAACATCAAATGCAATCTTAAATTCTTGGATATCCAAAAATGAGCTCTTAAGATCCTTTCATTCTTTTCTTGGGAGAGCTCACACAATTTTCTTGCCAATGTGAGATAAAAGGATATATTTCCCACTGAAATTTATTTTAGTGACTTTATGATATAAAATTTTATTTAAGTCACTTTATTAAATTAATTAAATATAAGGTTACTTTATAATATTTATTTATTCAATAACCTTGCAAATAATTAATTTAATACCACTATTTAATTTAATTAAAATAATCAATTAGTCATTCTTATGAAATATCATTATTTTAGACAACTAAATCAATTAATTTAATTACATTACTTCTCCTCCAAATCGGGGACTGTAATGTCCCCAATTTAGCCCTATGCTTTTCATTTGGATTTAGCCTAATTTTGGGAACTCGTAGGCTAAGCAGAAGCTCGAATCAGGGTTTCCAAACTTCTTGGATGATGCTTTCGTCTTTTTGTGGAGCTTGCACTTGGAAATGTTGAACTTGGATTTCGGATTCCTTCTGGGTTTTTTGAGAGCTTCGCGTTGGTGGTTTTGGTTCGGCATTATGAGCACCTTCAAGAATTTACTATTTTTAGTAAATTCTATTTTTAGCAATGATCCAGTCAGCATCAGCTCAGTCGACTTTCCTCTTCTGGCAGTTCATTGGGCAATTCTCATTTTTGGCTTAAGGGGTTCATTTTGGAGAAATAAGTTATTTTAAGTCAAAATGTTTTATTTTAAAAATACCCTTGGCCTAGTGATATAACTTAACAGTTGTTTTAAAGAAGGGGACTTTGAGGGGTATTTTCTCATGAAGGAAATATTTTTATATTCCTAAAGTTTATAATTGCTCAAGGGAAAATGGATGCCTATTTGAAGGAGTTTATATTTTATTTAAAAAAAAGAGAAGTGATTTATATCTCTCAAGGAAGGTACGCCATTTTGAAGAAAGAGTTTTGGTCAAAGATTAAACCTAAAAGCAGCTTGGGATTAGGGCACACTTTCTAGAAGCCTCCAGAGTCTTCTCTTCATTCTATAAAGGAGGTTCCTTCTCTTCTTTTGGATTATCTTATGTTTTATGATATTGTTATGCTGCCGGAATGGCTTTGGGATTGCTTCGAGGAATGAATGCCTCCTAGCTTGGCTCTTCTTCTTGCTTGAAAGATAGCAACTAGTTGAGAGATAGTTTGTAATAGGTTTGTCTTGCATTTCAGTTGAGTATCTTGCATTTTTGGAGTTCTAGATTTGCATTTCAGTCTCATTTTGAAGTTGCTGAAGTCAAGCTGAATCTGTAGTTTCACTCATAAATCTGAAAATAAAAATACAGTCGTTCTGGGTATTGATTCATTGAGTTTCCTTGATAGGGGCGACCCTTCTTGCAAAGATTCAGATTTTAATATTGAGTGTTTATTTTTTAAAAGCAAAATCGCTTCTCTCTATTGGCCGCACCATTCTGGTCTGCCTGGCAAATGTTTAGAAAAAAGAATACTTCGATTTGTTAGCTATTTCTTGGTCTAGTCCTCATTGCCATCATTATAGCTTTCGTTTGCATCAGGTCTCATGTCATTCTGGCAAGTATTGAGTGAGTTGTGAGCATTTTAGTGGATTCTAGGGTTGCTGGTTATGCATATTACGTTGCTGTTTTGTTATATCAGTCTTGAGTAATCTGTATTTTGGTGAAGAGTTGTATCTGGAAGGTCATAATTAACCTTGGAATGATCATATCTATTACTGCAGCAGTGGAGAGCTTCTAATCTTGTTTATTGCAGGCATCTTCTAATATTTTGTAAGCTGAACAGTAGTACTGTCAGCATTTCTCTTAATCTTACTTTACATTCTGAAGCTGCATTGTATTTTTGTATATCTCCGCCATATGGTCGCCTCATTTCCACTCTGGAATTGGGTAGCACATACTTGGTGTTGAGTTTACTTTCAGCATAGTTAGCATCTCTGTCATATGGTAGCTCCCATTCCATCTTGGTTTGGAAAGCACATTCTTGACGTCGAGTTAATTCAGCATCTTTAACATCTCTGTCATATGGTAGCTCCCACTCCGTCTCAGTTTGGAAAGCACATGCTTGACGTCGAGTTATTTTAGCATCCTTTGGTTTTAAATGCTAACCCTAACGATTGTGTACTGCTGCTATCCTTGTTGTAATTGAAAAAGCAAAAAATTTGGCTTGGTATATTTCAGGGACATAATAGTCCGCCCCTCCTGAAATTGCTTGTCCCAAAGCAATCTCCACTGCAAAGAAACTCCACACCCTGGAAGGTCCAATAGAACTGTGAAATGTCCCACATTCTATGATCAATGCTCAGTTGAATGACGGGATCCCAAATAACTCTGTAAAGTGCCCAACTACTTGTCCATTGCACCCCTAGGAAAGATACTAAACCATGCTCAACATTGCTGTGAACAACTACCACGACGAAGAGCAATCTATCAAACAAAATGATCCTTGGATCCCATGAGCAAAATAGAAGACTGTCATTCGTATCATCCTCTGACTTCCACCGCGCAACTCTAATCTTAGCTTCACCATGTTAGGAGTGGTGAACAAAACCACTGGAACCCAACCAATACACAATGCCAATCCTGTCGCCACTTGGATCCCAATATAAACAATACTCACATCCATCCATCATAAGGAAGTAAGAATATCTAGAAGCATCTGCTATGCAACATCTCTTCCCATCCTCTGTCAAACTCCCACTGATGTGCTGACAAAACAAGCCATCATGCCTACTGATGCCATAATCACCTTGTAGCCATGTATCCGTATGAACTTTCTATGTCATAGAAGAAGCAAACCCTGTCTGGTATATATCTGCATGTTGGATAATTGACTGCTATCCCAACTCAAACTCGTCATCAGGTGTCACAGGAATATGAGCCTCAAAAGGAAGCAACTCAAAGGGCTGGTCGTGTTTGCTTCCAATCTCTGCGCAAGGTAAGCTATCATACAAGCTGTCCATCACATGCGCTGTTGAACTGTGCATCTGAAATAAGTCATGTACATGAGGAGCCATGTACACCTCTGAAATCCCCTCTGCGAGCCTAGTTTGAAATCTAGATGCATTGGAAGGATCCCAAACACCACCATCAATGCTCATCTCAGAACTGGAATCAAGAGCATGATCAACATTTAGCTCAAACAGTGGATTGTCATATGACCATGTAGCATCTGTCTCAAACAATGGATTGTAGATCATCTCATGCTCCGTCACTCCACCCAAATCTGCACTATGGTATAAGGTTGAGTCAACATCACTCACCTCATGATCAACCGCATCATCAATGCACACCTCAACCTTTAAGGTATTGCTGCTATGTACCACATAGGATGGATCAAAAGACATTGTAGAATTAAAATCTTTGCACACTTTTTCTTCCATAAAAACTGCATATCCATCCAAAGCATTATCTTGAGATTCATGGCCATCAAATGCATTTTCTATTTTGTTTTCATGCTGATCCACAGGTAGGTCAGCACCAATTTCATCTATCAAATCATCAGTATTCTAAATAGGTGTCCAAATACAAGAGGACTCAAGCTGTTCCATGTACCCATCATCATCTCACTCAATTGAAATATTGGATGATGGCATGCCATCCTCCTGAAGAGAAGATGAAACCTGTAAACCAAAAGAAGGCATCTCCTGCTCATCACCTTTGTCTATTCTGCTCTCCATAGGATCAGCTGTATGCTGGTCACTGACTGCAGAAAATTCATTGTAAAGATTCTTAGATGTTTCTCTTGTAGATACATCATGTTGCTCCTTCTTTTTATCTTGTGATGTAGACCCCTTAAGAATGGATGCCATAAACCGTGCTGCTCTGTCTAGGTATGCAAGATCTGAAATCAATTCATTTATCCTTTTTTGATTTTCATCCAACTTTTTTAAACTTTGTTTAAGCTTCTCCATATTCTTGTCCCACTGCTTCTGGGTTCTTGAAGTAGCCATGGTTAACTAGCTGGTTTAATGACCAATCTGTCCAATAGGTTGGCAGGAAACCGCTTTGATACCACTGTAATATCCCTTGCTTACTATGGCTTCAATATGCTGAAGATATGCTCAAGGCGTATAGTCAAGGTTATCAAAATGCAAAACAAGGATCTTGGTTGCTATGTCCTTCTAACACTTTAGGGTTTTTCACCTAAAGGAGAGGGATAGACCAAAACGACAATGCTCACACTTTTGAAAACCACCATTGAATTCCTTACAATCTCTGACATTAGTTTTCTGTTTAGGTCTCAAGGAATATTGTCAAACACTTCTCATGCAATCTCTTTATTTGCTGTTTTGTATTTTTCAGTTTGCTTGCTTGTCTTCAAATGTTGTCAAATGTAATCTAAAAGCTTGCAAATAGATACCACAATGTCTATTGAATGAACTAGATGCATATGCAATTCACCTTAGGCTATCCAAATACATAAATACGAATTCTACATGAAAAATAAGCACCTACAGCCAGTTGACAATTTGTGAAACACTTGGCATGTAAACTAGAATGCATATTATTATGAACATTACATCAAACAAATGGCATGTCACGTATTCCTCCTTCATTGAATGACAATCTTGAATACAATGGTGACTTAGATTAGCGAGGACTCTTGGCTTTAGAATTATAGAAGTCCCTAAGTCTGAGTACAATGGCTGCCACTAACTATAACTGAAATATGACTGTAAATGAAATACAAACAATGCAAAGAGCCTAGTATGGAGGCATCCAAGGATGGAGATGGTGTAGCAATGGAAATCAGACCCAAGTATGCCTTCTTCAAGTCAAATTGATGCCACCTAGCAGCCGTCCCTATTCTGATATAAAATAGTTGACAGCTTCTTTAACTCCTTTCATACACCAAAAACCATCGCCAAGACCCAAGGATTGGAGTGCCCAAACTAGAAGGAAGAATCGGTGCTAGAAGAGACCTCCATGAGTGAAATCGTGGTCTTCAATGGCTTCCCAATATGACTGTAATTATATATCAGACCTCTGCAAATATATATCAGAGTTCGATATGCCTCCAATATGACTTCTATGCCTCTAATCGATGCAAGTATGATGCCTCTAATAAACTCCACCAAATTATGCAAGTTGTCCTCAGAAAGTTTGGCCTATGACCACCAATGAAGCACAATAGAAAGACAGAAGTATCTTTCTCTCAGCTGCAACCCTTTGGAGGAATATTTCACCACCTCAGTTATGCCAATCAATGGGAGTCACCATTCCCAAAGACCTCCAATGTAGAACTACAAAAACCCTAGGTTTCTCCACAAATATCAAATGCAATCTTCAATTCCTGGATATCCAAAAATGAGCCCTTAAGATCTTTTTTATCTTTTCTCGGGAGAGCTCACACACTTTTCTTGCCAATGTGGGATAAAAAGATATATTTCCCATTTAAATTTATTTTAGTGACTGTATGATATAATATTTTATTTAAGTCACTTTATTATATTAATTAAATATAAGGTTACTTTATAATATTTATTTATTCAATAATCCTACAAATAATTAATTTAATACTAATATTTAATTTAATTAAAATAATCAATTAGTCATCCTTATGAAATATCATTATTTTAGACAACTAAATCAATTAATTTAATTAAATTACTTCGACTCCAAATCAGGGACATTACATCAAAAAATTTAATGAAAAGTGCCCATCAACAGGTTATTTTTAGCTTCATCAACGAAAATATTTTAGCTTTTCAGAAAAGTTGTCAGAATATAGCCATGTTCAAAGTCAACGGGCGAGTTTTTCAAAATGCAATTCACCTAGACTGAATTCAAGACCAAATCGGTCTTAATTGAGGATTTCATCAAAACAACCGACATAGATTTGCATTAGGTGTATCCAAAATTTGACTTAAATGCTTCAGAGATTGATTAGATCCCACTTAAGAACCTCGAGGAATCTGGGTTGCTAGAAGCGGCTTCTCTTCCCATTGCAGTGTATAGAGTTCATCATGGCTTGTGTAAAGCATTATAACTCTACTACACGAGAAATTCAGTTAGTGGATGGGCGAATAATTTGCACTCTCAAGCCCAAGGACATCGAGAGATGTTTCGATATTCCTCCGAATTCGAACAATTTGGTCATTTCTATGGATAGGTGCAAAAGGGCATTCGATGCTGATAAGGAAAAATGGCAAGTAAGAATGGCAGATAAATGGCATAAACAAAGAAGGAATAGTCTGCCAAAGAATGTGGGTCGAGGAGAGTTTAAAGATCAATATGCGGTTATGATCACCGTTCTTAACCATTCACCGGTTAGGCAAATGCTCACAAATTTCAGCCTTGGATGTATTATATCATGGCTTAGGTCATCAACAAAAGGGAGCACTATGATTGGGCATCTTTGATCAACGATGTTCTCGACAAACAATTGACCAACTTCTTGGTTGCTCATGAGTTTTAGATGTGTTCATACCTTGTATATTTGGTTGCTTTCCAAGGCCAGTTTAAAGGATTGAATACTGAGGGGATTCTAAGTGTACAAAAGGTTCATCAGTACTACTCACAGCTTGAGTTCACACAGTCTGAGCGACACTTAAAGTGAGTGGAGGAAGATTTCTTAATATACACCACGAGAAATCTTGATCAAGAGCTACACGTGCATTGTAACGCCCCACCGTGCTAACCCCAAAGGACAACCTAAACTAACAAATTTCCGCACAATTTTTTTTTTTTTTGAAAGGAGAACATTACACCAGATGCACATGAACAAACATTACATGTAAAGAAATCAAACAATTACACTATCAACTACGTCCCCTGGGGTACACGCGACGACATTATGAAACCTATAATCATACCATTTCGTTAAGGAACGAACCAAGATTACATTATACACCATCAATAAGAAACATCCACAAATGATAATTCAACATAACAAGATTGACTTAATTCCGATAATCATAACATACTTTTATCCTGAGAACTCAATGGAGCGGCATAATTCCATAGATATAACACATCGAATAATAGCTACCACGAATCATCAACCACATAAGGTTTACAAGGTACATAATACATTACATCCATTTCATTTCATTACATCGTTTAAGAATTACAATAATACAAAAGTGATCCCCAACATGAACGGGAACAATACAATATGATAGGGTAATACAACTAAAAAGAAGAATTCAATTATTAAGACTGGATCCATCTACGACACATCTCTGAAGTCACCGCAAGTGGCACCAATCTCCACATCTCAACCCTCGGTTGGGGACCCAATGGAGTGCATAGCACGTTCAGCCCGACCATGTGGGTTCGAAGATCCACCCCCCGTGCTAGGAGTTGACAAGAAAGACCCTCAACCAAAAAAATTGAGTGAACAATGGCTAACAAGATTCCATGACAAAAGCAACAACAAACACAAGAACATCTGCTTCCAGAGGTACAAGTACAACGAGGGGAAAACAACACACAAGGTTGCTAGAGGGTGGAGTGTCATCACATAAGGTCGACATGGGTTACCCAATGCGGATCTTCATAGGTTATCGACCCCCTACTAACAACAAAAGACTCGTAGTCACAAATGGGGCAAGCCAACTAGCACAAAATATCCAAGCCAAAAAGTAAATACATCAAGTGAGGCATGCACCATCTCATTCTAGGATTCCAACTTCCACGTGCAAGGCTAAACCTACCAAAATCAAAATGAGCGTAAGAGCAACTGTTCACAAAACCAAAATGGAAACCAACTATGAAGCAACATATTCTTTCCCCTCCTCTAGAAGCCCAAGAAGAACGACTAACCAAAAACCCACAAATGAGGGTAAAACGAAGCAACACGGTTCCAACACAAAACTTCGACATATAAAATTCCCTGAAGACAAAATCAACTCAAGAGGAAAACCCATCAATTTGGAACCATCAAAACATACTTAACTCCCACTAACATTTCAAGGTACTAGATATCAAGGAACACTCACATAATCACCAACTTACTCGACTAATTTATAACAAGCACTCAAGTAACCAACATATTCATGAAATCAACAACAAATCATCCAATACATGATTATAAACAAAACCACTTTTAAAAGTGTTGAAAACTATTAGCTTCGATCAGAGGGAGTGTCCTAAGTATAATCCACTTTCAACAAATCGAATACATATATATGTTTTGAATTATTGATTGATTGTCAACTCTAATATAAAAGTCTTGTCAATCAAAAAGTCGCGTCTTTTCTCAACCATATATATGGGAGTCTTGATCTTCAAAAGTAATCATCGAAATCAATAAATGTCTTACTCTTGCAAATTAAATCTCCAGCCAAAGATCATGAGTTAGATTGATTTTAATCGATCCTCAACAAAAAGGATAATCTATCAATACCTAGTTATCCATTTTCATAAACTAATTTTCTTAAAATATATCTTTGTAGCAATAAATAAATTTAATTGGACATCATCAAGAATATTTAACTTTAACACTTTACAAACTAATTTCTTTAAATTGTAAGCCTAATTTGAACATCTATATTTATACGGTTATATATAAATAACACTTAATTTAATCTTTTCATCTTTCCAAGAAAACAATACACAACAACATAACTATATATATAAATTTAAATTAATGACCTACCAAAACACATTCAAGTATCTACTTCAAGGCACTTAAAAAAAAAACAATCAGTTTACATTTAATTCATTCACTCATTATGGAAATATATAAAATAATTAAAGAACACATATTCCAATCAAACTATTCACAATATATTTTAAAATCATTTACGATGATTAAAAAAACTATATATATCATAGTAACGAGACTCGGACTCGGCTCGGACTCGGCTAGGGCAACTCGACTCGGGACTCGGGGACTCGGGACTCGGACTCGGCGCAGACTCGGCAAAATGAAAAAAAGTTGAAAAAACCTAGAAATTTAGAGATTTTTAAGGATTTAAAACTTGTTTCAAGCACCCTTTATTGAATACAACACAAATAAAAGCAAATTTGATCACATACACAAGTATACAACGATCACATAAGTATAAAGTACACAAATTGTAGTTGCGCTGCTGAAGGAAATAGCATACTTAGATATATAGATTATAAAACTAGTCAAATGTATACAAAAGTCATGGAATATGAAATCCATAACATCAAATGTTCCATACAAATATGAAATATCAAAACAATAGCTATGACTCTATGACTCTATGGCATAGTGGAGCCAACATCCTTCCTACGAAGGCGTCTAACGCTCCTGGATGATGTTGCAGCTGCAGCCATAGTCTCTGCCTCTGTCTGAGTCTCCATGCCACTCTCACCAACAGCAGCTATGTCTCCTCGTGCTCTAGCCTCCTCCTCAGCCATGGCTACAACCTCAGCCTCTCTCTCTGCCTGGTCCACCCAATCAAGGTCCTCGTCACTAAAGACTGCATCTGTAGCCTCAGTGGTCCACTCAGACTGTGGATCAACCTCATCTAGATTGATCGGGGTGTTGTCGTGGTCAAAAAGCTTCTTGTATCTGAGCCGAAGGTTGTAATGAACATAGACCAAGTCATTCATCCTCTCCACTGTCAATCTATTGCGCTTCTTGGAGTGTATGTGCTCAAACATACTCCAATTGCGCTCACAACCAGATGAACTGCATGGCTGGCTCAATAGACGAATGGCAATATTCTGCAGGTTCCGTGCATCAGAACCAAACAACCTCCACCAGCTATCTGAGATGAGAAAAAGAAACAAAATCAATCTCATTTCAAGTTTCAAGTTCAACATTTAATAATAAAATACAATATAAAAAGATGACAATTATGCCCTTAAATATATTTTTACCTGGTAGTAATGTTGTCCTACTGTCTATGGTCATTTGACGTGCAAAGAAGTCTCCTCGTGCCTTACTGAAGGCATCTATCTCCTGCACTATCTGTGTAGTAACAGCGGGCAACATCCGCTCTATCGTCGAGTAGAGCCCACTAAGAATTTCTCTATCTCCACGGATATCACGGCGGAATTGGAAGGCCGGATTTAGGAAACATGCGGCTGCATGGATGGGCCTATGAAGTTGGTTTTGCCATCTCCTATCAATGATCTCCCAAATGGGACGATACTTATCCTGAACTCCACCATAGACTGATCTAATGGCCTCTTTGGCCCTATCCATGCCCTCATATATGTATCCCAGTGCAGGCTTCTCCCCATCTGCAACTCGTAGGAGAACTAGCAAGGGCTCAATAAACTGCAAAGTGCAAACATGTTTCACAAATAAGTGTGAATGAAAATAAACAAATAAAAGATATGATTAAAAATTAAAACATAATAAAGAATTAAATTTTACCTTCACAATCTCCTCCACTGGTGTCCAAAACCCTTGCTCGTCAAAAATGCAATTGGCCACACCAATCCCTGCAGTGCTTGTAGAAAACGATGAGGAAGACCACTCCTCACCAACAAACATGCGCCTTAAGGCTGCCTTTGACCGAATCAAGGATTGCAACGTGATAAAATTAGTTGCAAACCTAGTGATGCCAGGACGAGACAACTCCCTCAACCCCATATATTGCCTCATAAGGTTAAGCACCCATGTGTGATTGTATATAAATTTGCAAATGTTTCTACCTGCATCCACACATGTTTTGATCCATGGGAGCTTGCCAAGATCCTCCATCATGAGGTCAATGCAATGGGCGGCACATGGAGTCCAGAATATAGTAGGGTGCCTCTCCATCAATAATCTACCAGCAGCAACATAGTTTGCTGCATTATCTGTCACCACTTGCACTACATTCTCTTCCCCCACATCAGCTATCACCTCCTCTATAGCCTCACACAGATATGTGGCATTTTTGAATTGGGCAGAAGCATCAATGGACTTAATGAAAATGGTGTCACCTGAAAGAATAAGCAAAACCAGTTATTCAATAAATTAAAAAACAAAAATCAGCCATATTAAATTATTAATCACTAAATCAAATTCAAATTTCAATGCATTGAGGGAAGTACAATTACCTCCGGAGGACACTAGAAAATTAAGCAGCGTCCTATTTCTCCTATCGGTCCAACCATCAGTCATGATGGTGCAACCAATCCTCCTCCACTGCTCACGCTGCTCCTCTAATTGTGCTTTCACATCTGCCACTTTTTGACTCAAAAGTGGGCCCTTTAATTCATCTTCAGAAGGGGCTTTGAACCCCGGCCCACATATGGTTATGGCATCAACCATGTTTTGCCAAAAAGGTGACCTAAAACATGTCATAAATAAATTAATAAGTTACTTACATAAGTATTGTAAAATGAAAAGTTTTAAGATTTTAACTGCACTAAATTTGAATTCGATAATGAGATACATCTAGATTCTAAAATAATAAATTTTAAAACAATTAAACAAAAAAGAATTACCTGGCAACATGGAAGGGAATGGTGCAGTAGTACCAAAAGTCTGCAATTGTCTTTTTTGCTGCATCATGTACATCCTTGTTCCAACCCATGCTCTCAAGTGACGGTTGGGAACCAGGAGTAGTGTGTGGTACAAAATATGAGTCCACCCTAGATTTACGAACTCTAGGGCCAATAATACTACCACTACCACTACCACTAGCAGTACTAGTGCCACCAGCAGTAGGAGTATGCACAGGGATAGCTGGTGCAGAAGCAGTACCACTAGCACAAGCACTAGCACTAGGACGGTATGGAGGCATGGAAGAAGCATCTCCAACAGCACCAAGTCCATGTCCAACTCCCAAACTCACCAATTCATGCTTCTATTTTTTTTTCATCTCTTTTTGCAATTCAAAAGTTTCTAATTGCACCTGCACTTCACGGACAGCCTCAGGAGGTGCTATAGGGCATCCCGCTGCATCATGGATGGGAATGCGTGCAATATGGTATTTTAATCGATTTATGCCTCCATGATATATTGTTTTGCAGTATTTACATTTTGCTTCCCCTTTTTTCATTCCGGGAAAGATTTCAGCATGTTTCCAAGCAGGGTCTTTTCTGCCTGGGGTTTGAGACATTGTGAAAATAATAATATGTTTTGATTTGCAAATGAATGTGGCTGCAATAACAAGTAGGGTTTATAAAATTATTTATATTGCAAGTAGGGTTTGTAAAAAAAAATGCAAACTAAAAAAAACAATGATTTTTCAAATTACAATGAATTATTTGTTAAAAAAACACAAAAAAAACCAATAAAAATCAAACTTACCTCTTATATTTGGCTTGGAATGCAATGCAAACTCCTCCCAATCACTGGTAATGAGCTCTCAATGCACCTTCTTGCTGTTATGAAGCTTCCCAAATGGTATGTGGCCCTGTATTTGTCTTCAACAGCTTGCTGGTTGCCCTCTCTTCTCCTCTTATTTTTCCTCACAACTCTCTCTTCTCCTCCTATTTTGCCAAATGAATGAAATGAGGTTGCTTTTAGGGTTGGGGAGATAATATAACACAAAAAAAAATAAAATTAAAACATCAAATTTTATGATTTTTTGTTCACTTTTCTTTCTGCAATCGCCGGCCGCGTCCAGGGCTCGGGACTCTCCGGGAAGCGGCAAGTCTGGCGAGTTCGGCCAGGACTCGGCAGGACTCGGCCGCGTCCGCGTCCGGGCTCCCAGGACCCGGCCAGGTGTGCTCGGCTCGGGACTCGCCGAGTTTGGGCGCTTCCGGGCGAGTCTCGTAACTATGATATATATACATATTTTGTACATAACTAAATATTCCCTAAACACCAACAAACTTCTTTTAATTACACTTCTTTAAATATAAAGCTCAATTAAATCAAATCTCACCTAGTAACTTTTAGATGATTAAATAATCAAGAATCACAAGTTTTTTATTTCATTTACCTCAAAATAATAAAAAATAAAAATATAACCTGTACATTTGTTATTTCGAAATAATAAATTTATTTTAAATATAGCATATGCATTTGTTTACTTCTACTAAATATATTTAATTAAAATCTAACATATGTGATTATATGCAAATCACAGATCTAACATTAAAGAATTTGTAAATAAATTTAATTTAAAATATACTTGGAAATAAATCTAATTTTAAATACACTTGAAAATAAAACTAATTTTAACTTTCAATTATTGAAACAATACACACAATTATGTAGGTAAAAATTCAAGTCAATTCTCTTTAACCAATTTATTTATCTATTACAATAAAACTACCCAACCCAACTACTTTTAGTACAAGTCAATTTTCTCTAAAATTTCATGCTCAATTAAATTTAAAATATAAAACGGATTATACATCCACTTAACATTATTAAATTCACTAAGGGTTAACACAATTCCTGATATATGTCAAATTATGCCTACAAACGGATTGCTATTGCTCATAATTCCATAATTTAATCATTTTAATGCTAATAAATTTCTTTTTCGAAATAATCATAAATCAATTAATTAAATAAAACTTTACCCTTTTGGAAAGTCATAACCAATTTGTAATAAAATGACCTATTTAAAACATTTTACTCAATTTCATAGTTTTATCAACTTTAGTTACCCACTTCTAATAACAATTACCCATGTAAGTATAAACAAATACTTAAAATATAAATAACTCCCTTCTAATAACAATTAAAGTATAAACAAATACTTAAAATATAAATTACCCACTTCTAATAACAATTACCCAGGCAAGTATAAATAAATACTTAAAATATAAATATACACACAAATATATATATTTATTTATTTATTTTGTAAGGCAAACAACCAACGTATTGCATTTAGGAAAATATAATCTAACTCATAATTATTTATATAATATTATAAACCTATGTCAACAATTCAGAAATTTTTTTTTTATGTTTCTTACAATTACATTCCAACATTTAATGCATCAATTGTATTTCTAATTTTTCATGTAGATATAAATGTCCAAATATATATATACTTACAAACTTCAGTATATTTTTTTTTAATTCTTCCTTTCACACAACAAACTGAACTCACAGCATACAAACATTTATTTATTTATGCTATTTTTAAAAATTTTTTTGATAACATGATTGACCACACATACATATAAATATAACAACACAAAACCATATTTATTTCTAATTAAAATTTTATAAAAATCAAAACCCACAGTAGCGAAGAATAGCCATCAACACAGCTAACTATATATACACACATAATAAAATCATAAATTACATAGCCATACAAATACATATAATAAATCAAACATTCTATAGCACATTATCTATCAGACATTATATAGCATATAGAACAGGGGCGTGCTTGCAACAGTGAAGCTAAATGTTTTTTATCTTAAAATTTCTTTGCAAATACTATTCAAAAATTATCAAAACAGTTATTTTCCCATACGTGGAATTTTGCAACTGGAGGTGAAGACAATAAGCTGCAATTCTCCAATTTCTCTTTAAATTCATTAACTCTTCCATTTCCGTAATAACTTTCATCCATGTTTTAATATTTTATCGGGTAGAATAATGTCACTTTATTTAAATTAAATATATATATATATATATATATTTACCCCTTTTCAATTATAGTAATTAACAAAATATTTATTTATTATTTTTGAATAAATGTAATGCCCCCTTCCTAGACAGTACAGTTGGTTCAAAGGTTAGCCTATCATTTTGATCCTCGTAGGCTGACAAATGTGTGTAGAGGATCACTTGAGGCAGTTATCCAGTGTTTGGGAACATTACTCCTTAAGTTGACTCAGGTTTGGGCCCTCGCAGACGTTTCCAGAGTGATTTACAGATACTTACTATTTATAGTAAGTCAGGTAGGCAGGAGTTGCTATTTATAGCAAGGCATCTGGTTCAGTTGATCAGCTTAGTTTCGACCCAATTTGATGATCTGATGAGCAAACAGTGTTTACTTGGGCATTTAATGTTTATTAAAAGTTTATTAATTTTACTTTATAATATAAAGTCATTTTAATAAAATATTAAAATAATTAAATGGCGAATTATAAAGTATTTAATACTTTATAAAAAGGGGGTTAAAATAATAATTAAATGAGCATTTAATTATTAATCAAAAAGGGATGCCATTTATTAAATATTTGTCTTAAGTCTAAAAAGGGCGGATTCATCATTTATTTAAATGATTATTAAAATGCCTTTTGGGTCGAACTTATGAAGGGAGATATAAATATTGCCAAGACAAAATCGAACTCATTATGTTATGATTATTCAAATTTGTCTTTTTCTCTTGAGAGCATTGGGGTTTGTGAAATAGGGGTTTCTGCAGATCAACGGGTTTTCAAGAACGTTCCCTCTTCAGAATCAGGCATACTGAGACTGTGAAATACCAGTTGAAGCTTGTCAATAGAGTGACTTCATTCAGAGGTTGCATTTGTGCTTACTGTGATCGATTCAGAATAATTTGAGAAGAGATTATTCACCAGATATCAGAGGTGACTTGACTGGGGATCATTTCCAGTTGTTTTTGGGCCTTATTCTTTTCAGCTGTACCTTCTTCAATGCTGTTAGGGGCCGTACTTTGCTGTAGCAGGGACATATTTCCTCTCAGTTGAATGCGCCTAAGTTTCTTGCCTGTTGGTTCTTTCATGTTGGACACCAAGAGGTTCTGAAGGCTCTGCACACATTTTGAGGTTGGAGAAGTCATTGAATAAGCTGGCCGTACCTTTACTTCATTCTTCCAGGCGGCTGCAAGCTGAAAACCAGGTTCTTCTAATAATATATTGTTATCTTTAACTGCATGTTGTTGAACTAGCACTGTAATAATTCAATAAATCAAATAAAACCATGCGCCATCTTCCTGAGAGTTACTCGATGCATCAGTTGCCAACTTTTAATTTATTATGAATTTTATTTCATTTATTTCCAAAATCGCATTTTTATGTATTGTTGAGAAAATCTCAAAAACATAAAAAATACACAAAACAAACAAAAAACATAGTAGTATCAGCCAGTGATTGGGTTGAGAGACACTTGGTCTCTTACAATAAATCCATAATTAAATAAAGCAAGATTATGATTAAAATATTATTCTAATTAAAATATTTAATACCGGCAATTAAAATAATATTTATTTAAATCTACAAACATTTAAAATTTGCAAACTAATTGAATATTTAATTAAATTCTTGGTAATTTCACAAATCACTTTACTAATTAAATTTAATGCTTAATTAAATTAATTTTCACAATAATAGCAACCATCATTAAATTAAATTAACTAATTAACAATAACGATAACACATTAGAATGAAACAATTAACACATTAAAAATCAACACTTAAAACGAATGACATAAAACAGAACGATACCAAACAAAACAGAATACTGACGAACAACATCGTCAAACAACGAAATCACAAACAAACACTTACTCAAACGCCTAGAAAGGCCAATATGGAGGGGCACTAGATGCGTATTTCAGCAAAGGCTAGGTCAGGAATGATTGAATGGGCGGATTGGTTCATCCAATTCCCTACGTTCACCTACATACGTGTGTATGGCTACTCAGGTCACTTTGCTACGTTACCCCATTATCCTTCGGATAAGGTGGTTTTCATGGAATTTCTACGACAACTATACACAGTCCACTCCCATCTGCACAACAAACAC
Source organism: Sequoiadendron giganteum (assembly GCA_007115665.2). Lineage (NCBI taxonomy): Eukaryota > Viridiplantae > Streptophyta > Pinopsida > Cupressales > Cupressaceae > Sequoiadendron > Sequoiadendron giganteum. The sequence goes on along the minus strand of CM021103.1, from coordinate 614,707,785 downwards.
AAGCAGATTGCCAATTTACCATTACAAAATGGGAATTTATAGCTGCAAGACAAGAAATGACGCCAAGGCCATGGGTAATGAAATGGAGAGACTTAATTTTAAGTATCTCGTCGAGAGACGCTCATATGACCCTTGGGGTTACCATTCAACATGCCTTGGCGGTCGTTCTTCTCACAAGCCTTTTGTAGAAGACTATTGGTAATTTGGTACAACTACAAGGATGAGTTTGAGGTGCGGAGAGGCGGCTATGGTAGATTAACTCTCTCACAAATTTCTGATTTCTTGTCAGAAGATGTAGGAGGGTTGTCTGATGATGATAGGAATGTTACAGTTCCTCAATACTTTCAGGATCAAGTTGATTCGCAGCCTCTTCCAACAGTTGATTGGTATGCCAAAGAGTGCACATCTGTAAATGAAAGAACAAGTAAAGTTGTTAGAAATAGCATGCTTTTCTTGGATAGCAAAAGGATGAGAAAGGCAGCCATGCCTAACACAAAGTCACCATCACTAGTAACTTCATTGCCTTCCACATCGAAGTCAAAGCCTAGACGAAAGCCAAGGAGTAATCCTCCTAAAAAAAACAGGGCGTCAGGAAATGGAAAGGGAAAAGCACTAGTTGCTGATTTGGACTAGCAAGAAATCCATATGGAGATAGCCCCAAATGTAGTAGAAGTCATGCCAAAAGCAAAGATAGAACCTCTTATGCCATCACCAACTCCACTACAGTCTTCGGTTCATATTGATTTGGACTCACCACCATGTAGCAGTGCTTCTACACATACTCACTCATCAGAAGTTCCTAGAAAAGGCATCGCTCTTTCTAGTGAGATTAGTCGGGATTCATCTTGGCTTGAGAATCAACTGGGTAGGAAGAGGAGGCAGCCATCTTATCAGCTAGACTTTTCTTATTTTGATCATGTTTATCAAGACACACCAGATAAGAAAATCAAGAAGCAGATTCATGTTGAGAGGAACGCTGATAAGGAGATCATCATTGAGATTGCTGGACCACCAGAGGATAAAAGCTTGAACGAGGTAGAAGTTGATGACTTCACCTTAATAAAGGTCAAACTTGGCAAAAAAACATGCCAAGCAGAGGTGGATATCCTCAAAGTTGCAACGGATAGGATAAGGGAGAGAGTAATAAAGGATGGAGAAGATAAAGCAACCCTCAAGGTTGAGAACCAGCAACTTCGCCGGTATATCTCCAATCTTATGCATAACACTGAGAACATGACCGCCTTGATCCCACAATTGTCAAAGATGCCAGCAGAACACAATTAGCTAAGTTAAGTGATTGTTTATGGGAAGTGCTTGAAGGATTGGGAAGAGGGGTTTGTCACAAGGGGCCACTTCATACTTTCATAATTGTACCAATTGAGGTACAATGCCCATAAACTTCGTCTGAAGATTCAAGAGTCAGAGCGAGACTTGGCGGTAGACAAACCACAGAATGAGATCATGATCTCTCACCTGAGGATGGCATATGATTCAGTCACTGAAGAGGAGGATAAGGAAGCAATCTTTTTCTTGGAGAACACAATTAATCTTCAAGGTAAAGGTACATGAGACAATTTCTTTAGAGTTGGCTGAAAGTAGTGAGAAGGTGACAAATGCTGTTAAATTTGTGAGAACTTTCATGTCATGAGTTCCTTGCTAGTATCAGCGTGAGGGTGGTGGATTTCTTGAGCTCATTGATGTACAGTTAGAGATTTAGGCACTCATTCATGGTATCTTTAGTGGTGATACAGTTGGTTGTAAGTTGGATCAACTTATAGTCATGTCAGCGTTATTTGATGAGGCGGCCAAGAAAATAGGTGAACTTCAGAGTTAGATCATTGAAGGCGAGGAGATGCTACGGAGACACAAAGTTCTTTAGAGGAGTATCAGTGCTCCAGATGGTGATGCTATCAACAACCTCGTGAAGGGGTTAATTGCTAGAGACCACGGTCAGTGAACTATAGATCAAGGCATTCCACCCTTTCAGGATAGACATTAGACACAGGAGATAAACTTGACACTTCTTTCCAAGTTAACTCACTATCGCACATATCATGGCATGTCTATTTTGGAGTCTTCTATGTACAGTTGTAGTTTTCATTTAGTTTTAGTTTCAGTTAACTGATGTTAGTTATCAGTTGACCTTCATTTCAATAAGGACTTGCTCGTCCATTTAGTTTACAGTTCAGTTAACTAATGTTGTTTTCCTAGTTAACAGCTAGGTTGCATATAGTTAGACTTGAAGAATAAACTCTTGCATGCTTGCAAGACAGTGTAAACTCAAGGAGATTTTAGGGTTCCCTAATCCTTTAAGTTCTATAAATAAGAGCACCCTCGCTCATTTGTAATTAATTTTTTCTCATAATAGCGAACATGCTGATCCAACTTTCATGTAGTATCGCTATTTAGTATCTATTCACATTGTAATTAGAACTTTTGCTTGTAATAGAGAACATGCTGAGTCACCTTGCCTGTAGTATCACTATTCAGTATCTGTTCACATTGTAATTAGAACTTTTGCGCGTTATAGCATACATGTTGAGCCCAATTTGCCTAAAGTATTGCTATTCAGTATTTGTTCAAGAACTTTTATGGTGATAGTAAATAGTTGAGCCACCTTGCCTGAATGCTATTATTATTGTATACTTGTTCACTTTTGTTAATATAATACTGGTTGATCGTTTATTTGTGTGATAGGTCCTTATACAGTTTTCTTTCCTAGGTTATATTTGTTTCTAATAAGCTTGTTTCATATCTACACCTCAGATAGGAGTCTCTCCTCCTTGGGAATTTAGAGATAAAGTTTATCATATGATGTTGTGCTTAATAATCTTTGTTTCATATCTACACCTTGGATATGAGTCCCTCCTCCTTGGGAATTTAGAAGTAGAGATTGTCATTTGTTGTTGTCTCCAATAACCTTTCTTTCAGCCTACGCCTCAGATAGGTGACCCACCTCCTTGGAAATCCTGACTTAAAGATTATCGTCAAATATTCCCTGCTCCTAAGTCCTCATGCTCTGTTTCTCTTGAGGAAATAGGATAGATTAAAGTATTAAGTTAGTTGTAGTTAAGATCTACAAAACTAGAGAAAAACCTTAGCTGCAATGTATTGGTTTTCTTAACCTTGTGCCTCTTCCAGCTGAGTCAAAAAGATAGGATTTAGACCATATACTTTTTCACGCATATCAGCAAAAGAGGGAGCTTCCCCTCCTAATTTGAAGAGTAGTCATTACGCACTGTGCATAGCTATCCGTAGCCAATACGCACTCTAGAGGTGCGAATTGTAATGCCAACAAAGGACTAGGGATTCAAGGATTCACATGTTGAAGGGTGCATTGCAGGTTTGGGGGTTCGCATATCAATGAGATCCTTTGTAAGTAGGTTCGAGTATTCGAGGAATGGGATGTTATGATGTGAGGGGTTGTGAAGGTTTATAGGCTTGGGAAGGATGAACAACAAAGCATCAAGGAGTGAGTGTATAAGCGTGAATTTGCACCCCTAAAGCAAATTCCCTTTAACCCCCTTACACTTTAGAAAACCTAAGGCAGAGGCCTAATTCCACTTAAGCCTGTTGTCCACATCACACTTGGCACCTGTTTAGTGTGTCAGTGGAGGCGTTTCTGTAGGGGATGCCCGCACAGCGTGCAGACGTCCGCACGACGCGCTTACGTCCCTGGCAGATTCCTACGGTTGGACTTTGCAAAGACGTTACACTTTCGATTGGAAGTCAAAGTGTAACGCTTCTCTTCAGTTGGTCAACCCAAATATGGCCGTTTTCCATCCTCTTCTTCATAATCTTCACTCTCCCATCCATTCTCAAGTTTTGCAAGATCTTGAGTTCATCTCTTCACATTTTCTCCACTCTTTCAAGCATCCATTCAAGCTTTGTAGCAGCATTTTACACTCCATTTCAGCAATCTACCACTCCATCACTCCGATAGTGCGAGCACAGGACAAACGCCATTGCAGCAGAAGCTTGAGTTCCTCTCATTTTCTCCTCCACAAGCCTTGAGCGCTTTGGATGGAGGTGGTAAGCTCCTCTCATCTCTATCGTCTTTGGTTGAGAAAGCACGTATTGTTTTGTAGTGTCTTTTGTTTATGTAGCTTGTATTCCTTTCTTTATCTTTATTCCTATCGTTGCAAACTTGGCTGTCTGTGGAGGTGGAAACACTAAAATGGGGGTCTGACTGAGGCAGGCCCCTAAACAGCCCCAACATTTCCCCCTTTTTTTTGTGTGCAGGTGGAGAGATCTTAGAGCAAGCTGGCGAGAGGATTGTTCTATGAAATTATTCTCGTCACCCTCGTGGTAATATAGTTCTTTTATTATGTTCATATTCATGTTTCATTCTTCTTAATCTCATTCTGCTGTTCAAGAAACTTCTAGACTAGGCTAGCGGTCCTTTCTTGAGGATTTGACCTCGTCTCCTTGGTTTTCTAGCCATACGGATGCCAACGCACCTGTGAGACGCCAACACGTCGTGTTGTCGTCCCAGAACCACGCTTTGTCCTCTAACAGAGAGTTATCTGAGACGTAGAGTTGATCTTAAAAAGCAACTCATCTAGTCCTCTTTTAGTTCTCGGGATTGTAGAGTGATCGAAGGACTTCATAGTCTTCATCATTCTCATCCCTTCTATCCTAACCATCTTTTAAACTGAGGTAAGTTAGGGGAGATTTTCTGCTCTTGGCCTTTCGTGACCTGGGGCCTTGCAATGGTTGGTCCCCTTCTCTTACAGTGAGATACTAGGATCCCCCACTAGATTGGATACCCTTAAGGTATGTTAAGACTTGGGGATATGTGATATTGTGTGGATTAGGGGTACCAATTCCTTTGGAGTGAGTGCAAGGAGGGAAGTAGAACTCAAGAAGCCCATAGGATAGAAGAAAGTTGAGTTGCGAGGAATGAAGGTGATGCATGCTAGTAGAGGAAAGTGTAAAGGGAAAGGAAAACCTGTAGGTTTGCATACCCAAGAGCAAGAAAGGAGTAGGGATTAGGGTTCAAGGTTCCAAGGAGGGAAGTAGAACTCAAGAAGCCCATAGGATAGAAGAAAGTTGGGTTGCGAGGAACGAAGGTGATGCATGCTAGTAGAGGAAAGTGTTAAGGGAAAGGAAAACCTGTAGGTTTGCATAACCAAGAGCAAGAAAGGAGTAGGGATTAGGGTTCAAGGTTCCAAGATATCAAATATCAATAAGGTATGTGAGTGGGGATATGCCAAAGAGCTTGTAATATAGTTGTTGCCAAGACTTGGGGATATTTGATACCATGGGGATCGGGGATGTTAGGAGGGAAATGATGACAAGCTCACGATATAACAATTGTTAGGACTTGGGGATATCCAATAATATGAGGATCGGGGATACCAATTCCTTTGAACTGAAAGAAAGTGGATGAATTGAAAGGGGCTTTGGATTGCCTACATGGGAGATGAAAAGACACATGCCTTGTGTGTGCCTCATGTGTGCCTTTGAGTCCCTCTTGCCCTCTGGTTTAGTGTGCCTTCGTTTCCTTAGTTTGCAAGTTTCGTCTTGTTTGTTTCATGGTTGTGTTGGCGTTGTCTTTACATGTGTTCGTGTCGGGATAGTTGGTTTTAGGATATTTTTTAAATTGATATTTGTTGTTCAGGCAAGGGTATGGTAGGTACCTTAAGGGAGGATTGGGTCTGTGCTCACACAAATGCGATAATCGTATCTGTGTGAGTGTATGGACATAGACTTGGCATTTTGTAGTTGGGAGGGTGTCATGTCCCCAAAATTGTGACATTGAGATATAAAGCCTTAAAATGTAAAATAAATAAAATGCATATTATTATTATCATAATTATAATTATCGAATATAATAATATTATTATCAACAATGCAAAATAAATATCAAAAATATAAATACAAATATTAGCAATTTAGATACTATTATAATTATAAGATAATATTATAATAATAATATAAGTATTAACAATACAAAAAAAAAAATATTAAACAATCTGATATTACTATAATTATGATTATTATAATATTACAAATATATAAATGAAACTAATATAAAATAAATATATTAATAATAATAGGGAAGCATTTCCATGAACAAATTAAATTAAGATTAAGAGGGCCGACTACTTCAAGAAATCGCCACCCTTGAGATAACTCATCCCTCTTAGATAAATCACCTCCCTCCTATTGGTGTGTGTTTTGAGTACGCCACCGAACACAGAATAAAAATGCCCAAAGGACACTCTTATCCTCTCTTGAAAAGTGCTTGCAAAAATCTAGTAGACAATACAATAACTCCAAGGTTTCTTCGGTCAGGTCTTGACATGTGGATAAGGCCAGTGGGCGTTGTGATTGCTGGTAATCACAAGGGGACTTACATGAAATTCTTTTTTTTTTGGCAGGTTGGAAACTTAGACGGTTTTATCCTTGAAGGCTCTTTCGGTGGGTATCTCCAGATTTTCCAAAAAAAATAAAAAGGATAAGGGTTTAGAGATCTAAACTATGCCTAAGAATTTAAGAGACAGCAGCGACTAGATAAAATGGGTAACCACACTTCGTTTCGCCACCTTTGGACAACTACGCGAAGCAGGTGCAATCTTCAACGGAAGTGATAAGAATTTTCATATTTGAATCGGTAATTGAAACAAACAGAAGTTAAGCATCCACGATTTAATGGCTCAGACTAACTTTACACGTCAAATGCAAATCATCCACTCGACAAAAGTATGAGCAAAATTTTATCCGCCACTGCGATCAAATCTATCATTCATCTAACCAATGCATAAATGAAATGCTATTCTAGTTCTAATCTAAGTGTTGAAGGAGAAATATTAAACCTTGCATACTACTTGAAAATAAAAGTTGTTCTTAGCAAATCATGCGATCAAATCTATCATTCATCTAACCAATGCATAAATGAAATGCTATTCTAGTTCTAATCTAAGTGTTGAAGGAGAAATATTAAACCTTGCATACTACTTGAAAATAAAAGTTGTTCTTAGCAAATCATGCACAAGAGCTTTTATAAACGGAAATAGTTTCGTCGCAACAATCTTTTATTACTCACTTCACAAATTACAAATGAGGGTCAATGAGTTTATATAGAGTTCTCAAATTGAATAAATGGCTCAGATTAAAAATGAGCCGATGGTCAAGATTTAACAAACGAAACCCTAATTAGGGTTTCCCAAAATGACCTTAGTTAACTGGCAGTGAACAACAATGAGTTGGCATTCGGAGCTATTTTCAAGGGACTACATCCTGATCCTCTCGAGCTGCCGTGTATTCGCCGAATCTGGACACGATCAAGGCAACCTCGTCCATGGTAACCTGTGGAAGCATGCCGATTCTGAATTCAAGCCCATCCATGCTCTCGGCGCATTTGGCGAAGGTCTCCTCCCACTCTGGTTCAGTCTTCTCAAAGGACTCTCTGATGCTCAAGAAGTTCGCCAATTTGGCCCAGTCCTGCCTCAAGATGGGCCCAGTGATGTCGAAGATATTTTCCTGGACACTTTTCTTCAAAACTTCCAACTGCAGGTCATTCTCTCGCAGCGCCTCCTTATCCAGGACATCGGCAATTATGTTGAGGATTCTGGCCTGAACTTCCTTGACTTGTTCCTCCAATCTGACACCATCAACCTTGACCCTCTCTAGGATTTCACCTCGTGCCGTCAAGGCCCAATACCAAGTGTGGAAGTCATAGGCTGCTCCCGCTGTGATGACGCCTCCCTCTATCAATTCTCGCTTAGGAACTCCTTTCAGAATCCTAAGGCAAGGGATTATTCTATCCTGCACGTCTGGAAGGCTATCCCATACTTCTACCAAAGAAGCGAGCCTAGAAAGCAAGGCAGTGGCCTGGTCATAAACCAAAGTTAGCCGCTCCACAAATGTCTCAGCTTCAGTCCCCTTGATGGCTATCCATTCTTTGGCTTCTTGAACCGTGAGCCTGTTTTCTTCCATCTCCCTAGTGGCCTCCTGTGAAGAGTCCGGAAGTAGAGGAGCTGCCATAGTGTCCTGATCAAGTGGCTTGATCAACTGCTGAATATATTCCCTTAAGCGCTCAATCTCTAATTGGCACTCCTTCCTTTTGGCTACCTCCTTTGCCAACCTTGATTTGATGGCGGACACAGAATTGTCCAAATCTTCCATTTCTTGGCCCTTAATGGTTGGACCCAAGTCAATGGTCGTGATGGCGTAATCATGTGGAGCCATATCCTCCTGCGGCTTGTCCACTGTAGGCACGGCGATTTGCACTGTCCTGTTGCCGGCCTCGTCTCTCTGTATGCTGGAGAATTTCTTCGCCGGCTTTTTGGCCACGGTTTGAGACAGTCTGGCCAAAAAGTCTGCCGTATCATCCTCTTCTGGTTCATCTGCCGGCACTTGTACCTTTAGCCTTTCCTTCAGCCAATCCGGGATCGTAAGCTGCTCAACACCGTCTTCCTCCGGCACGCCTTCTCTATCAGGAACGTCTACAATTCCCCTAAGGGCTGAAATCATCCCTTCCTGAAAATCCTCATCTTGGGTGCCCACATTGTCGTCATCCGACTCCAATATTTCGGTGCCCGTGGGAGAAGGTGGCGCATCCTCATCTGGCTGAAGCTCCGCGTTGTCTTCAGGAATCGGAGAAGGATCCCTCATATCTGCCAGTGAAGCATCGGCGGTAGCCAATATCTCCTCAATATTTCTGGAGGCGGCCGATTGAGAAGGTTTCATCTTTGCCTGTTTCTGGACCGGCTCTTTGCCTGCAGCTATTTCTTTTCTTTTCCTAGACGTGGTGGCCTCTATCACTGGGAGGTCCTGTGATGCTCCCGCATTGGAAGAATAAGACTCTGCCTCGCTTAGCATGTCATAGGTCAGGGTTATCTTCTGGCGCCTTAATTCTTGAACTCGTTGATCAACCCACCACTGAGTAAACTTGATGACAGGCCTCATCAAGACGTTCAAGTCAGCATGCTCTGCTTCTGACCACTGGACAGCGGGCAAAGCTGAATTCTCATCGAAGCGCGGTTGCGTCTGATTCTCGTCCTCTTCCAACTGATCTGGCACGTGACAAAATTCTGTTGCCCTGATCAAGCTGAGAGGTAATCTGGACCACATCCTCCGTCTGACCTCAAATTCATCCGCAGCATTTGCCCAATAGTCCTCCAGTTCGACCCTATGCTTGTATCTCCTTCCATCCACCGTCTTGATGTGGTGATGGGGGTCGTAGTGATTTCTAGCCGGATATGGGGAAAAAGGGTAATGTTGTATCTCGATTCTGGCACTGTCAGCTGCCTGTGATGATGGGCAAGACTCCAGCATGTTCCCTATAAAGAAGGGAAAAGTAACTGCCGCCTTCTGTTTCACCCTTTGAAGACCCTGGAACTCTTCTAACTGCCTCAACACTTCGAGCAGGACCATCTTATTCGTGGGGAAGATGGGCAGACGGTACGGGCTTCCAGTGAATCCTTGAATTCTGATATACGTAAATCTTGGATATTGGATAAACCAAGACCCGTATTTACCGATTAGGCTTTTGGCCTCATGTGTCAGCCGCTGATGCGTCCCTCCCTGGAGTATCCTGGTGATGTACATCAAGAACGCGTCGTGGGCTCGCCTAAAGTGCGTCTTCTCCTTCAGCTGAAGTTGTGGGTAACAGTCATAAGGCTTTAGCTGATTCTCCTTACTGCCAACTGTGCCTTTGCAAATCAAACCTGCATATCTGTAAGTTCTAGCCAACATATAGATGACGTAAGAACTCATGCAAAACGTTTTGGTCTTCTCTAGGTTGATAAGCTGGTGATGAAGATTATTGCTTATCATTCTAGCCCAGTTGAACATCTTGACACCTTCTGTGAGGTCCTCAATGAAGTAATACATCCATGGCTCAAAGGGTGCCCCTGAGGGATTGCCTGCCACTCTGTTCAGCAAGACAATAATATCTCCATAGTCTTCCTTGAAGTCCGTGCGCAACAACTTCTTGGGCATCTTCTTAACAGACGGCCTAGGCTTGTCCAGCCAAGATTTGTTAAGGTTGGCAGCACAAAGAGCAGGGCTTTCATCATATAACTTCTGAGCATCTTCCTTAGTCTTGTAGATGGTTTTAGGATATGCCGGAATGCCGAAGGCTTCCTGAATGGCCAACTCCGTCAGATGCGCCAATACTCTCCCATCAGGCGCCACAATCCGCCTTGACTCAGCATCATAGTGAAGTGCACACTCCACCATCAGTTCAACACAGCAAAGCGCAGGCGGGAATCCGGCAGCTTGAAATATGCTGTTTCTCACCATCCTTCTAGCGGTAGGCGTCGGTAAGGGTCCGTTGTGTCCATATATCCTCTTTTTAAATTCCACGAGATCAATGTGCCCAAGATCTGTGTCTGAGACATTTTTCCATTTAGACTTTATTCTGGTCTCTGGCTGCAATCCTTTACTTGCAAACTTCATCTATGCCTGCCTGGATATTTCTCCTTGATCGATCGGCAGCCTGCAAGCACAAAATACTTAACATTAATACAAGAAAATTCGACGAGTTTCGGGGTGTAGCTTGGACAAATCGCACTTTCAGCCTTATTAAATTAAAAATTTCCGTCAAAAAGCAGGCTGAAAGTAATTAAATTCGCCCATATGATTGAAATTCGTGCCGGAAATGAAGTAGAAGATAGAAACATAGTGCAAATACATTGTAAACTAACTTCCAAACCTCGAAGATCGTGTTGTGGCTGCAAATGAATTTAAAAATTCAGAAAATCTGCCAGAAGAAGTGCGCCAATATGTTGGAAGTACGACTTCAGCAAAGAAATAAATTGCTTCTCTCAAAAATCACGCCTGTCAATAAGAAAATGCTATCTCGATTCTCACAACGATGTTATTCTCACAAATTTCTCCTTCGTGAATGATTTCCTGAAGATTTGAGAGAGATAGCTACTTCACAGCCGGAATTGTGAAGAAATGAGTTGCTGAAACTCATTTTATGGCTAAAAAGTGCGATTTTCTTCAAGGCATTGTTTTCTTTCCTTTGATTTTCTTCCAATTTTTAGAAACGTTTTCTTCTCAGATTGGCAAATTTCTAATTTCACTTTCAGTTATCGAGGCAAGTTTCTAATTTTCATCTCTGCTTGAGATTTTCAAATTTTCTCAAAGAAAATTGTCCAAGTTTGGAAAAGATATTAAATTAATTGTCCAAATTTAATTTTCCAATGTATTTTAAATCTTCCGAACATGGAAAAGTTTAAATTTATCTAAGGCAGACTAGTTTAATCTTCCAAATAATCTCCGGATTTTGAATTTTTAATTAAAATTCCCTAAGTGTTAGGGAAATAATTAAAAATATTAAAATATTAAATTCCAACCCGTTTAACTTTGATACATGGCTAATTTCTTTTGTCCGAGGCAAAATATCTCTTTTCAAATTGTCTGCCTAGCCAAAATATGCTCAATAGCTCATCTGCCAAATTTCAACTTTCTAGGCGGAGTTCTGACCTCTTTGGACATTTTTATTTAGCCAAACGATTCATCTTCTGGGTTGGGCGAACTTGGAGATCTCTGCCACTTTGCCATTTTTTTACTAGTGCCTTAGGAATTTTCCAAGCTGAGAGGGGCGGACTTCATGCTTGCTCTGCCAAACACTCTTCATTTTGTGCCAAAGAATTTCATTCCATTGTGCTGAGGCGTGGTTTTTATGCCGGCCAAAACCTCTTCTTCTTCTAGATAATTCTCCGTTTTTCATGCCTTAGAATAATTTTCCTTCCAAAGTTTGGACGAATCTCTTATAATCTCTTGCCTATGGCTTATTTTTATTATCCATTGGTCTTAGGCTTTCCCTGCCATGGCGAATTTTATTTGTGCCTTGGTCCAACGGCAAATTCCACTTGTTTTAATCATTTAACTCAATTTCCAACGAATTACCTTGCAATTTCACCCCTTTCCAAACACCTTGGAGCGCACCCCTTCATGTTTTACCTTCTCCACACTTCTTGGGGCGGACTTCATGTGCCTCATGCCATTTTCCTTTAGGCTAGGCGGACTTCACAAGTTTCATGCCATCTTTCTCTAGGGGCGGACTTTGAACCTTTCATGCCATGGCGGACTTTAGCTTCTCCATGCCACTTTCCATATGGCGGACCATCTTTACTTCCTATCTTGCTGGGCGGACTTTGAGACCCTCATGCCATTTGACTTTCTTGGGCGGACTTTGACCTTCTTGTGCCAAAGGCGGACTTGCCTTGTCTTGTGCCATCCATCTCTCTCCAAACATCTTGGGCGGACTTTTGCTTCCTCATGCCAAGGGCGGACTTGGCAACTTTCATGCCATGGCGGACTTCGGAGACCACCTTGCCTATGGCGGACTTGGCAACATTCATGCCAGTGCCTATCTTTGGCATGCCAAAGGTAGGGCGGACTTTGAGGTTTCCATGCCATCTTCTTTCTTGATGGCGCCATTCTCAGACTTAAGCATTTTCCCAAAATTTTCACCATTTTTCAAACTTTTTCACTTTACCTGGATTTTCTTGATTTCTGGAGACGTGTTGATTTTCTGCTCTGTGGGATCCAAAAATAGAAACTTTCCAAAAATAGAAAAAGCAAAAAGCATCCCTAAAAAATAGGAACTCCAGAATGGCCTAAAAATGCCAAAAATCAAAAAAGCAAAAAGCAAAAAAGCAGAATCCCTAAAAAATAGGAAGTGTCAGAAACGACTGAAAGCAATGGCGATCTTCGTCTACCGGGTGTTCTAAGCACTTCTATGACGTTAAGGCACACAAACGGGTTCAAAATCTCGACTTAGCCGGACTTAATTCTCAAAATTTATCCAAATTCAAGACACTCAGAGACGTTGCACGGAAGGCGGAACCAAACTTGGGGGTCCCCATTTGCGATGGGGCGATGTGTGAAATAGGTCACAACACCTCCATAAAAGGAACGATGGGAGTTTACAAGGTGTAAAGAAGGATAAGAAGACATCAAATAGGAAGAGGGATAGATTCAAAAAAAGGAATCCTTTAATAAAGGATACTCTCTAATATCTGATCATCAAGAAATACAGCAAATCGTGTATGTCTATCATAGTTGTTATATGTTTGATTATTTATATTTATTATTATTCTTATGATAGGCTTTCTCTTAACTGTTGTATGCAGTTATACATGTATAATAGTAAATATATTCTATTATTTATGTTTATTATTCTTGTAGTATGATTTATGAATATATTTGAATATATTAGGATGCATAAGTATATTGAGAGTTGGAAGTATATGTTAACAATTTTATAAGTGTATATTTTTATATATATATATATATATATTTATGTATATATATTAAAATTCATAGACACATCATAGATGGTGGGCACATACAATATATACAAGATTATATATATATATATATATATTATTTACAACTATCCAATAATGATGCTTGTAGCAATTATTGAGCCTTGTAGGTAATAATGACCTTTTTTTTTCACTATGATGTTAAATGGTATAATAGAATTCCATCTATGGGATCTTGAAAGATGCTTAATATCTAACGTACTTATGAAATATATTATAGAAGAATCATTCATAGTGAGTGATAAGGAGGAAATGAATAATCCTTTGACAAGAATGAAACATTTATATCATCTTTGATCTTATTAGATGTTATTACTGAAATTCATTGACCTCCAACATTTCTAATGTCTCTTTGAGAAACACTCTGAATGCAAGATTCAGGTTTAAATTCTTTCACCAAAAAGGGGACATTACAAGTGGTATCAGAGCATGTTCCTACCATCCTGTGAAATTAGTGTATGCAAACAAACCAAAGAAAAAAGTATATTCTATAACATATAGAAATACATTCTGATTTATGCAAGTTGAAGTGGTAAGTATTAGGTGAGTGTTCTCATAGCCCTAAATCAGCAATCATAAATACGTTTATATAATTAGAAAATAATATTTGTTAAATATGTTATGAATACAAATACTAATGATTGGTAAATTTATAAGGAATTGGTAATTGATAAATATATTAAGATTTGATATTGATAAAGATATTAATGTAGTTATTAATATTTGATAAATATATAAATATAAACATTAAATATCATAAGGGACTGCTGCATATGCATTCATATGATAAATAGCTTATTTACATTGAACTCTTAATATCTTGTCATAGCATGGTGTAATTGTGGGTAACTTATGATAATCATTAGATGCAATAGTTTGTATCATCAAACAATCATGTAGTTGGTTGAGGGATGAAACCTTTAGGTTGATGGTTGAGGGATGGAACCGATAGGTTGATCAGATACTAGATTTCTCCTCAAGTACTCCACCCACATGGATGACTGCGGTCTGCCATTGTTGGGCCAAGAGGGCCTGCGTACCTGCTCTTGGGCTTAGAGAGAGTATCTACGGGCCTCCTATGGAAATCCTCCCCCCAAACTATCGCATGGTTGGATCAACTTGAGGAAGTCTCCATCATAGTAGGAGATGGGGAATAAGAGGTGTAGAAGGGAGAGCAGGTGCTAAGGGCCCTTCCAAGTAGTCCACCCACATGGATGATTGCGTGTCTTCCATTGTTGGGCCAAGAGGGCCTGCATACCTGCTCTTGGGCTTGGAAGGAACACCTCTCAAGGCATCCCAATGCAGCCATCCTATTCGACCATACTTATGATTGTGAAGACCAATAACTTCAGCAAGGTGTTGTTGAGTCAATATTACGCGTGCCTTACAGATATTCAAGTATATACTTAGAGATAATTTGTGTGTATTCAAGTGTATTCAAATGTTTACCTTGTGACTTATATGTATGCTTTGTAACATATGTTCAGGTGAATACTTTGTGTATTATGTGTATTCACGTGTATGCTTCCTACTCATGTGTATACTTGATGATCTTGGGATAGGGGACGGGTCCACGATGTAGTATGGATGCACCAAATCCCCCTTCCCAATTGTCTAATAGTATAATTCACTCGAGTAAATTTGTATTTGAGCATATACTCTATAACTTGTGGTTGTATTTGAGTGTATACTCTATGATTGTATTTATATTTGAGTACATACTCTGTGACTTGTGGTTGTATTTGTATTTGAGTGTATACTCTATGAATTATGATTCTATTTGTATACTCTATGAATTATGATTGCATTTGTATACTCTATGACTTGTGATTGTATTTGTATTTTGAGTGTATGCTCTATGACCCTGCAATTGTACTCAAGTGTATATCCTATGATTGTATTTGTATTCGAGTGTATACCCTCTGACTTTGTATTTGTATACTCTGACTTCAAGTGTGTGCTTCATGACGATGTATTTGAGTGTCTATGACATTGTATTTGCTGTGACTTGTACTCAAGTGTATGTTTTATGACTTACATGTATTCATATGTATGCTTGTGACTTCATGCACTCATGTCATGTATTATTCACATATATGCTTCATGCTTCTTGTGTATACTCTATGTATGGCATTATTCGTGCCTCATATTTATACTTAATGTATCACATATATGTTACTTCATGTATCTTCAACAAGATGTGTTCTTATAATTACTCTTGGGAATGTGAGAACATTGTTTGTCTAATTAATTAAACCAGTTGGTTGCTACTTGAGCTACTTGTTTGCCTGCTTGAGCTACTTGCCTAGGTGCTTGAGCTAGTTGTGTGCTTGTTTGAGCTACTTGCCTACTTGCTTGAGCTGGTTGCCTACTTGCTTGAGCTGGTTGCTTGTATGCTTGAGCTACTTGTTTGTTTACTTAAGCTACTTGCCTACTTTCTTGAGCTGGTTGCTTGCATGCTTGAGCTACCTACATACCTACTCAAGCTAGTTGCCTACTTGTTTGAGCTGGTTGCTTGCGTGCTTGAGCTACCTACTTGCCTACTCGAGCTAGTTGCCTACTTGCTTGAGCGCTTGAGCTACCTACTTGTCTACTTGAGCTAGTTGCCTACTTGCTTGAGCTACTTATGTGCTTGAGCTACTTGCTTGACTACTTGAGATACTTACCTACTTGCTTGAGCTGATTGCTTGTGTGCTTGAGCTGGTTGCCTATGTGCTTGAGCTACTTGCCTGCTTGGTTGAGCTACTTAGTTGTCTGCTTCAATTCTTGATTAAGCTTAAAGTCATGAAATTTTTTGGGGTTGGGAGACACTAACAAATTAACTTATCTAAAACTGAATTATTATTCTAATACAATAATAAAGAGTTGTGACTATTTGTGACTCCCTCAAATTTATGATACAAAAGGAGAACATTTCGATGGGAGAATCCAATTAAGAATAGAAGCTTGGTTAATTTTGCAAGAAACTTAAAACAGGTCAATGTGTAAAGGGACTTAGATGTTAGGTACCTTGAATAAATTTGATACGAATCAAGTTTTAATGGAATTGATTACATAAGCATAAGTTAAGTTAAATCATGGACCCATAACCCACAAACCTTAGGATCATTCTCACCTCAAATTGGTTTAAAGTGATTGCTCGAGGACAAGCAATCTTGGGCGGGATAGATTGTCATGTCCCCGGAATTGTGACATTGAGATATAAAGCCTTAAAATGTAAAATAAATAAAATGCATATTATTATTATCATAATTATAATTATGGAATATAATAATATTAATATCAACAAATCAAAATAAATATCCAAAATATAAATACAAATATCAGCAATTTAGATACTGTTATAATTATAAGATAATATTATAATAATAATATAAGTATTAACAATACAAAAAAAAAAAATATTAAACAATCTGACATTACTATAATTATGATTATTATAATATTACAAAAATATAAATGAAACTAATATAAAATAAATATATTAATAAAACATATAATAGGGAAGCATTTCCATGAACAAATTAAATTAAGATTAAGAGGGCCGACTACTTCAAGAAATCGCCACCCTTGGGATAAGTCATCCCTCTTAGATAAATCACCTCCCTTCATAAAAGGAACGATGGTAGTTTACAAGGTATAAAGAAGGATAAGAAGACATCAAATAGGAAGAGGGATAGATTCAAAAAAAAGAATCCTATAATAAAGGATACTCTCTAAAATCTGATCACCAAGAAATACAGCAAATCGTGTATGTCTATCATAGTTGTTTTATATTCTTATATGTTTGATTATTTATATTTATTATTATTCTTATGATAGGCTTTCTCTTAACTGTTGTATGCAGTTATACATTTATAATAGTATATATATTCTATTGTTTATGTATATTGAGAGTTGGAAGTACATGTTAACAATTGATAAGTGTATATTTATATATATATATTGTAATGTCCCTTACCCGGACTTGCCCTAAAATCCCTTTGTTGATTAGGTTTAGGGTTTCTTCCTTCCAAATGAATGTTCTTTTTAATGAAGTAATCTTGGTCTGAAACCTACATTCACCATATTAACCATTTTTCCAAAAACACATATATCTATTAGCATTAATATCTAGATATCCAAAATATAAGCATAATCATAAATACAATTTTAACAAGCAAGAGGAGTGCCTTGTATGGATCTTGCCCTGAAGCCTTTGTGTTGGGCACGGGAGGTTGCCTCTCACAATCATCCTTTCCCAACGGCTTAGTCCCTGCCTATCCCCATACAAGTCAGTACCTCAAAGACACTTGCCCTATTAGGACAAGGTGAAGTCCTACGATCCAAGGGCCTACGACCTACCACCCCTATAATGGTGTAGTTTCCTACGGTGGGACCCCCACCTCTCTATGTCTAACCCGTTCCTTGGCCTACGAACATGAGAGGGGGGTTTTTAGGCTCTCCACTTGGACTCTACTTCACCTGCCTAAGAGGGTACCAATCACGGAGAAGACAATCTTTACATAATCAGATATATTTGCATTCATCTATTTCATACCTATAATCAAATACATTTTCATGTATCAATGATTTTTTAAGTTCATTATTTCCTAGAATGATTCTCATTATGATAAGATTAAAGAAAGCATTATATCAATAATCAGATTAACAATATCTATTTCTTATATTCAAAATATGCTAAATATTATTGCTAAGTGAGTACATCACCTAATCAGTTGTGTCTTCCCATGTCTCCTTATTCCTTAATCGTCTTCCTTCAACCTTACATTTAATCATAGGATGAGGACAATTCATAAGAATACATAATCTACTTATGTTTATATTAAAGAGTCATCATTAATTATAAGTATCGTTATTGCATAATCATATATATATATATATAATTATTTCTTATTCATATCAATTAGTATTCATATATATTTTTATTCATATATTATTCATTGTTCAATTATATTAGTATTGATTATTGATTATTCATATATATGTTTATTCATATATTATTACTTATTCAATTATTATTCTCTCCTTATATTAATAGTTATATAAATTTTATTCATTTCATATTATTCATTATAAAATTTATCCACATTCATGCACATATACCTATATGTTCATTAAATAATATATACATATTTAATGGCTCTATATTCTAATGCATACCAATCATTGTTGCTGCAGTTCTGAATTGCAGATTGTATTTCTCAATGTTTTTCTCTCCCTTCCTTATTTTCCTTCCTTATATTTATACCATTCAAGGTAGGTGACTCATGGGGGAATGTATTGTTTGGTAAAAGAGGTGACTTTTCATAAAATATACCTCTTTGTTAGATTTAATTGCTGCCTTAGAAGGCTTATTATCACAATAATATCTATCTTTGAAAATAATATATTATTATTACTAATTATGATATTTCAGATTATATACTTATTTTATTATATTATTTTGATGTTTGATTGAACATATTAAAGTATAATAATAAAACTAATTTGCTAATATCTTATTATTAAAAAATCTTTGATGTGTAATGATCATAATATTTATTTATTATTATTATTTTTGAGATTAAGCTATTTAATACTAGAATGTAATAACAATAATTTGCCTATATATTATTATTATATTTGTTATTTCATATTTATATATTTTCATATTGATATATTACACATTTATTTTATATATAATATTAATATTGTTATTTTTTTTTTATATATTCTAATAATAATATTTAAATTGCTAATGTTTGTATTTCAATATTATATTTGATGATTACAATTGTAATACTATCTTGTGATAATTATAATTAATAATTTCTTTCTTTTTATATATTTTGTTATTTATTTGCATCTTCTTATGCAAATTGCATTTAAATGTTTGAGGTCATTTGTTTATTTATTTATGTTTGTGTTGCTATTTTGGGGACATGACAGTCCACCCTGCCTAAGATTGCTTGTCCTCAAGCAATCACATTTATTTAATATAGTAAAGGCTTTATTTAATGATGCAAATGCATAAATTGAGGTAAATGGAGCACTAACTGAACCCTCCTCTCTGGGCAGATGCATAAGGCAAGGATGTCCCTTAGCCCCAACACTATTTGTAATTGTTGTTGAAGCTCTGTTCTATATTTTAAAGATAGATAGATTGGGTCATAACATAAAGGGAGTTGCACTTCCTAATGACTCTTCCTTAATCAATATACAATCTGCTGATGACACTGCTCTCTTCCCTGAATTGATAGAAAAAATTATGGATAACCTTGTAAATAGACTAAATATCTTTTGTTAAGCATCTGGGTCAAAAATATCCAATGCTAAATCTGTTCTCCTAAGCTGGAAAGTAGATCTTCCAAGTTGGTTCTCCAAATATGATTGGCAATGGTATGGTTTGGATAAAACTGTGAGATATCTAGGTATTCCTTTCTCTGTGAACCCCTCAAAAAATATGTGGAACTGGATGCTTCCAAAAATAGAGAAAAAATTTAAAAGCTGGAATAAATTTAAAAAATATTGTCTTCCTATTCCATCTATTACTATTATGCATCAATATGGATTTTTGCCAGTTATAAAATTAATATTGTGCAAAAGAACATAAGGAAATTTTTATGGTAAGATGGAAAGGGCATTAAAAAGAAAAATGTTTTTAAATTGCAATGGTGTTGCCTTAGGAAGGAAGAGGGAGGACTTGGTTTAAAGGACCTGAAAGTTCAAGGTATGGCCTTAGCTTCTAAATGGATTGTAAAAGCATTAGCTGGTAACGAGCCCTAGAAAATCCTTATCAGGGAAAACATTCTAGAATCTATTTCAAAAAAGGCAAATGCCTGGAAAAACTTGCATATGCATGACATTTTGTTTGGCAATCTAGAAGGCCTGGGAGTCTTGTAGGCACTTGATTTCAGGTGGTGTGAGGCGATATGTAATATCAAAAATAGCCTATGGGGATTCAAATCTATATGGTGGAACCTGTATAAAATAATAAGCCATTAGCCTTAATGCAAGGCTGCTCGGCTAAGAAATGGAATGACAAAGGAATTTGTTGCTTTAATGATATTTTGTGTAATGATAAACTAAAGACCTGGGAACTGTTAAAAAACAAATTTGATATTGCTTATGCTAATAAGAGAACTTTCTCTTTTGTTAAAAAGACATTGATTTCCCTCCAATTTCCGGTTGAAAATAGGAATAAAGAAGATGATTTTGGATGCTTTATCTGGACTAATGGTAATCCCCTCCTAAATGTCAAGTCTATTAATCTATACAAAATGTTTACCCACTCCCAAGAGGTGCTAGACCATGCCAGTCAGTCTTGGAAACTAAACTTGGGGAAAAAAGAGTGGTCTGATACTATCAAAGACAAGCAACTATCAAAGTCTGCTTGTCTAGTAGAGTTGATCCTAAAAAATGTTGTTTCAGATGGCTGTTGTTGATGTAAAATTAGTTATTGGTCCTAGTTCATTGCTCTGTTTGGTGTGTAATTGTGTAGAGACATAGAACATATTTTTTTCAAATGTCAGTATGATTCTGTTATTTGGTCAATGTTCATGGGTAATGTTCTAGGTTGGGACAGTAGAGAGGATGACTCTTGGTTTGAAATTCTGTCTGGTCATGTGAAAGGTCTGAATGCCGAGTCCAATTTGTTTTGGTCTATTTCATCCATAGTTGGCAGACTCGCAAAAAACTCGCGAGTTTTTTTTTAAATGAGTTTTTCTGAGTTTAACTCGCGATGACGAGTTTTTCCGAGTTTTTTTGAAAAACTCGTGAGTTTTTGCCGAGTTTTTTGAAAAAACTCGCCTTTGCAAAAAAAAATGTTTCTAATGAAATTTAATTAATTTTTTAAGTTTCCGAGTTTTTTTGAGTTTTTGCCGAGTTTTAAAAAACTCTCCAATTTTTGGCTTGGCAAGTTTTTTTTTGGGGCGAGTTTTCCAACTATGATTTCATCCATTGAAGTTTGATGGTTTTTATGGAAAAGAAGGAATGAAAACTTATACCAAGGCAAAGAAAGGGTTCTTACTGAGTCTAATTGTAGACTCACATATCTTTTGATTGTTGAATAGGAACCTTAACACTGAAAATACCTTCAGACAAGTTCTTAAAGATTTTGGAGGATGGAGCAGCCCCACTGGTCAAGATAGATATTCAAGAGGTTGATTATTGGCCTTAAGATTTGAGACAGATTGACCCTAAGTTTCAGAAGGAGCACATTGATTTCCAGAACAGGTATTCTAAACTTCATCAGTATGAGATCCAAAGGGATGTAGTAGTGAGAGAGCTGGAAGTTACCCACCAGAACTTCAATACTACTAGCTGGGAGCACATCTCGCCACCAATTGGAGCTTTTCCTGGGTTTGATTCATTCAAATTGAGTAAAAATGTCCCAGTAATAAAGACGATGTAATGTGATGTAATGATGATGATTTAAGACTGATTTCGGTTATTTTTTTGATATGTTATGTACCTTTTTTCTGTAGCCTTGGGCTGATGTAGTTAATGTGACCGTCCTGGTCACATACATATTGTAAACCAGACACTTTTTTTTTGGGGGTAATTGAATATCAATTAGAAAAAAATCCTTTGAATTGAGTGCAAGGTGGGAAGTAGAACTTGAGAAGCTCAAAGGATTGAAGGAAGCGGGGTAGTGGGGAATGAAAGTGATGCATGCTAGCAAAGGAGTCCAAAGGCCTAAAACATGAGGAATTGAGGACTTGAGGGAGATGAAGGGAAAGGGATGCCTAAATGGCTTGGATTTCCAATGGTTCAGACAAAACGAGGGTTTAGGGAACCGGGGTAATAGGAAAGTGGTGGTTGAAGGGAAGGTATGACAGCATAGAAAAACTCAAAATCCTACCCAAGTTTGGAAAGTGACCCAGACACTCTCATATTTAGATTTTGGGACATTACAACCTTAATCCAAATACATTAACAAACCTATGATTAGGTCACATTTTCCGTCATGTATAAAAATAGCAGATTTATGATGACTTAATGCCATATTTACATATTTCTAACATACCTTTTAAAATTACAATTGGGATATTCTTTTGATGGAGTAGTCTTCTTGCGTATCCATCTTGAGCCAATTCAAACTCTAAACTTGCTGATTTTTTATGATAATTTTTTGCCTATAATTAACCACAAATTCGGATATATGAATATTTTTAATGAATCCAAAATTCTTAGAATGAATGGCCTTGGGATTATATGTGTTTTCTTTGCTAGAAAAAACTATTGTATAATGAATTCTTTTGTATTATTCAAGTTTTCATAACTCTAGGGCTTTGTGATCCTTTGGTTTTGCGCAAGAATCTAATATTGTCTCTGGTCTTGGTGGTTGTTGATGATGTTATAGCAGCTTAGGGCTGCACTTGCATTGCACGAGTTCCAAGAAGAAAGCATAAATTAAATGTGTAGCCATTCGGCTATTTAATTTATATCAAACAAAGGGCCGACCCTATTGATTCGTATATATCTCTTATTGCTTGGGCCGACCTTATTTGTATTTAATATTTTATTATGTTTCTCTAAGGAGGCCGACCTAAGTGAAGAGGTACCTAATGTTGTATAAGTACAAGGTCTTTCCTTGTCAATAGTAATCAAGTGAAGTTCACATTTCCTCAAGCAGTTCACACTTAAGCAGCAGAGCACTATCTTGCAGCAGCAGATCGAATTCAAGGAGAATCATACTTGTTTATCTTTGCATCTAGGAGAGGTGCTATTATTCATTGTATCAAATTCGCGTATGTGTTGGGCTTGTATTGTAAAGCAGATTTCTGCTATTGTTCCTACAATATATAGGTGGATTATTTGCTGGGTTTTTCTCCCTCAGGAGGAGGGTTTTCCAAGGGTATCTGATTGTGTTCTTTGTCTCATGTGTTGCATTTTCTGTTTACTTTCATGTCTGATCTATAAACAACAACAATTGAGCTGTCCAATTTCCCTCTTAACTAGGTGTTCTCTATCTGAAAAATCTCATGTTAATTTGTTTCTCTTGCCAAATAATGACATTAAAATTAACCTAGATTAACAAGATCTAATGCAAGCAGTGTCAGGATTCTTCATCATGGATCACACTTTATTATTATTCTGAGTTCAATATCTCTTAGGCGCTGAATTCTTTGTCATCACGCAGGCTTTAGAAAGGCTCACCAAACTTTTGGAGGAGAGAAAAGGAGGATATGCCACTGCAGATGTAAAAGTATCATTGCAAAGTATATTTCGTGTTCTTTTAATAAAAGTGATATGTACAACTACACCCTTTGTAATATTTATCTATCATTATCGATGAAAATGTGACTGCCCTCATTTTTATACAACCATATATTTTTCACTGTAAAAGCAAACTGATAGCTGGCTTAAATTGCAGAAATTGTAGATGAATCTGGTTACGAGGATATATTTTCTTTGACTCCAACTGTTATTGCAAATGAGGTAATTCTTTATATTTTCTTTCTGTATTTTTGCAGGATAGGTTTACTTATTAATGCCTTGTACAACAGAGTTGGACAGTCACAACTGCTATGACTTCAAAGTTTTAGACAGCACATTATTTTCCATTCTGTGTGTCTGCTCATCCACTTCATTTTTTGTGTCACAAGAATCAAATAGTAAATTTTCACTTTTATATTTGTCATCACAAGTGAATTTAAATCTTGAACTTAAATAGTCTATTTGGTCAAGAATCAAGAAAGAGAATGATTATCTGATTTGTTTAGCTAGGAACATATGCTAGTGATTGCATTTAAGTTATGCTCCTTGTTGGGGAATGGGTGGATGAGTCTTGGAGATGGGGGACCAAGGGCCTAGATTTGGGGATGGCGGTGGAGCCAATTTTTAATCATAATTCCATAAACATGGCTGCAAATGCATATTCATACATTCATTTCAATGTTCATTGTTCATTTTACATTTTGTCATCAAGATTCAACATCAAATTTTAAATTTTATTTTCAAATTTGCTGAACTAGGCACTTCTAGAATTTATATTGTTTATTGCAGTGTCACAATGAACTCTCATGCCATGAGTGAGGATGAGGTAGGGGTTCATACTCATAGTGAACCTGAATTTGAATATGAACTTAAGGTTGAGGGGGGTGACCATGGGGCTGATCTTGAAGCCCAAACTAGTTCCATGGCAAGTGCAGCAAGTACTATAGAGTGTTGCTCTACATTACTAGCATAGTATGCTAGGGGTCCTTTTGATCATAAATCCTCTCAGACAACTTGCAAAAAAATTACCAGGCAGGCTAGGGACATCTGGTGGCACAAGGAGGTGGAAGTGCCACTTTTGTGATCTAGACTGGCATGGCAGCATTACTAGAGTTAATGCACACCTTTTTATTTGAGGAAAAGGTGTGGATACATGTTCATTTTTCTACATGCATCAAACCTCAAATACAGAGCTGAGATAAATAAGCTATGGGGTGTTCCTAATGACAGTGCAACTACACGTATGCCTACTACTTTGTCTCATAGGGCACATGTTTAGCAGAGCCAACCACAAAGTTCTAGTCATACTTTGTAGACGAGAGTAGGAATGATGCCAGGTTCTTCTAGTGCCCATGCAAAAGAGGGTAAGGGGAAACACAAATTGCAAACTCAAAGTAACCCCATAGTTGATTTGTTCAATGTGCAGCTGAAGGATGAGATAGATGATGCCATTGGCAAGTTCTTCTTTGCCAATGTCATCCCATTTCATGTAGCTCGATCTCCTTATTATAGGGAGATGATGTCGATGGTAGCAAGGGGAGGACCATCATATGTGCCACTTAGCTAGACAAAATTGAGGACCACAATCTTGGATAAGAACTATTCCAAGATCAATGTGTTGATGGAGAAGATGAAGGAATGTTGGGTGAACACTGGTTGCAGTATAGTTATGGATGGGTGGACAAACATTAGCCACCGTCAACTTGTCAATATCATGGTTACATGTACAGAGGGCCCATACTTTCTTAAGGTAGTGTTGGTGTGTGTTTTTAATAGCCCACTGAACACAGAATATAGATGCCCAAAGACACTCTATCCTCTCTTGAAAAATCACCGTGTATGCTAAGATTGCGAGAAGATCATATGGCGATTCCAAGGTTTCTTTTGTCAGGTCTTGACATGTGGATAAGATCAGTGGGCGTTGTGATTTGCTAGTAATCACAAGGGGACTTATGTTAGAATTTATTTGCAAGCTAAGGACTTAGACGGTTTTGACATTGAAGGCTCTTTCTTTTGGGTATTTCAGATTTTCTAAAAAAAATTGCAAAAAGGCAAGGGTTTAGAAGTCTAAGCTACTCCTAAGAAATCAAGAGATGACAATGATTAGATGAAATGGGGTAACCATACTTTGTTTCGCCTCCTTCGAACAACTATGCAAAGCGGGTGCAATCTTCAACGAAGGTGATAATGATTTTCATGTTTGAATTAATGATTATCCAAACTGATGTTAAGAATCCACAACTTAAGAGCTTAGGCTAACTTTACACATTGAATTCAACAAAAGTATGAGCTTAATTTCATCCACCATTGCTATCAAATCTATCATTCACTAACAAACATATAAATGAAATACTAATTTAATTCTACTCTAAGTGTTGAAGGAGAAATATGAAAACCTTGCACACTACTTGAAAACAAAAGTGATTCTTAGCAAATCATGCACAAGAGCTTTTAGAAACGGAAATAGTTTTGTCGCAACAATCTCATACAACTCACTTCACACTTTACAAATGAGGGGCGAGCTCAATTTATACGCTCCCCAATTACAATTCAATGGCCAAGATTGATTTAGGATCAACGACTGAGATTACAAAATAAAACCCTAATTAGGGTTTGTCATAATTAACTACCTCTCGACCAATGAGAAAATTACATTTTTGGACACTTGTCCTCCTTGCTAAATATAAATCAACTCCATGGATAAGTCAAGTTCATTGAACCTAGACAAGTTGACTTGGAACAATTTGATTGGTTGGAAGATGATGAGGCGCCACCTCAATGTGTTGGATGTCTTCCTTGGTCTCCTTGTTCTTTTTCCATGCATTTGCCTTAGAATATCTTTCTTTGCCAACGACTCTGTCCTTTGTGCTTGTTTCTTCCAGGCTTTGATCTTGGATTTCTTTTGAGATTTTGATTTCTTCTCCTCACTTGCATTTGAAGTCTAGAAGTCTCCCCTTGGAGTAGTTATTGAACTTTTCCTTCCTAACTGCTTTGAAATTCCTTCAAGTGCCTTGAATATGGAGAAGAACTCTTCTGTGCTTTCACCAAAATGGAGGAAATTGGAACTTTCTCTGTAAATTATTTCCCATACTTAGCCAAATTTTGGCTATTCAATTTCATTCTGTAATGCCTTCATGTGGACCATTCAACACTTAGCCAAGATTTTGGCCATCTCTATGCTCGAATGAACTTTTCTTGTGGATTTGTCTTCAATTATGAGTTTGGCTTGTGCTAAGTAGGGCAGACTCCATCCTTGGGCAAGAATTTTATTCATTTCCTCTTCATTTTTCCCGTTTTCTCTCCAACACTTAGTCAAAATTTGATACTTTTACTGTAGGAAAATTCCACACTTAGCCCCTTTTTCGCTTCCTCTTGGCAAATTTTACCATGCTTGTTTCTGACCTTGGCTGACTTTGGACTTGACATGCCATTTTTTATTATGCTTGAGTGGACTTCCTCACTGGGAAGCCAATTCTTTTTCTTCTCCCTGGCAGACTTGGTTGTGTCCTGGACAAGGCGGACTTTGAAGTTGGCGTGGATAAGTGCATGGCAGACTTCAAGGTTGGCTAGACATGCTTTGGCGGACTTCATCTTTGGCTAGACCATGTGCACTTCCTTTTGGGCGGATTTTGTCTTTGGTCGGCCATCTTCATATTAGGCAAACCTGGTGAATGCTTAGACATTCTCATGCTTGGCGCACTTTGCCAATGCCTTAGAAATTTTCCTTGCCTCCAAAGTTGGGCGGACTTCTCAGTAGATTTGCCAATTTTCCTCTTGGGTGGGCAGACTTGGAAGCTTCTTTGCCATCTCATATCTCTCCTTTAGGCACTTTATGCCTTAGATATCTTCCATCTTGCTTGAGGGCAGACTTTGGAGTCTTCTTGCCAGTCACGCCTTTTCCATGCCTTAGAAACTTTTACCATGCTGGGAAGGGGGGCGAACTTCAAGATTTTCATGCCAAGGGCGGACTTTGAAGCTGACTGGACGAGATGCATTTTCCTCTAGGCACACTTGACCCTGTGGTTGGACACCTTCATGGCGGACTTCACCAATGCTTGGACATGCTTCCCTGTTGGAAGGCAGACTTTGTACTTGGCCAAACATCTGACTTAGTCAAAAATTTCAAATTCTCTCTCCTTCTGGGTTGGGCAAACTTGAAGATCTCTGTCATTTTGTATTTTATTCATGCCTTAGGAATTTATTTCATGCTGAGTTGGGTGGACTTGGTGCTTGCCTTGCCAGACATTCTTCGTTCCGTGCCAAAGAATTCTTATTCCGTCATGTTGAGGAGTGAATTCCATGCTAGCTTAATCCCCTCTCTCTCTAGGCATATTTTTTTTATCCATGCCTTAGAAAAATTTCCTCTTCCAAAGTTGGGTGGACTTTAGCCTCTCCTTGACATTGGCGCACTTGGCATCTTACCTGTCCAAGGGCGGACTTCACCTCATGTCTTGCCATTTTATTCACTTGCTTGGGTGGACTTCATGCCTCCTTGTGCCTAGGGTGGACTTGGCACTTGTTCATTCCATTTACCTTCCTTGGGCGGACTTGAAGGCATGTCTCTCCAAGGGCGGACTTGAAGGCTTCCTTGTCTTGGGCGGACATGGCACTCTACTTGTCCAAGGGCGGACTTCACCTCTTGTCTTGCCACTCACTTGGCTTGGGTGGACTTTGGAGGCTGGCTTCCATTGACTTTTGGAGCGGACTTTGACCTTGCTTTGCCATGGGCGGACTTCATGTTCCACCAAGCCATCCATCCTTCCTTCCAAGGGCAGACTTCAACCCCTCTCAAGACATGGCGGACTTGGCTTCTCTCCTTCCATTTTCTTCTAAGGCGGATTTCAACCTTTTCCTTCCTAGGGCGGACTTCACCCTTCCTCAAGCCATGGCGATCTTGGAGGATTCCTTTCCATGGGCGGACTTCACTCTTGGCCTGCCAGTGCCTGCCTTTGGCTTGCCAAAGGCAAGAGCGGACTTCATGCTTGGCCTGCCATTCCTTCTCATTGGCGAATTTCCCAATCTTAGCCATTTTCGCCAAACTTTTACCATCTACCTGTTGACGTGTGTTTTATGACAACGCCAACACAGAATAAAATGTCCAATGGTCACTCTATTCTCTCTTGATCAAAGTATTCTGCATGCTAAGATTGCGTGAAAGTTCATGCGTTCAACTCCAAGGTTCTTTTAATGCAAATAGACTCAGTTGGTTGATGTGAATATGCTGGGTATTCCAAGGGGACTTACGTAATTGTTCGATTTTATTGGCTCAAGCAAATGAAAGGTTTTGACTATGATGCTCTGGTATTTGGACGGACCGAGAAATACTGAATTTAAAGGAGGTAGGGGTAGGAATTCTACAGTCTATTTCTAAGGGTGGAATGCAAAGACTAGCTTTAACAACCTTCAAACCGAACTTTGTTTCGTCTCCCCTTCGGACAACTCTGACAAAGCTGGTGCAATCTTCAAAGGATGGATAAGATGTTCAAATTGAGATTGACCATGCGCACCCCTTCACAATGAAGTAAGTGGGCACACTAATCACAATCGAAGTTAAGCGCTAAGATTCCAGTTGACCACGCAGGGGGCAGGCTTACCGTTAGCAAGTCCGCCAGTGGTATGGATATGGGAAGATATGCTCAAACCAATGTCACATTCCACAATTAACACTACTTGCATGAAAACAAAATCTACTTTACTCTACTCTATTCGAATTGGAAAGATGAAAAGATCTCGTCAACTGCCCACAACACAAAATGAAGTCACCAATCAATGAAATCCTTATATCATGAGAGTCTTACACAACAATCTTTTGCAAAAACTTTCAAAGGGAAAGTCTTTCTTTCCTTTCCAACTAAGCTAACTCCTAGCTCTACTTTAACTTCTATCTAGCTCAACTCTATCTCTGATTTCTGTCTAACTCTGATATCTTCTAACTATTTTACAAATGAGGGGGGATACCCCTTTTATATCTAGCCTAGTCCAGTGGACGGCTTAGATCAAAATACAATGGAAGGCTCAGATCGAGCCACCTAAGCCCTGATTAGGGTTTCAGCCCCAAAAACCGCCACTGAGAGGAGTGGGGCAATGAATGCGCCCTCCACTCCTCATCAATGAACCACTAACTGCCATCAATGCACGTCGTCTCCCTCCAAAAGGTCATCGTCCAAAAGGGCGTTTCCTTTCTCCTTCTCGTTGACTGCAAATCTGATGAACCTGGCCAATACTGCCTCAACTTCTTGATCCAAAATGGGAGGAATGTGATCTAACTAGAATTCCAAAACTGTAACTGTTTGCCCGTGCCGGGCACATGATTTCTTCCAGGCAACAAGGGCGTCCTGGGTGTTCTGTATGATACTGGAGAATGTAGCAGTGTTCTCAAAATCATCTTGTGTGAAGGTTTTCACCTCAGAGAAGAATGGCGTCAATTTGTTCTTCAATCCTTCTGCAGTTACCTCTCAGAAGTCAACCTCTTGGCAAAGATTGCCTCCACTATGTTGGGATTTCCATCTAGGATGTTCGTCATGGCCTTTCTGACCCTGACAGAATCCGTCTGTGATGCATCGTAGAATCCTCAGCCTGTGACTACTGAAGAGTACCATCTAGCGAAGTCATATCTATCTCCCTGCTGAATAACACCTCCCTCAACCAAAGTCTGTTGAGGTATGCCCATCAAAGCCCCTAAACGGAGGACAACTCTCGTTTGATAGATGCGCGCCTCACCCCAAGCATGGTTAACTGCATCCATCCTTGCCATAATATCGGAGGCTTGCCGATAGGCATGTGCAAGATCCTCCATAAACTTTCTTGTTTCTGCACGGACGCTGGCAACCCATTTGTCTGCCTGCTGTGCCATTCTCTTCAAATCCTCTAACCCACTGATTGACTCCCTGGAAAATTCAGCTGGCAGCTCAATTGCCGGATTCTCTTGCCCACAAGGACGGGACAAGTGCTGCACGTAGCCAATCAGTGTCTTATGCTCTACCTTCAATTTCTTGTATTTGCCCTCAATATAGGACAATCTATCCTTGAGTGCTTGATAGGAATTATCGCACTCCTCTACTACTTGTGCTCCAGTAGGGCGGCCAAGTTCCATAGTTGTAACAACATAATTCTCGGGAACGGCCTCATCCCTATCACACTCTACCCAAGGCACTGCCATATGTAAAGTTCGAGACCCATCCTCATCTGTGGATATTTTGGAGAACTTCCTAGCCTTCTTCTTTGTTGGAGGTGCGCTAATCCTCTGTAATAATTCCTCCATCTCAGCTGCGAGATCGGTCTCATCCACAGGATCACGCCTCATTCTATCCCTTAGCCATTCTGACACCTCCTGTCGTGTGTCTGACATAATAAAAGGTTGTTCTACCTCGCCCTCTACCTCGTGAACTTCATTTCTGCCTTCGCTTCTGCAAGGTTCATCATTATCAATGGGCTCAGTGTCTCTTGAGCTCTGGGCATCCTAATCGGAGGCAGCATCATCCTCGAGAGCTGCTTCAATCTCCTGCTGAAACTGAGTATCAATAGTCGTCCCCTTATCTGTCTCTTGCTAATTTTCTTGCTGATTATCTTCTTGGGGCATGTTGATGCTGTGACCCACTGATTCTCTGCGAGGTGGCTGACTTGCCACTTGCACTGTCTGCTCTACATCCACTCTCTCCCTCTGATCAACAAACAATGACACCTCCTGTAAGCTCGGAGAATGTGCCTAAGATGGCATATGCAAGGATTCCTCAACTACCACAGGCTCAGGTCGAACTGGCTCCTTTCTTCTAGGCTCTGGGTTGGATTACTCCGTCTCCTTTGATTAGTTGTCGGTAATCTGCTGTCTCCCATCAAATTGTACGTGAGGGGGATTGACCTTCCCTTGAGTCAGTTGACATGCCTCTCTATCCAACTCCGCGTAAATGTCAAGACTGGGATACAAAGTGTATCCAAGTCGGTGATCTCTGGCTCCGACCAATCTGGGAGTGGTAGGGGCGTATCTCTCACTGTTTGGTAGTCATCCTGTACTACGTTTATGTCTTCCTCAATCTGATCTGGTACTGGGACAATCTCGCACTCTCTGACCATCACCAACGGTATCCGAGAGAACATTCTTTTCCTAACCTTGATCTCATCCACTGCACTGGCCCAAAAGTCCTCGATCTGTGCCTTGTGCCTGAACTCTTCTGTCAATATCCATCTGATGTTTCTGTGGGGATCGTAGTAGTGCCTGCTGGTGTGATAGGAAAGGTGAAAGAATTGGAGCTCCGCTTCCGCCTCCCTTGCTGCTTTCAGCGATGGGCAGATTTCATCTGAATTCCCCATGGTGATTGGGAATCCAAGTCCACCTTTCTTCTTCTTCTTCTTCTTCTTCTTATCATAGACAATCAGTTGCCTAGATACTTCCAGCATCACTATCTTGTTGGTGGGATGCTGAGGCAATCTATAAGGGTACGAAGAGAATCCTTGCAGCTTTATGTAGGTGAACTTTGGAAATTGGATAAACCAACACCCGAATTTCTCGATCATTTCCTGCGCTTCCCTAGATATTCTGTCATGGGTTCTGTAATGTCCCCTTTTCTAGCTCACATGGTATGATGTTGTCATTAGCCTATTTCTCCTTGGTTCCGTAGGCTAACCAGGGCTTTTAAGAAATCTTAAGGATTGTTGGCCTAGACAATTTTCATTGCAGGTCAATTTGGGGCATTTGGAGTTAGTTTTGGCATACTTACTATTTTTAGTAAGTCATTAATGCTGTGAATAGTAATTCTTCAGATGGGCCGGGGTCTCCAATGACAGTGCCTTTTCAATGGAAGATTGGTTATTATCGTCAGATGATTTTAGTTCCATTGGTATAATTCGTCTTTGCATTAATAAAGTTTAAATTATAAAGTTAAAGCCAATCATTTAACTTTATTAATGTGAGCCTAAAGTTAAGTGGGAAAATGAGTAGTAAAAGGGGCCCCTTATTTTAAAATACATGAGACATCAAAAAGGCAAAAAAGAAGTTTATGTTTTATCCCACATTGGTCAAAAGTGTGAATGAGCTCTTATGAGAAGCTTATAAAAAGTGTTGCAAGGGCTCATTTTCAGCATGCTTGATGTTATGCTTGGTTAATATATTCTCTTGAAGAATTCAGGGAAGCTTTGGCTTTTCAGCAGGTTTGAGGACAAAAACCCTCGAGCTTGGAGACAGTGGACGGAAACCCATTGTCTGTTGGAGACATTATTTAGGTATCTCACTTTGTGCTTCAGATTCAAACTTCTGGTTATCCAATCCGACTGTAAGTTCTGTGACTATGATTGGAAATTTCTGTTGTTATTCTACTGATGATTTTGAAGGCAATAATCATATTCAATTTCAGATCTTATTTCTAAACTGGTATTATATGATTTACATTGAAATTTGTTCCAAGTTATTGGATAAATAGATATACGTTCAGATGCAATTTATCTATTAAACCTTCTGTGGGAAAAACTTGGAGAAATTTAGGGCAGGAAATTGGGGGATTTTGAGTCAGATCTAGTTTGGCTCATTATAGGTTCTTTGCTACAAGGTCCTCGTGATATGCATCGTGAAGGCGTCGTTGACCCTTTTGTAATTAGTTGTGGTTGTCAAATGCAACTGTGGACAAGCCTCATGTATTCTAAACTAATGGGAACCACATCCAATTGGTTCCTTGTAGGAGATTCCTTTATACTTTGTCATGCAAGCCAGCATATAGACAAGGTAAGAGCTCATATAAAACATTTTCGTTCTCCTTACCCCACGGAGCTGCTCATGAATGCAGTCACTGATGAATAGTGCCCAATCCATGTGATCTTTTCCCTCTAGTACCAAGTTGATGAAATAAAACATCCAAGGTTCAAAGATGAACGCTTGGGGGCATCCTCCAACTCTGCTCAACATCATAATTAGATCACCAAACTCTTGCCTCAAATCTTCTGAGACTATCTGTTTGGGAAATTTTGTACGAGTTGGTTTGGGCTTGATCATCCACCTGGTGTTTATCAAATCAGCACATCGGTCCGTTGTGGATGAATACATTCTTTCAGCCCTCTCTTTCGTCTTGTAGATCATCTTCTCATGGGCTGGAATCCCGAATGCCTCTCCGATTGCCTCCGGTGTCAGGTTAGCCAATACCTTGCCATCTGGCGAAGTGACTATCCTCTATTCTGCATTGTAGTGGTGGGCGCATTCCATGATGAGCTCTGGGCATCGGATAGTTGGCGGAAAATTGGCAGCTGCATACAGTCCACTTCTGACAATACTGTGCGAAGTCACTGATGGGTGATGGCCTCCAGTCCCCATTATCCTTCTTCTGAATGCCTCCATGTTGAACGAGCCTAAATTTGTGTCAGCCAGCTTGCCCAACTTTCATGAGAATTTTGATTATGGTAGGAAGGACTTGCTCAGTTTCTTGATCATAGCTTGTCTGGACTCGGTGTGGTTGTTTTTGCCTGCAGCTCTTCTGCTTGATTCAGCCATTCTGCAAAAAGGCAAGATAGTTAGACAACAAGATTTTAAGATAATAAAAAAATCACCTTTGAGGGTGCCAACAGATTTTTAAATAAAAAGGCTGCAACACTTTTTTTTTGCCATTTCCAACTGCAAACCTCAACTGTCTTGTTCACTTCAACGTTTTTAGAAGTCTGTGAAATTTTTGTACTTGCAGCAGTTATGAAACTTCTTTTCAAATCTGTACTTCTCCTCTAGAATGTACTTTTAGCAACTCCAAGGCTTTTCCTAAATGCGTTTTCAGCAAGCTTATGAATTTGAAATGTAGCACTTCACAAATGTCTAGACTTAGCTTTGTTTATCTCAGCAGTCGAATGAAACCTCTTCACAAAGTCGTACCTTCTCAGCCACTGCAGCAATTGGCAACTAGGAAATTCGCACCTCTCAGCAACTGCATTCTCAGCAAGCTAAGTTGTACCTTTCACTTTCAACCACTGGAAACTAGGAAGTTTGCACCTCTTCAGCAACTGCAGACCTCTTCAAAAATTCGTAGTTCAGCAGCTTCAGCAACTTCAACCTCTGCAAATTCGTACTTCAGCCTTAGCAAATATTTCGCACTTAGCAACTGGTGAGAAGAAAGAAGAGGACTTCAAAATCTTATAGCCAGGTCAAATTCCTGCAGAGGCTATACTTAGCACATTTTTGAATTCCACTTTCCCTCTCTTTTCCAGTCGCAACACTTGTCATCTGAGGCATCAGAATCTCAAACTTCTAGAATTATGAATTCATCATCTCTGCACAGGCCTACCTCATCGTATCTGATTCTTTTAAAATATTAAGTTATTCACTTCCTTGAACAATTTCGAGCTGTTTGGCTAAGTCATTTGATCTCACCTTCGCTTTGGCAAAATTATCCAGTTCAAACCTCTAGTGAAATGCTTCTCATTCATTTTATTTGTTTGCCTTAGAGAAATTCCTCAAATTCACCTTAGGAATTTTATTTAAAATAGGCACTGGGCAAAATATCCACCGAAACGATATGAGCGAGGTGTGGAGTAAGTTTGAATCACCTCTGAATTGGAAACGTTCAGTACCCAAAAGAAAAATCTTTCCAGAATCCATCGTTTCCATGTGTATCTAAATGAAGGGGTACTTTTAATTTTTATTATTTAAAAATAATAAAATGGCTAAGGTTCATTTCTCTTCACATCCGGATGTCTTCCACTCCTGCAATCTCAAGTTTCTTTGCCTCGGCATTGTTCTTTGAATTTCCCTCCGAAGAATTCTCTCTTTGAAGACTTTTTTACTCTGGAAACTTTAGCATTACCTGCAGGCATATTCTTCATTTTCTCTTTAGAAAATGCCTTAGGAATTTATTTTAAAATTTAAATTTTATCTTCTTACCCTCTGAAGGGCGCATTTAGCATGTCATGCTTCCATTTCATTCCTTAGGCAATTCCACGCCTAGACTCCCTTTCTCATACTTAGCAATTTTCATTTCTCAAGTCCCACTCACTTGGGCACATTTCACATGGTGAGGAGGAAAAATATCAACCCTTAGCCTTTTTAAAAAAAAGCCACCCTTAGTATTTCTTTCCCCCTTGGCGCACTTAGCATGTCATGAGGAAACTTGGAGTGCATTTTACCATGTGAAGAGGAAAATATTCAAGTCAAGCACATTTCCTTAACACCTTCCACGTATTACCTTTACCTTTTACCTTTTACCTTGGGCGCATATGCTATGGAGAAGAGGAACTCGAGGGCGCATATGAGGGTGTTAGAAGGAATTCCCACGCCTTGGGTGACTCTTCACCTTCCCTAGGCGCATATAGCCTAGGCAACTTCCATGTTGGGCGCATTTCACACTTTGCAAAGGAAAGCGCCATCATCTAATGACCCTTCATCTCCCTTGGGCGCATTTAGCCCATGCAACTTCTATTTCCAAGCGCATATGCTAGTGTTAGAAGGAATTCCGCCCTTATCAAGTAGCTCTTCATCTCCCTTAGGCGCATTTGCTATGGTGAGAGGGAAACTTCCCTTGCTTTAGGTGCATTTGGGGTGTGAGGAGGAAAAAATCCACACCTATGGTGACTTTTCACCTCCCTTAGGCGCATTTAGCCTATGCAACCTCCATTTCCAAGCGCATTTGAGCATGTCTCAAGGAATTTTTAATGCCTTAGTGAATATTTCCATGTCTTTGGTGACCTTTCACCTTCCTTGAGCGCATCTAGGGGTATGAGGAGGAAACTTTATGCCTTAGAAGAATTTCTATGCCTCTTGAAGGCGCATTTCACCTATGCTCAAGGAAATCCCACACTTAGAGATTTTTTATCTTTTATTCCTTCTGGGCGCATATGGCATGTCTGCATGCCAGCTATCACTTATAAGTTTCCAACGCTCTAGCCATGCCTTGGCTTTCTATTTTTAGTAAACTCGGAGAAATTAGGGTTTCATTGCATCTCATCTCGTTCTGAGCTGGAGCTGGTGCGGCTGTGCCTCCGCTGAATTTTGCCACCTTGTTCATACCTTATTTGGCACAGTACATACTATTTTTAGCCATTTGCTATTTTTAGCAAACCCTAAAATTGATCAATTTCTGTATCTCCGTTTGCTTTGAAATTCGTTCCACTTGCTTTTGATGTTGTGAGAGACCTGTTCACACTTTTCTCTGGCAATGACGTGCTATTTTTAGCCATGAGGTGACTTACTAAAAATAGTAAGTATTCAGATTGTGCTCAAATTTTGCCAGTAGGTAGCCTGAAGGATGCTGATCTTGGTGGCGTGCTTCGCTTTGACATCTCTGCACTTTGTTCCATCTATTTTTAGACATAGCATGGGAACCCTAATCTGACTTGCCTGCACTCCTAATTGCTCCTGATTGCCTTGATTTCTATTGTTTGTCACTTTGCTCGCTGGAATGAAGTGCTAGGTAATCGCTGGGCTGAAGCTGCTATTTATAGTAAGTGTCCAGAAAGTGGTCCATCGGACGTCGGATGAGTTTGCATGTCACAGTGCCTGTGGGATCTCAAAAAACCCAGAAAACTGGTCAACGTTCCGACACTGGCTAAAAATAGTAAGTCCCTTAAAACTGACTCATTGCGTTCGCATGTCATACTACTGCGAAGCCCTCGCAAAACCCACATGGAATACCTGGACATGCATTGAAAAATTCTGCATGCAAACCCTAAAAATAGCCTTTGAAGGCTGTACTATGAAAGTCCTCAACTCGGTTTGCATGTTATACCGTTGCGAAGGTCTTGGAAAACCCAGATCCATTCTCCAGTCATGTATCGGAGAATTGTATGTTTAAGCCCTGAAAATAGCCTCCAAAGGCTGAACTGCTAAAAATAGCCAGTTGTCTGAATCTGTTCAAATTTCACGTGTGGATGCTCTGAAGCTGCCTGAATGTGTTGAAGTAATTAGAATCCCGAAATCCTGAGGAAAAGACCTCAGATTAGGTACTTACTAAAAATAGTAAGTTGTCGGATTTCAGTAGGATTTCAGTGGGATTCTGCCTTGAGCTTCCTGATTGCACTGCTGCACTTAGATTTCACCTTGACAACTCAATTTGACCTAAAACAAGCCTAAAGGATAGGAACCCTAATTTCGTAGACTTGGCAATCATTTCAATCTAGGTCAAAGACGAGGCATCCCCGGAAGGGCAAAAGATTAGAGATAGAGAGAACCAAAGCCAAAAGACTAGAATGGAGCAAAAAAATTAGGGGGTCCCCATCTTGGATGGGGTGATGTGTGAAAAAGGTCACAACACTACCTTGATTTTCATGATTTCTAGAGGCGTGTTGACTTCATGCTCAGTGGGATCCAAAAATAGAAACCTTCGAAAAATAGAAAAAGCAAAAAGCATCCCTAAAAAATAGGAACCCCTAAATGGCCTAAAAATGCCAAAAATAAAAAAAGCAAAAAGCAAAAAAGCAGAATCCCTAAAAAATAGAAAGTGTCAGAACTGACTCGAAGCAATGGCGTTCCTCGTCTACCAGTCCTTTTGAGCACTTCCATGACATCTAGGCACTGATACGGGCTTGAATTCTCTACTTGGCTCAGATGATTTCCAAAAAATTCTAACTCATTGTAAATAAAATGGTGATAAGCAGTTGCGCTGCCAAGGCAAAAACCAAAAAGCAAAAAAAAAAGGGGGTCCCCATTTGCAATGGGGCAATGTGTGAAATAGGTCACAACATGTAGTTGATTGTGTTGATTTAAGATAGCATCGGTCAGATATAAATGATGATTGCATTTATGCATCATCATTTATATTTGATCGACTTGCTTTTAAAATATAAATGCCTTCAAATAAGTTAGTCAAAATTGAATTGATGATGATCGAAATTTGCAATAAATAAAATCGGAATTCATATATATGATCGCTGTTTTATTTATACACACATTAGTTTATGTGTAAACTACCAAATGTCTTCGGCTAAGAGACACGTCCCATGAGCGGACATGTCTCCACTTTGTGGAGACATGTCCTCTCATGAGACGCATCTCTTCTTGAGGCATGTCTCCATCATATATAAGGTGACTCATTCCTTGATATGCAAACATCGAATTTATAAATGTTTTGCAATCAGCACATTCAAAATACAAAAATTAAAATCTGACTTAGAATTCTTACACAAAATTTCAGACTTAGAATTTCCATAGGTCCTTCTTAGGATTGAATTTGACAAAGATTTGATTAACATTTACAGATTGTACAAGACATCACAAAGATGTTGATTTTTTGTTTTAGGTCCTTGAGGATGCTATTTAAGCGGTTGGACTACAAGATGTGGTCCAAGTAGTGACAGATGTAGCGCATGTGTGCAAGGTTGTGGGGAAACTTGTTGAGGCAGCTTACAAACATATTTGGTGGACTCCATGTTGTGTGCATTCCATGAACAATGCAGTCAAGGACATGGGGAAGATTGAGTGGATCAAAGCAGTGGTCAATGATGCTAGAGATGTGCAGATGTTTATTTGCAACCACAACGCTTCACATGCACTCTTTAGGAGCTTCTTTGAGAAGTTCTTGAAACCTACTGAGACTAGATATGCATCCTATTTCATTCTCTTGGAGAGAAGGATTGAGTTGCAAGAGTCACTGCAACTCATGGTTATGACAACAAATTGGAATTGATGGGCCGAGTCCAAGATAGAGTAGGGGAGGAGGGTGAAGGATACAACAAAGAGTAACGTGTTTTGGAGTGATGCAAAATACATAGTCTCCATCATTGCTCCAATTTTCCAGGTCATCAAATATGGGGATGCGGATGCACCTAACCTTGGAGAGGTGTATGAGTGCATTGATTCTATGCTCATTATACCATTCTACAATGAGCACATTTAGCCAATCATTCATCAATAGAGATGGGAGGAGCTCAACACTCCCTTGCACATGGTTGCCTATGAATTGAATCCTAGGTGGTACAAGACTAGGCTTGGTAGAGTTACATCGATATAGGATGTTGAGGTGAAGGTAGGGTTCTTCAAGGCTATTGAGAAGATGTATGATCCTATAGATGCCACCATGATTCACATTGAGTGGACCAAATTTTCCCCTCTTATAGTTATTCTGATGCAACCAAGATGGATATGGTAACTATGGCACAAGAGGACCCAGTTTTGTGGTGGACTTGCCATGGATTGGGATCATGGACTACCACTCTAGCCATTCGATTGCAATCTTAGGTTTCTAGTTCTTGAGGTGCTGAGAGGAACTAGTCTACCTATAGCTTCATCCACTAGGAACAAACTTACCTCTAGGAGAGCAAAAAATCTTGTGGTTTTACATAGTGCTTTGCATCTCATTGATTGCAAAACACTTATGTACAAAGAGAGTCCAACAACACGATGGAATGTAGAGCTAGATTAGCCAACACAGATTGATGAAGATGCAACGACTTCAGATGCAGGGCTGGTTTGGTATTAGTTTAGCAGAGCTTGACCATAAGGAATCCAATAGTTCTAGTAATGAGGAGTTTGGGGATAATTAGAGGCCTCCCTTCACTA
Source organism: Sequoiadendron giganteum (assembly GCA_007115665.2). Taxonomy (NCBI): domain Eukaryota; kingdom Viridiplantae; phylum Streptophyta; class Pinopsida; order Cupressales; family Cupressaceae; genus Sequoiadendron; species Sequoiadendron giganteum. Next base: position 614,667,834 of record CM021103.1, on the reverse strand, counting down.
CATTTTGACATTTTGTACTTTTTTTGATAGCATGTTACTACTCATTGTAATCATCTTTATGATATTTTCGATATAATAGAAATCTCCAATTTGATATTTTCGTTTGTCAAATTTCATTTAGTATTCAAGTATTTAAAATCTTAATATTTAGTATTTGCAATTTTGCTATTTTACTTATTTGCAAAAGTTTCATTTGAAATGTAATTCTTATACATCTTTTTATAACTAGTTTTTCAAGTACTATATTTATATATCTACACCGCCCCCCATTGCCCTCACCGTCATCCCCTCGTCGTCCCCAAACTCAGGCCATTGGTCCCCCCATCCCTGAAACCCGTCTCCTTGTTAGGAAACTCCGTGGAACACTAAAAATAATAGTAGTAGTAGTAAGAGTCGAGACAATTAGATATATAAATGTTGTCAAATTTATACAATACACATGGAATATGAAATCCTTGGCATCAAAAGTTCCCAACAAATATCAAAACAAAAGCTAGAAGCCTAGAAGTCTATGGCTCAGAGGATCCTGCATCACTCAACCCTCTTGCATAGATGTTTAAGATAGGTCTTGGATGATGATGCAGCCATGATCTCCGCTTGTGTCTTAGTGACACCCACAAAAACATCCAAGGTGTCTACTCATGCTTTATCCTCCTCTGTCATGGCTACTACCTTTGCCTCTCTATTCACCTGGTCAACCCAATCAAGGTCCTCATCACTAAAGACATGACCCTTAGCCTCATTGATCCAATCTGATTGTAGATCAACCTCCTCTAACATGATGGGTGATAATTTAGGGTCCAATATCTATCTATGGCTGTTGTACCCAAACCAAAGTTTTTGCTTCATTAAGGCATTTTGCTTAAAATGGTCTAAACCTTGTTAAAATGATGTCAAAATGTAGTTTTTGGGCAATTCAAGTATGGACTTTGAGGCGATGTCATGCCACAGAGATATTGGCAACATTTGAAAAAATTGAAAATTAGGGTTTCAGGACCCCTATTTTTAGGGTAAAACCCTAAAAAATTGAAACTTGTCAGAATTGACTTAAATTTGTTTTGATTGGTTTATTTTGCTTCACGATCACAATGGTGAAGTCAATTTCAATTAAGACTCAGTTTAAGCCTGGTGGGTAGTTTTCGTTTTTTCAAGTGAGAAGTTAGCTTTTCTAAATTTATCATTGGCAGATGGCCAGGTACCAGGTGTCGACGGCTAAGCTCAAAACGCTTTGGTGATGTTTTCTATGGCAAGTTTCGTCCAAAAAGTTACTTCGTCTCGGAGGAGATTTTCAACGAGGTAAAATACTATAAAAATGGCGAACTCTGGAATAAAAAGCGGAACTCTGAGCCAAGGGCTCCCTTGATTTTGGGGATCCAGATCAACTTTTTATGACTTGTCTCTTCCAAGATGTCTTCTCCAAAATCTTGCCAACTTTGCGATGAGCCTACCAGTCAATCCAAAAGATTTGTCAGCAGCTTGTAGCTTGAAGTTAAGTGATTTTTATCTAGTTGAAAAAATGGCTAACACTGGTGGAGAAAAGCGCGCCTGGAGGCCAGGGGCTCCCAAGAATTCAAGGCATCAGATGTCAGTTTTTGCATTGACTATCTCCAAGATGATCTTCTCGGCTTCAGCCCTACTTCACAATGAATCTATTTCCCAGTTCGTAGGACTTATCAAATGGCAGCAGCGGTGTAGCGAATGAGCATGTAAAACGGAGGTTGAGATGATCACCAAGGCAAAAGCGAACCTGTTAGCCAGGGGCTCCCTTGATTTTGGGAATCCAGATCAACTTTTTGTGACTTGTCTCTTCCAAGATGGCTTCTCTAGATTCCTGATAGCTTCGCGATGAGCAAGCCAGCTAGTTCAATGGAGGAGTAAATCACTTGAAAATGGAAATTCAATACAGAATGAGGGAAATGCAAAGTGGGTAACTCTGAAGTCAAAAAGCGCCCCTGGAGGCCAGGGGCGCCCATCTTTTTGAGGCTTCAGATGAAGTCTTTTGATCAAGTGACACCCAAGAAGTTTGTTTCCATTTTTGGTCCAGCTCCGCAACGCATCTGTCAACAGGTGAATCTGAGTTGCCGTGTTGCCATCATCAATGGTCAAATCTGAGGTTTTAGACTGGATCAAAGATTGTTCAGAAAGGAAAAAAGCGCCCCTGGAGGCCAAGGGCGCCCAAGGTTTTTAAGCCTTTAATGGAATCTGTTTGATGATTTCAGATACTCGTCTCGTTCGTGTCAGCTCTAACTTTCCGTTGCCTATCTCAGCAGGTCAGAAGATGTCTTGGCAGTTTGCAGCTGGAAGTTTAGTAGTTCTTGGTCAGTTATGAAAATGGCTAACACTGGTTAGGAAAAGTGCCCCTGGAGGCCAGGGGTGCCCATGATTTAGGAAGGTTAGATGATGTTTTTATACGAAGCGCTCATCTGGAGCCTTTGCTCAGAATTCAGCCTACTCCACAGTGAGCCAGTCAACATGTTCTAAAATTTTGCCAAATGTCGAGAAACGTCAAGTGAAATATGGTCAAGTTATTAGTGAAAATAGTGAAAATGCCTGAAGATATTCTAACACTGAGGTCATCTTTTTGAAGCCTCAGATTTATGAATTCTGGATTATCACCTCAAGGAATCTTCTTGTCAGATTTGGTCCTGCTCTTCGATGGAACTGTCAGCCAGTTGATCTGACAGGACAGTCAATCAGAATCAGTTATCAAACGTGAGCTTCATTTGAGGTTTCTAGATTCAAATTTTCAGATAAATGTCTAAGTATGGAAGGACACCTAAAAGTCAAAGGTTGACTTTTCAAATTCAAAAATAGAAGTGCGCATGAGGAGAGTTTTCAGTTTACTAAATTTAGATCTTCAGTTAAACTCTTTTCATGTCGACTTCTAGTAAACCTATTTTTGGTCATAACTGGCTAAAATTAGTTTGCATGTATCAGTTAACTGAATTTTTCAAAGTGGCGCCCTAATTAGGGTTTATGGTATATCCAGTTAACTGAGTTTGAAGCCAAATATAAGCCATGCGTGAGTTTTGAAGCACCAGTTGTACTTCAAGCGCCATTTCCAATGCTTAGCATGCATTTCACACACCTTTGATGATAAATTCTTGTTTATTATGCATATGGCATCCATTATTCTACATTAGAGTTGACAAAAGACATCTTTTCTTGAGCATAAAATTGATCTGAAGGTGCTACAAGTGTCAAATTTCAGTGTTCTTCGTAGCTACAGATTTAGATTGTTCAGAGGAAGGATATTTCAGACTTCGTTTTCCATTTGCATGCAGGTTTCATCAGTTCTACTTCAAGCATAGGCGAATTTCTACAGAAGAAGAGAGAAAACAAACAAATAAAAAACTTCTATTCTTCTATCTTATTTTCCTCTATTCTCGTCTTAGATTTTCTTCGCATGTCAAAGAAAATGACAGATTTTTCAGAAAAGCATCATCTGGGTTCGAGTATTTCAGCATCAACAACAATACCCATGTCCTAGATTATTTTGTGAAAATTGCTCCGCTGCCTCTATTCTAGAGCATTGTGCTTTTTTCCAAAGTTTTCTTTGCATGTGGGCCTAAAACACATTTTTTTCAAAATCTATCGATCTGGGTCATCTTAGAATTCAATTCTACATAAAACCCATGTTCTAGATTTTCGCGGAAAAAATTGCCCCCAGTGCCCTTGATTGTCAGTTCAAATCTCAACTAAAAACTTTTTGCATGCGGACCTAAATCATATTTTTCCGAATTTCTGACGTTGTGGGTCATCTTAGAATTTGATTATGCACAAAACCCATGTCTCATAATTTTTCGTGAAAATTGCCCTTCGACAAGCTATTTTTAGCCTTTTCTGGAGTGATTTTTGGTTTTCCAAAGAAGTTGTCAGAACATAGCCGTGTTCACAGTCAATAGGTGAGTTTTTCCAGATGCATTTCACGCAAATCGAATTCAAGACCAAGTCAGTCTTAATTGATGATTTCATCAGAAAAACTGACATTGATTTGTATCAAGCGCATCAGAAAGGTTGACAAACGTAATCACTCAAGTTCACATGGTTTCATGTCTTGTATAGCTGATTGTCTTCCAAGGCCAGTTTAGAGGGTTGATACCGTTGGGTTTTTGCGTGTGCAACAAGTTCATTTGCATTTCTCGCAACCAAAGAGTTCGCAATTTCATCATGCAACACTCTTCCATAAAGAAAAGCATGAAAAATGTGAGAAGCGTCAAGCTGCAGAAGAAACAGTGGCCATCACTTTAGTTTACAGAGCCGCCAGAGTTACTAGCCAGTGAAGGGTCAGTTTAAGTATGCAGAGGTTTTCGGTTTTGCTTGAGTTGTTGACTAGCAGTGAACTGACAGTTGAGACATGTGACGACCTCTAGATGAGATGCAATCACTAACCTCGTGGAGGGGTTACTTGCTCGAGATCAAGGTTAGTGAACTTTAGTTCAAGGCATCCCACCTTTTCCAAAATAGACATTAGACACGGGAGTTAAACTCGATGCTTCTTTCCGAGTTAACTGGTTGTTACACATTGCATGCATGTCTTTCTTGGAAACATCTACAAACACTTGGAGTTTAGATTAGATCTTTCAGGTGACTGATGGTAGCATTCCAGTTGACTTGCTTTCAATAAGGACGTGCATGTTGCACCTTGTCCATTTAGATTAGATGTTTCAGTTAACTGATGATAGTTTCCCAGTTAACTGTATAGTTTCATTCAATTAGGGTTTAGGAATAAGATCTTGCATGTCTTGCAAGACTGTAGTTGACTCAAGGTGATTTTAGGGTTGCCTACACCTTGAAGTCTATAAATAAGAGCTTTTAGCTCATTTGTAATTAGTTTTTCCTGGTGATAGAGAATTGCTGCGTTGTCGGCAACATGCCTATTCTCAAGATTGGTTCACCCTTGTAAATTAGAACCTTTGCTTGATAGCATACATGCTACGCCTACCTTGCCTGTAGTAATGCTATTATTGTATCTGTTCAAAGAGTAATTGCTGTTATAATAAATTGCTGCGCCTACCTTGCCTTCATATTATTGTTATGGTGTTTATTCGATCTTAGTTAAATGGGGTTGCTGGTTTGATCGTTATTGCATGCGTGTTGCGTCTATACAATCTGCTGTCCCAGTTGCTTACCTTTTTGTTTGTTTATAGTAGACCCATTCAGCCAAGCAAATAGTTGTGCCTACCTTGCCTTCATGTTGTGAAGTTGTACCAGGTTTACCGTTCATTTGTTTGTTCTAATAAACTTCTTCCCAGATTAGCAAATAGTTGTGCCTCCCTTGCCTTCATGTTGTGAGTCTGCACCTAGAGTTTATCGTACAATACATTCCTGCTCCATTTCCTCATGCTCTATTTCTTGAAGAAATTGGATAGATTTTAAAGAAGTTAGCTTAGTTGTAGTTAGATGATCTGCGAAACTAGAAAATCCTTAGCTGCAATGTTCTAGGTTTTCTTAACCTTGTGCCTCTACCAGCTGAGAACAAAAAGATAGGACATTAGTCTAGTTTTCTATTTCATTCATTCCAGCACAACGAGGGAGCTTCCCCTCCTAATTTGAAGAGCACTCATTACGTAGTGTGCATAGCTGTACGTACAACTCACACTCCAGAGGTGTTAGTTCTTACGTCAACAATGGCGAAGGTGAAGGTTGTAATGAACATAAAATAGATCATTCAACCTTTGCACTGACAATCTATTGTGCTTCTTGGAGTGTATGTGCTCAAACATACTCCAATTGCGCTCACAACTCGAAGCACTGCATGGTTGGATCAACACTTGAACTGTAATCCTCTGAAGATTTGGTACCTTAGCACCAAATCTCCCCGACCATGCATTTGAGATGAGAAAAAGAAAAAAAATCAATCTCATTGTCCAACTTTAGGTTTCAATATTTAATAGTGATAGAGAAAAACGAAAAGTTTAATTTTTAAACTAGTATTATGCCCTTAATAAATCTTCACCTGGCTGCAACGTCGACTAAGTAGCGTTGCATATGTCTTGTGCAAAGAGATTTCCTTGTGCAAGTTTGAAAATCTCAATCTTGGTGACAATTTGTGCTCCAACACAAGAATTAGACATCTACTCGATGATTGTGTACAACCTAGTCAAAACCTCCTCATTCACCTTGAAATCAAGGTGGAATTGGAATGTCAGATTGAGGAAATATGCAGCTGAATGTAAGGGCTTGTGAGGCTAGAGGTGCCATCGTCTATCAATGATTTCCAAAATGGGGCGATACTTATCATCAACTCCTCATAAATGGATCTAATGGCCTCTTTGGCCCTATCCATGCCCTCATATATGTAGCCCATTGTGGGCTTCTCCCCATCAACAACTCGTAGAAGAACCATCGAAGGCTCTATGAACTAAAATTATTGTGAAACATTAGCATAAGAGTCAACAAAAATAAGAATGAAAATATAATGTAGAATTAGTAAACTAATTACTAACTGCATTTACCTTTATGATCTCCACAGTAGGTACCCAAAAGTCTTTCTCATCAAAAGTCCAACTTGCCACATCTTCTCCTGCATTGGTTTAGCATATGATGAGGAAGTCTACTCCTCACTAACTAACATGTACCTCAAATCTCCCTTTGACTGCAACAAGGATTGTAATGTGATGAAATTGGTAGCAAATTGAGTTATCCCAGGATGATCCAACTCCTTAAGCCCTGTGAATTGCCTCATTAAGTTGAAGACCCATGTGTGATTATATATAAATTTACAAATATTTTTTCGTTGTCTCCACACATGTTTTTATACATGCAATCTTGAGCCTCCAATATGAGGTCAAGGCAATGAGTGGCACAAGGAGTCCAAAATAATGATGGGTCCCTATCCATTAGTAGTCTACCTGCAACAACATAATATTTTGCATTATATGTAACTACTTGCACCACATTCTCCTCACCTACATCTGCTAAGACTCCCTCCAAAACATCACTAAGGAATTTAGCATTTTCGATGTTCCTAGATGAATTAATAGATTTGATGAACATCGCGCCACTTGAAAAATAAACAAAATCAATGATTCAATAAAACATAAATTAAAAATCTTGATCATTAGTCACTAAATCAATGCATTCTAAAAAGTAAAATCACTTGAGGAAGAAACAAGAAAACTGAGCAATGTTCTATTTCTTCTATTGATCTAACCATCGGTCATGATAGTGCGACCCTTCTTCCTCCATATGTGTCACTGCTCCTCTATTGTGGCTTTCACATCAGCCACCTTTTGTAACAAATGGGGCCCCTTATCTCCTCATCATTAGGGGCTTTGAACCCTACCCCACAAACAGTAATTTCATCAACCATGTTTTGCTAATAAGGAGACCTAACACAAATAAATAAAATAAAATAAGTATTGTAAACTGGATAATTTTAATTCAATGTTCCATAGAGTTTCTTGGCAAGGGGACGCGGGGACAAGTTTCAAGGATGGGGCGACCAAGGGCCTAAGTTTGGGGACGACAAGGCAACGACAGAAGGGGGGCAGTTGGGCATGCCACTGATATACATATAGTATTTGAAAAAATAGTTATAAAAAGATGTATAAGAATTACATTTCAAATGAAACTTTGGAAAAATAGTGAAATAGAAAAGTTGCAAATACTAAATACTAAATAAAATTTGACAAATGAAAATATCAAATTGGAGATTTCTATTATATGGAAAATATCATAAAGATGATTACAATGAGTAGCATGATATCAAAATAAGTACAAAATGTCAAAATGTAGTGAAGGGAGGCGTCTAATCATCCCCGAACTCCTCATCACTAGAACTACTAGACTCCTCATGGTCAACCTCCACCAAACTAATACCAACCAGCCTTACATCTAAAGTCGTAGCATCCTCATCAATCTGTGTTGGCTCCTTTGGCTCTACATTCCATTGTGTTACTGGACTCTCTTTGTACACAAGTGTTTTGCAATCAATGAGATGCAAAGAACTATGTACAACCACAAACTTCTTTGCTCTCCTAGAGGTAAATTTGTTCCTAGTGGATGAAGGAAGCTATAGGTAGACCAGTTCCTCTCAACAGCTGAAGAACTAGAAACCTGAGATAGCAATCAGATGGCTAGAGTGGTAGTCAAAGATCTTGATCCATGGAAAGTCCACCACAAAATTGGGTCCTCTTGTGCCATAGTTGCCATATCCATCTTGGCCACATTAGAATAACCCCTAAGACTGACAAATCTTGTCTATTCAGTGCGATTGTGCTTGCATCTATAGGATCATACGTCTTCTTAATAGCCTTGAAGAACCCTGCCTTCACCTCAACATCTTGTATTAGTGTAACTCTACTAAGCCTAGTCTTGTACCACTTAAGATTCAATGCATAGGCAACCATGTGCAAGGGAGTGTTGAGCTTTTCCCATCTCCATCGATGAATGATTGGTTGAATGTGCTCATTGTAGAATGTTAATGTGGGGTCCTCTCGCACGACAACCCTCATCTAGTCAAGCATAGAATCAATGCACTCATACACCTCTCCAAGGTTAGGTGCATCTGCATCCACATATCTGATGACCAGGAAAAATGGAGCAACGATGGAGACTATATATTTTGCATCACTCCAAAACACATCACTCTTTGCTATAACCTTCACCCTCCCTTGCTCTGTCCTTGACTTTGCCCACAGATTCCAATCTGTTGTCATAACCATGAGTTGCAATGACTTGCAACTCAATTATTCTCTCCAAAAGAATGAAATAGGATGCATATCTAGTTTCAGTAGGTTTCAAGAACTCCTTAGAGAAGCTCTTGAAGAGTGCATGTGAAGTGTGGTGGTTGTAGATAAACATTTGCACATCTCTAGCATCATTGACCACTACTCTGATCCACTCAATATTCGCCATGTCCTTGAGTGCATTGTTCATGGAATGCACACAACATGGAGTCCACCAAATATGTATGTAAGTTGCCTCAACAAGTTTCCCTGCAGCTTTGCACACATGTGCTACATCTGTTACTGCTTGGACCACATTTTGTGCCCCAACCTCCTAATAGCATCCTTGAGGACTTGAAACTGAAATTCAACATCTTTGTGATGCCCTATACAATCAACTTCCTTAACAAAGTATTGATCCTCTGTACATGTAACCATGATATTGATGAGTGGACGATGCCTAATGTCCGTCCACCCATCCATGACTATATTGCATCTAGTCTTCACCCAACATTCCTACATCTTCTCCATCAACACATTGATCTTGGAATAGTTCTTAACCAAGATTGTGATCCTCAATTTTGTCTCACCTAGTGACACATATGATGGTCCTCCCCTTGCTACCATTGACATCATCTCCCTAAAATAAGGAGATTGAGCTACTTGAAATGGGATGCCATTGGCAAAGAAGAACTTGCCAATGGCATCATCTATCTGATCCTCTTTAATCTTCACATTGAACAAATCAGGTATGGGGTTACTTTGAATTTGCAATTTGTGTTTCCCCTTACCCCCTTTTGCATGGGCATTGGAAGAACCTGACATCACGCCTACTCTTGTCTGCAAAGTATGAATAGAACTCGGTGATTTGCTCTACTAAGCATGTGCCCTATGAGACATAGTAGGCATAGGTGTAGCTGCATTGTCATCAAGAACACCCCATAACTTATTTATCTCAGCTTTGTATTTGAGGTTTGTTAGTTGCACCAAAAATGAACATGTCTCCACACCTTTTCCTCGAATAAAAAGGTGTGCATTAACTTTAGTAATGTTGCCATACCATTCTAGATCACAAAAGTGGCACTTCCTCCTCCTTGTGCCACTAGATGTCCCTAGCCTGCCCAGCAATTTTGTTGCAAACTGTCTGAGAGGACTTGCAATCAAAAGGACCGCTAGCATACTCTGTTAGTAATGCAAAGGGGCATTCTATATTACTTGTTGCACTTGCCATGGAACTAGCTTGGGTAGTTTGGGCTTCAAACTCAGCCCCATGATCACCCTCCTCAGCCTCAGGTTCATATTCAGATTCAAGTTCACTATGAGTATGAACCTCTACCTTATTCTCACTCATGGCATGAGAGCTCATTGCGACACTGCAATAAACAATATATCTTCCATAAGTGCCTAGTTTCTACCTAATTTAACAAATATGAAAATAAAATTTAAAATTTGATGTTGAATCTTGATGACAAAATGACAAATGAACAATGAACATTGAAATGAATTTATGAATATGCATTTGAAATAAACATGGCTGCAAATGCATATTCATATATTCATTTGTTCATTGTTCTTTTTTCATTTTGTCGTCAATTTAATCATAATTTGATAAACATGGCTGCAAATGCATATTCATATATTCATTTGTTCATTTTTCATTTTGTGATCAAGATTCAACATCAAACTAGGTTTTGAAAATGAAACTCATGAAAAAAAATTAAAAAAATTGAAAAAACTTGAAAAACAAAATCATAAAAACCTACTTTGTGCTTGAAAAATCCTTCTAAGTTGATGTAGAATCCTCCTCCTCTTCTTGCTCCTTTTCACCCCTCTTGCACCTACAACACCTCAATCTCATTCTTTCACTCACTCTTTTCTTGCCTCTTCACCTAGCTGTTGGATAACATAAAAACCCAAATGTGAGAAAAATAGAGGATTTGAGAGTCTTTTGTAGAGGTTAGAAGCAATGCAGGGGTCCCAATTTCCTTTTAGGGCTTGTCCCAAGGCACAAAATTCAAAATAAAATTAAAAAAATTGAAAAAAAAACACTTTTTTGCACGTCCCAGGCTAGGAAACTTCTGAACGTCCTTGGGATGCTTGAGGGACACCTAGGCATCTTGGAATGTCCAACCATCCCCAACATTTCCCTGCCATCCCGTATGTTCTAGTGGTGGTGGAGGTGTGGCGGGGGGATGCCCCCAACCCATTCCCAAGGACGTCCCTGTCTCGGAAACGTGGGGATTTGGTGGAGGGATGCGTCCTCGTGGAACATTGTTTAAATTTGAATTCGACATAGCTCTGAATATAAAAAATCAAGAGACAAAGAAACAACTATCAAGAGATATATTTTAAAGCATAATAGAAAAAGAGTTACCTAGCTGCATAGAATGGAATGTCGTAGTAGAACCAAAAGTTTTGATTACACTTTTGGTTGCTTCATGCTTATCTTCATTCCAACCCATGCTCTCAAGTGACAGTTGGGAACCCTAAGTAGGCTATGGAAAAATATATGAATCCAACCTAGATGCATGAACTCTAGGCCCAATGCTAACATTGCCACTGCCCCTAGCACTACCAACACCGAAGATGGAGGAAATGGAGGCATGGAAGAAGAAGAATCTCCAACTCCACCAATGGCTGCCATTCCCTCTCTTTGCCTTTATTTTAATTTTTTTGTTGCTCAAAGGTTTCCAATCTAACTTGCAGTTCATGCATAACCTCAGGAGGGACATTTGGGCATGGATTAGCATCTTGGCCTTGTATATGTGCAAGATGGTATTTCAATCTATTGATGCCTCCCCCAAGCATAGCTTTTCTGCAATGAAAACATGCTACCTCACCTATTTTTTGCTTAGGGGATAATAATGGCATGTTTCCAACAAGGGTGCTTTCTAATTGGAGTTTGAGACATTGTGATAAAGACAATTTATAAATATAAACAATGTTGCAATAAAACATAAATAGAAAAAATTTAACATTCAAAGTTTATAATTAAACTAATATTAAAAAACATAGGGTTTGCAACTATAAAACTTTTTTTTTTCGAAAACACCTAGGGTTTGTTCAACAAAAAATTAAACACACCTAGGGTTTGTTCTTTGTTTCACTAAAACAAAATAGAAAAAAAATAAAAAGTAGAAGATAAATGAAAATTTGGTTTAAAAAAACAAAAAAAAAAACCTTCAAAATTCAAACTTACCTCTTAAATCTCCCTTGAAATCAATGGAGAGCTCTTTCTAATCCTTTGTAGACTCCTCTAGATGCACCAAGAGTACCTACAAACCTGCTCAAATGAGATTCAACCAGCATTTTTTGCTCAATCTCGTTGTTGGTTTTCCTTCAATGCAAATAAATTTTGGCTCAAATCTCTCTTTTTTCTTTCCTCCTTGGCTTGAAAATGAAATGAAGTGCCTTTTAGAGTGAAGGAGGCAAATACAAAACAAAAACGTTCAAGTTCAAGTGTCTTTTTTGTTTTGTTTGCACTTTGTTGCTATTGTGATTGAGCCTTGGGCTTGGGACTCGCCCAAAACCGGCGAGTCTGGTGAGTACTCGAGGTTTGAGTCTCCCAGACTCATCCAGCCTGGCTAACTGCCCAATCTTGAGTGGTGGAGCTACAAGAATGATTTTTAATGCATTTCCATGGATTTCAAGGGAAATGCAATGCCCATGTCTTCTTTTTGATCTACAGTCCTCTTTTGTCAGACAACCATGCTTGGGCCAAGTTTTAAGTGGATTTCGTGGGGGATTTTCTACAATTCGTCTTCATCTTTACCAATGCAAGTACTAGCAGGAATGTTGGGAATGTTCTCATGTTTGTAGATCAAATTTATTTTGCAAATATGTTAGGGTTCTTCAAGACAATGGCTAGGGTTTTCCCTCTGCCACGACCTTTCTCTCCCTCTCTCTCCTTTCACCTATTGAGCTTAAAAGACATTTGAACACTCATTGTAAAGGGTTCTTCCTTTAGTTTTTGGCGTAGGTGCTTGTATTTTTAATACTTCTGTAACTGTAAACTAGCTTTAAGCCTCTTATAAATGAAATTTGTCATTTTTACCTCTCCTCATTCTAGATTTGTTGTGTAAATTTTGCTTATGTTCATGTTTAAATGAGAGTTTGTTGTTCTTGTATGTTCATATGTTGTGTTAAATTCACTTGCAAGGCCAACATTGGCTCATATCTTTCCCTTTTAGTGTCTGCAAAGCCCTAACATGCATATAAGCTTTCAAGAACAGTTATAACAAAGGATTGTGTGAGCTCCTTGACATTTTCATTCTTTCTTTGTGTTGTAATGAGTAGGGGAGAATCATATTCTAAATATTGGTGCATCACCTTCATTTTCTTTTTTTCTCCTTCTCTCTTTTCTCTTGGAAAATTTAACAATAGGATTAGATTTTAGCTGTAGGTATTCAGTATTGAGTTGGATGAATACTCTACACTTAGTTTAGAGAGGGAACCAACCCTTTGTTTGGAGGTTTGGCTTCACTTAGCAAGGTCCCACATCTTGACCATTCCCATGTTTTCATTGAGTAGTTGAATTCATCATTCAACAAAAGGTGGAGTTCAAATTCACAATAGTAGCATTTGAGACGTCAACTAGCTTTACAAACACTTATTGGTGCCTTGATTTCAAATCAATTTGCATAAAAAAATTGCTCCCCTCAATTGGTCCATTAGATCATCAATCAGAGTGATGAAATACTTGTTCTTGATAGTAATATTGTTCAAGGCTTGATAGACAATGCCAAATCATTACGTTTCATCCTCTTTTAAGGGAGCATAATTAGGCTTCCTCAAGGTTAGGTGCTTGGCCAAATGTGACCTTCTTGGATTAGCTCCTAAATCTAGCACTTGATTTCAACACTCTCTAGAATTGATCCTTTGTATAATGGTTGGTTTGGTAGTGGCATGCTAAGGACAATATAAATTGAATGCTTCACCTAACAATGTAAAGGTACACGTGTTGGTGAAGTGAGTGCATGTTTTTCCTTATAGAATTTGGTCCATTCGCTTCTAATGTGTTATTAGAGTAGGTGTTGTAGCAAAGGTAGTTACCATGACCTTCCATTCTTCATTAGGTTTGGTCATGTGTGGGATGTGTTATCACAGAATCTAGCAGTGCTCGATTCACAGATAACCCCCCTATGAAACTAGTCCGTTTACTAGTACCGTGCATTTCAAAGCACGTAAAACGAGGCTAACTTGTTTCGCGAAGTCTCTAATCTTACCTAGTCCGGGTAGATGATGATAGGCTCGAGTTTGAGTTTAAGGTCTGACTCCTTTTAACCCCAGGAGTTAAGTTAATTTTTCTAGTTTTTGGTGCTCGAGTGGTGAAATTCACCGCCATTGCACCTTTTTACTCTAACTGTTTTTGGTGCAACGACGGTGATTTTCACCGCAATTGCACCTAACAAAGTTTCCAAGTCTTGGTGCTCAAGCGGTGAAATTCACCGCGATCGCACCTAAACAACTTTGACATTTTGGTGCTCGAGTGGTGTTTTTCCCCGCCCAAGCACCTAATTGTGAGTTAAGTCTAGTTCTCTTGCCGCATTCAATGCGCGTGACTTAAGTTATTTTTTAGGTTTTTATTAACTCAATCATGAGTTATTTCCTCATTTTCGCTAAGTGACTTTCTCCATACTTCGCTCCCGTGTCATCACGAATTGCCTCCCTTTGAGATCAAACCTTGGTGTTGTCCTCCAGTGCGCGGTTTTCTCCTCATCTTTGCCATTGTCCATTATCACAGTTTCTCCCCGCCTTCATGCGCGTTGGCCTTCATTCTTTCCCTCGGTGTACAGGGGGGATTTTTCGACGCCTTCACACGAAAGTTTCAAGTCACACTGGTGTCTTGGCGGTGATTTTCACCGCCATGACACCCATTCACAAAAATTACCTAGGTGTCGAGGCGGTGAAAATCACCGCCACGACACCAAACTGTTTTGAAGTCTCGGTGTTCGAGCGGTGATTTTCATCGCCTCGACACTAACATCCGATGCTCGCCAAATATCCTAAGTCTCAGACTTTGGTGCTCGAGCGGTGATTTTCACCGCTTCGACACCAAAACAAAATATCACTTTGGTGCTCGAGCGGTGGCACCAAAATCTGCACTTTTTATCATGACACTTCGAAATGTGTTTTCTCTTCATTTTCACTTCCATGCTCATTTTCACACCTCGTTTTCCGCACCATACGACCAAAACACAGTGACTCCATATCGCCATGTTCATTTCACATTTCCCCATACGACATGTATTTCTTGACAGTCATTGCATTCACCACCCCTACAGTTTCTTTCCAAATTTAATCAAGTGATCTTGAAGGTGACATTTTCCAGTCCAATAAACTATCCCAGATCTACAAAGAAGCCATCATGCAACAGGTGCCAGAAATTTCATTCATCCGCCAGAAGGTCGATCACAAGAGTTCACACCCTTGTTGATTACACAATCGGCCCAGATGATGCATTCATGCAGGAGACCAGGAAGAAATATGAAGACTCCGCGCCCAAGCAAGGAACCATGAAGATTCCTGATCTCCCAGTGTTGAAAATTTTGATGCTTCTCTTTATGCATCTTGTAAATAGTTTTTGACACCTTAGGTGTCTTTTTGTAAAACGTAATTGCACCAAAATATGAGGTGCGATTACGTAGAAATAAATTACACTCAGTTAGATTAGGGTTTCCTATTTTTACTCATCTGATTCCCTAATTTTGCTCTTCCCTCCTTTCTATAAATAAGAGGGATTTCTTTTGTAATATTTACCTTTGGAGATTTTGCAACGAAGTGCTGCTATTTTGAAACAAGCATTGAGACTTTGTGTTCAATATTGTGAATTCAGATCTAATCAATAAAGAAGAAGATTGCATGCCAGACTTTGTGTTGGAATCGATCATTTTGTGTGTTGATTATATCAGTAGTGATTCGTGTATGAGATTGAAAGGGCTTCAAGTGGTTGGTGTAAACTTTGTGTTACATTTATTGTTTGGATTTGTTTATGTTTGAAGATTTTTGTTGAAGGGTCTACAAGACTTTGTGCTTGTAATCGTTCTTGCTGTTCGAGGAATCGCTATGTCTAAGAAGACTTTGTGCTTCTAATACAACGAACGATACTACTACCGGATTCAACATTGAAAAGGTTACGAAACGACTTTGTGCCTTCGTGAGCCTTCCCTTTTCTTTTTACCTTTTGTTATTATAAATCATACCTGGTATTTCTAAGCTTTGTTTTGTCAAGATAGAAATATTGGCATTACTGTTGTTGTTTAAGTTTAAGTTATTCAGATCTAAAGCTTTTCATAGTGGAGCATTGTAAACATCTTCTCTGAAAAAAGAGAGAAGTATGAATGTAACACACACCCCCCATTTCATGAGTACAGTGTACATTTTGTAAGTATTCTTTTAAGTTTACTATAGCTTCTAATTAGCAGTAAGAAGGGCGCCTCCCCTTTTTGAGAGGAGAGATCATATCTCACACAGTTGTGGTTGAAGTCTAGATGGCGTAATCTGTTGAAAAGTTGATTACACTATTTTCACCCAACAGGATGAATGTGCCAATATAGGCAATTATGCATCAACACTATGTCATGTTGATTAGGGACATTGAGTTTGTGAGAGCCACTTTTAGTATTCTATATTTTTTGTTGCATAGTTGACAATGACACTTTGAGGTTTGGCATCATAGATAGGATGCTTGTTCATCCAGTTTTTTTCTAGTAGAATATTACAAATGTCTAGGGGTGTCACGTCATAAAACTCATCTTTAACAATTTGATAGAATAGGATAGATGTCATTATTGACTAACCTAGATATCTTTGCCATGACTCACCTATTTGATGGCATATGAATTTGGGTTAGGGGTTGTTTTTGTACAATACACTTGTATTCTTAGCACCAAAGTGTCTCCATAATGATTGAATGGATAAAATAAATTTAAGGATTTTGTAATTTGTTCTTGATATTCAACCAATATATTCCTCATTTTTTCACCTCAAACCTTCTTAAGAAATTCTCTAAGATTCACTCATCCCCGTCTTTCTTGTAAAAAAAATCATTAGTCTGGTAAAATTATACTATTATTTTTGGATAATGACTGCTTCATTCTATTCTTGATTATTTGCATTATGCAATATACCTTCTCCCTTAGCCGTTACATTAAGAATATGATCTACTATGGAAATAATCGTTAAAGAAAAAGAATAATTTTATAAAATGTCACACTAAACATGATTACAAATGTAGGCTAATTAATAAAATGGATGTGGGTTAGGGGTTGTTTGTAGGCTTAACATCTTAATCGTCTCAACATGGCAAGCTCTTCTAACTTGCAATTTCTATGATGAAAAATGTAGGGCCTTCCCATTTACACACATTTGTGTGTGGAATAGGCATTTCTCATCCATAAGCTGCCCTTTTCTTTATTTAAATGCATCTAGAGGTAATGATGTAGAATTTGTCTCCAACTCTTATGACTTCACTAGATGTGCTTTGTTGGAAGGACAATCCTTTAGGAATTTGTCTCACACTACATGTTTCATATTTTTGAGTTGTCTTTTATTTTCTTTGTTTGCTTCTATACCTGAGCATTCTTGGTTTGTTGCTTCTTTGCAAACCTAGTGTTGTCTTTGTTGTACCCAAAATAATTTTTTGGCATTCTATTTAAATTGAGCTAAATCATGTAAAAATGCCATTAGAAGTCTTTTTTAGGTCAAACCAAACATAAGGTTTTTGTGGGTTTCTATCAAAGAACCTATGGTTAAAATTCTGAAAAACTGAAAATTAGGGTTTCATACCCCTATTTTTAAGGAAACCCCAAAAAATAGGACCTTCCCGAAAATGATTGAAAATGATTTTGATAGGATTAGTCGACTTCACGATCACACTGATCAAGTCAAAATCATCAAAAGATATGTTTTACTCTGGTGGGTCTATTCTCGTTTTTCAGGAACAAAGTTAGGAGCTCCACAACCATTAATGGCAGATTGGGCAGTACTAGGTGCTGAAAGCTAAACTTCAAAAGCTCCAACGAAGAAGCCATGGCGGAAAAGGATGAAAAAGATGTTGTTCAACAAAGGGAATTCTCAAAACCAAAAAAGCCAAAATTTGGCTAACTCTGGAAGGTGGATGTTTTGCTACCAAGGCAAAACATAGTCAACTGTTGAAAAAGGTGCCCCTCTTGAAGAAAGGCGCCCTTGGATCTCAGAGGGAAAATGCAGTCACCTGACACCTTCAGATCAGTCGTCTTCTTCACATTTGTGCTAACTAGACAACGAAACTATCAGCAAGATCATCTGATTCAAGGATCACCCACGAAACGTCAATGAAGTGTGGAGAATCTGCAAGCAATGAACATGTCAAATTAGTGAACTTCATGACAAAAGTGCCCCTGCTGGCCAGGGACGCCCCTCAGTTCAAGGCATCTAATGAACCTATCAACAACTGCTCTACACATGACATTTGTTCAGCTCTTTTCCAGCTACGTGATCAATCTAACATCAAGTTCATAGGACACACCAAACGATCACACTTTGAGATCAAGCAAAAAAAGCCAGAACAAAAGATTGAAAGGACAAGCCAAAAATTGGAGAAGTACAGAGGAAAAGTGCCCTTCCTTTGAAGCATGCAAATTCAGCCTGATTGCTTACTGCCCTCAGGATGACCTTCTCAGATTTTTTCGAATCTCGACAACGAAACTATCAGCAAGAGCATTTGACAAATTAGTCATCTGATGGCGGAGGTCAAAGCAGACAGTTTTCAACATGGATAAAAGCAGTCAAAAGGTCAAAGGCACCCCTGCTGGTCAGGGGCTCCCTTAGATTCAAAGCACACAAACTTACAGTTTGAACTTGAGAAGTTAGTCATCCTGTGCAAGACTGAGCTGACTACCCAATGCACCATCAAGCAGAGTCATCTGACTCGTCAATCAACGGGAACGTCAGATCAAAGAACGGAGGGTCTAAAAAGGCCAAAATGAAGAATAGTCAATGAAAATTGCTTAAGGCACAACCAAAAGCGCCCCTCTTGAAGAAAGGCGCCCTTTATTTTGGAGGCTCAAACTCAGTTTTCTAAGTTAATCTCCCCTAGACAAATCTCAGTAGGTTGATCCCATCTTGACAACGAATCTATCAACAACTGCCAAAGATCAACTGAGCAACCAGGATCGAAGATCAAACAGAGGCACTTCAGCTTGCAAAAATGATGAAATGATCAAAACCCAAGGATGGACGCCTAAAAAGTCAAAGAAAAATGTTGACTTGAATTAGCAAATTTTGGAGGCAAAAATAGGCCAAACACTCCACAATTAGTGGAAATCACCTTTTTGAACTCCAAATCAGGCCTAAATCACGAGTTGGCGCCCATACTTGGTGGATCTTAACTTGAATCATCATATATTCATGCTAGGCATCTCATTCTCACTTATTCTTTTGCAGGTTGAAGGATAAAACAACAAATTTCTCCCAAGAACGTATTTTCAAGATCTGGCAAAGGTTTTGAACAGATCTTCGATATTTTTGAAGATCAGTGATAGTAGAGGTTTTCTTCTCCGAGGTTGATTCTAGAGGCAGATTATAACTTCCAATCCACCTCTTGTCTACTTCCTCTCTTTTGTTTAAAAATTCTTTGCATGTCATAGGAAACAGCAGGCCACCTCAGATCTGATCAACTAGGTATGATCAACGCAATTTTCTAGTGAAATCCATCTTTTTAGATTTGCCAGAATCAACAAGCTTGCTGCCCCTATTTTTAGGGATTTTCTCGAAAAAGTCTCCAGATCAAAAATTTAAGGAATTGGGTCTGTTCAGCTGTGAAGCATGAACAAAACCCATGTGCCAAATTTTTCTCAAAAAAATACTTCTCGATGGGTGCTATTTTTAAGGGTGTCCGGAAAGTGTCAGAACAGGGTCAAGTGCACAATCTATCTTCAATTCTTTCAAAATGCAATACACGTAGGTACAATACAAGACCAATACGGTCTTGTACCATGATTATCTGAAAATGACTGACATGGACTTATGGCAGAAAAACTCGGAGGTCAATTCTGAGGACTTGGAGGGCATGAACCAAATTACATTGTAGAACATTGAAGAGTCCGGCTTGTTCCAAGTTGCATCCATTCCTATCACTTTACAGAGCGTAGAACTTTTAATGGCTTGCATCAAGCATTACAAACCTACTACAAGAGAAATCCTATCAGTGGATGGAAAAGTGATCTGCAGTTTAAAGCCGAAGGACATAGAGACATGTTTTGCAATTCCACCATGCCCTACCAGTAAGGTCATATCTGTGACGGAATGCGGAAAGGCTTTCGAGGCTTCAAAAGACAAGTGTTCACTAAAAATGGCCGAACAGTGGTTAAAAGTGAAGAAAGCCAGCTTGCCCAAATTGGTTGGGCGAGAAGAATTCAGAGATGAGTATGTAGTGTTAATCACTCTACTCATTTGAGTCACTGGCAAGAAGAGGGAAACCACTTTCAGCCGTGGATGTTCTATATTATTGGTAAAATCATCAACAAGAAAGAACATTATGATTGGGCCTCTCTGATCAATGACACACTCCACCAACAATTTACCAGGTTTCTAGAAGATCATAATTTCCACATGTGTTCCTACCTTGTATACCTGATTGCTTTCCAAGGCGAATTCAAAATACTAAACACTGTGGGAACCTTGGGTGTGCAGAAGGTCCAAGAATACTTTCTTTGCCTTGAGTTTACTCAAGTAGAAAGACATTTCAAGAAGATAAACGACCTCTTCACCATGCACACCGTGCGAGAGCTAGACCATGAGATGCAGGTACGTATATCACTAGCAGCTATGGCGGCACTGGTGGACTGGGCGGATTGGTTTATCCAATTCCCCACTTTCACCTACATACGTGTGTATGGCTACAATGGTCACCCCGCAATGATGCCATGCTACCCTTCAGATAAGGTAGTGTTCATGGAATTCCTGAGGTAGCTGGCCAAGGTTCGCTCTTACCTTCCCCAAAAGAAGAAGTCAGCTGCAAACTTTCCCATTCAAATGGGACTCTATAGATGCAAGACGACAACCATAGGTTGATGAGCCAAGAAACAGTAAGATTTAATCTCAAGTACCTCATTGCGAGGAGGTCATCATACGATCCAAGAGGACTCTTTGCAACACATCTCGAGCAATGCTCATCACATGAATCTTCCATAGAAGATTATTGGGTCAACTGTGACGATGAGTTTGAGGTGCGAAGAAGGAACTATAGTAGGTTCAAGCTCTCACAAATTGTTGATTTTATGTCAGAGGACATCGAGGGCTTATCATAGGACAAAGAAGTCATTTTTCCTTCCTTCATGGATTAGGTGGATTCACAACCACTCGATAGAGTGGATTGGTATGCGAAAGAGAGCACGTCTATAGAGGAAAGAATGGGTAGAGTGGTCAGACACATTTGACTCTACCTTGATAGCAAAAGGACAAGGAAGGTAGTACTTCCCTGATCAAAGCTGCCAACGGTTCAGTCTACACTACCTTCCACGTCCAGGAAGAGACTTAGGCAAAAGAAGATGAGCATCCTTCTCGAAGGAATGCGGATGTCAAGGAACACATGGGGAAGAAAAGGAATTGCTAGTACAAATCAGCAAGAGGTACCGGTGGAGACAGCCACCAATTTACCTGAGATAGTTGAGACTGCTACAATTGAACCAGAGCTAGTGATTGAAATAATCGCTGCAGAGATGGAACCCATTGCAGAAGCAGTTGCAGTAGAAACGGTGTCTGTAATAGAAACAGAGCCACCCACTTCACCACCATCACAGAGGTCACAAAGTCCCATTGACTTGGACTCGCCGCCACGAGACATTGCCATGGCACAGTCTCATTCATCCAACATTCAGGGGGCCCATGTTCCTCCTTTGAGCGAAGCTAGTCGAGATTCTATGTGGTTTGAGAGTTCCCTTGGAAGGAAGAGAGAAAGGCCATCCTATAAACTTGACTTCATAGAATTCAACCATACCCTCAAGACATGTCGGCGAAGAAGTTGAAGAAGTAAACACATGTAGAGAGGAATGTGGAGAACGAGGTCATCATAGAGACTGCTGCCCCACCTGAGGACAGAGACATATATAATGTGAGGGTTGAAGACTTCACGCTATCAAAGGTGAATTTTGGAAAGACCACTCGTCAGGTTAGGTGGAGGCAGACCTTCTCGAAATTGCCTCAGCGAGCGTCCAAGATGTAATGTCCCTTACCCGGACTTGCCCTAAAATCCCTTTGTTGATTAGGTTTAGGGTTTCTTCCTTCCAAATGAATGTTCTTTTTAATGAAGTAATCTTGGTCTGAAACCTGCATTCACCATATTAACCAAATTTCCAAAAACACATATATCTATTAGCATTAATATCTAGATATCCAAAATATAAGCATAATCATAAATACAATTTTAACAAGCAAGAGGAGTGCCTTGTATGGATCTTGCCCTGAAGCCTTTGTGTTGGGCACGGGAGGTTGCCTCTCACAATCATCCTTTCCCAACGGCTTAGTCCCTGCCTATCCCCATACAAGTCAGTACCTCAAAGACACTTGCCCTATTAGGACAAGGTGAAGTCCTACGATCCAAGGGCCTACGACCTACCACTCCTATAATGGTGTAGTTTCCTACAGTGGGACCCCCACCTCTCTATGTCTAACCCGTTCCTTGGCCTACGAACATGAGAGGGGGGTTTTTAGGCTCTCCACTTGGACTCTACTTCACCTGCCTAAGAGGGTACCAATCACGGAGAAGACAATCTTTACATAATCAGATATATTTGCATTCATTTATTTCATACCTATAATCAAATACATTTTCATGTATCAATGATTTTTTAAGTTCATTATTTCCTAGAATGATTCTCATTATGATAAGATTAAAGAAAGCATTATATCAATAATCAAATTAACAATATCTATTTCTTATATTCAAAATATGCTAAATATTATTGCTAAGTGAGTAAATCACCTAATCAGTTGTGTCTTCCCATGTCTCCTTATTCCTTAATCGTCTTCCTTCAACCTTACATTTAATCATAGGATGAGGACAATTCATAAGAATACATAATCTACTTATGTTTATATTAAAGAGTCATCATTAATTATAAGTATCGTTATTGCATAATCATATATATATATATATAATTATTTCTTATTCATATCAATTAGTATTCATATATATTTTTATTCATATATTATTCATTCACATTGTTCAATTATATTAGTATTGATTATTCATTATTCATATATATGTTCATTCATATATTATTACTTATTCAATTATTATTCTCTCCTTATATTAATATTTATATAAATTTTATTCATGTCATATTATTCATTATAAAATTTATTCACATTCATGCACATATACCTATATGTTCGTTAAATAATAAATACATATTTAATGGCTCTATATTCTAATGCATACCAATCATTGTTGCTGCAGTTCTGAATTGCAAATTGTATTTCTCAATGTTTTTTTCTCCCTTCCTTATTTTCCTTCCTTCTATTTATACCATTCAAGGCAGGTGACTCATAGGGGAATGTATTGTTTGGTAAAAGAGGTGACTTTTCATAAAATATACCTCTTTGTTAGATTTAATTGCTGCCTTAGAAGGCTTATTATCACAATAATATCTATCTTTGAAAATAATATATTATTATTACTAATTATGATATTTCAGATTATATACTTATTTTATTATATTATTTTGATGTTTGATTGAACATATTAACGTATAATAATAAAACTAATTTGCTAATATCTTATTATTAAAAAATCTTTGATGTGTAATGATCATAATATTTATTTATTATTATTATTTTTGAGATTAAGTTATTTAATACTAGAATGTTATTATTATATTTGTTATTTCATATTTATATATTTTCATATTGATATATTACACATTTATTTTATATATAATATTAATATTGTTATTTTTTTTTTTTATATTCTAATAATAATATTTAAATTGCTAATGTTTGTATTTCAATATTATATTTGATGATTACAATTGTAATACTATCTTGTGATAATTATAATTAATAATTTCTTTCTTTTTATATATTTTGTTATTTATTTGCATCTTCTTATGCAAATTGCATTTAAATGTTTGAGGTCATTTGTTTATTTATTTATGTTTGTGTTGCTATTTTGGGGACATGACACAAGAAAGGATAACCAAGGATGGATAGGACAAAGCAGCCCTAAAGGCTGAAACCGGCAATTAAGGATGTATATTTCAAGCTTAATGCACGACACTCCCAACTCCTCGGCTTTTCCTCAAGAGTTGCTAGATCTCCCAGCAAAGAGAAACCATCATTAGTTGATCACGTACAACAAATACTTGAGAAGTCAAGTGGATGAGTTTGTTATCAGAGGACGGTGTGTATTGGCGGAAGCATACCAGTTGAGAGATAGAGCACATGGACTCCGAGCAGAGATCCAACAGTTAGACTTGAAGGCAACGAAAAAGAAGCCGGGAGATGAAGCGACAGTTGCTGATCTACAACTAGCATATCAATCAGTTACAACCACGGAAAACAAACGCCATTTTTTTGATTGGAAGGAGCAATTGGCATACAAGGTGAAAGACTGCGATGCCAATTCAGTGGAGCTGATTGACTACAGGCATATTGTTGCAAATATTATCAACTTCGCAAGAACATTGGTAATATCCTTCCCACAAGTAGAATATTAGCATGAGGGAGGAGAAAACATTGAGCTAGGAACGGTGCAGAGATAGTTCCAAGACATCATATGTGGTTCGTTCCTTGATGATCCCAATGGTTGCAAGTTAGCCAAAATTGCAGCCATGTCTATCCAGCTGGATGAAGTAGCTGCCAAATGCATAAACTATCAGCAGCAACTTGTAACAGGTGAAGAGATGTTGAGATGTCACGCTGTCATCTTAAGAAGCATTAATTGCCCAGGAGCTGAAGAAGTCAATGACTGAGTAGAGACATTGTTGACCAGTGGTGAAGAGGTGTAAAGCACCAAAGAAGGACATCCTACCCTCCAAAATAGCAATAAATACGACTGAAGTCAACTTGATGCCCCTTTCCAAGTTGACTCCAGATCTCCACAGATCATGCATGTCAGATCCCACTAATCTAGGATGTCTAATTGACTCCCACAATTTGTGGATCTCAGATCTCCTTTAAAGGTGGATGTCTTTTTTAGAGACATGTAATTTAAGTTCACTTTAGTTAGGTGTTAGTCAACTGAGGTAGACTCCCAATTTTACTTTTGTTTAGTTTCAGTTAACTGAAGTAGTTTTCCAGTTAACTGCTTGCTCCCCTACTTTTAAACATAGGAATAAATCTTGTTGATTGACAAGAACTGATTGTTAACTCAAGGAGATTTTAGGGTTGCCTACTCCTTTGAGTTTCTATAAATAAGAGCCTTGGCCTTATTATTTGTTTCTTTTATTTGCTAGGAAAAATTGTTGCGCCATTGTTGCCAAAGTTTTCTTGTTTGTATTTGTTCACTCTTGGATGAGAGTTTGTTGGTTGATCGTAATTGTGCATGATTTTGTGCCTTTGTTGTCCCAACCTTTGTAATTCTTTGAAGAAGCTTGAAGAAGAAAATCAGATGGCGCATGCTTGTTTGATCTAAATATTTGAGTTGTTTCAAAGTCTTGTTCTCAATAGGTTTATTGTTTCAATCTCCTCCTCGGACAGGGGTTCCTCCTCCTTGGATAGTTTTCATCGATTTCTATCGTTTGATGTTGTTTAAATGAATTGTCTTTCAGCCTACACTTTGGATATGTGTCGTCACCTCCTCGGGAATCCTATTTGCCAAATCATCGTACCTTGTTGTTTCCAAGCCTATACCTTAGACAGGGGTTCCTCCTCCTTGACAAGTCCCTGATTCAGTCTACCGTAAAGAGTTTTCACTTGCACAAGACCTTATCCCAAGCGTATATCCGAGAGTTCAGAGCCTCGGCCATATTCTACGAAGACGGAGGATTCGAGTTATCCCACCCATCCATTTTGCTCTTACGCCATCTTGCTCTGTTTATCTTGAGGAGGTAGGATAGTCCAGAAGCTAGTTAGTCGTAGTTAATATCTATGGAAACCAGAGAAAAGCTTAGCTATGGTGCATTGTGTTTATACACCCTTGTGTCTTGCCGCTGAGTAAAAAAAATAGGAACCTTAGTACACCTTTTTTACATAGAACATCAACAAAGAGAGTTCTTTCTCTCTATAATCCAAAGAGCAATACTATAACACTTGCAATAGCTGTCTGTTTCCAATAAGCACTCCAGAGGTGCTAATTGAAACACTAGCAATCTCCCTTTAGATTGACACCCACAAAAGAGTCTCTCTTACCTATGGACCTAAATGTCTTATACAATCTTCATTGCATAATGATAGGTTCTTTCCAAGCTTTTGATATTAAAAAATACTATATCTGTCTCAATGTAGCTATGGAGTTTGTTGTAGTATTTAAGCACTTGGTGTTTCTTAGAGTCTTTTATGTTGCTTTTTGTAGACAATGCATGGAAAATATTGGTGTATTCTTGTATGATTGGCCCTTTTATCACAATAATTGCCATTGAATGTACTTTTTCCATTTTTACCATTTGAAGAAAATCTTCCTTGATAGCCTAGATGAAATTTCTCTAGGTGGGAATCACCTTATTATCATTGAAGTTCAGCTTTTCCTTGATTCCTCCTTGGCTAGCAACCTAGCTTCCCACAATTGTTGAACATGGGATTCAACTTTGAGTAGAGTATAGTGTTACAAATATTATCTTCAAAATGGATAGTGCATATTGGTAGAGTGAATTATCAAAGGCCTTGGGCTTAATTTTTTAAGAGTTCAAGTCCCATTGAACGTTTAATTTCATTTCAAATTAAAGTCTAAGGTTTACAGCTCTTCATTGAAGAATCTAAGTAGAAATTTAGTGATTTGTAGACCATCAGATCAAAAGGATTAGAGGGATTGCATGAAATCAGCAACTTACAAGTCCATGACATCTTGAAAGGTATGTGGAAAATTGATCATTCTCCATCCGTTGGAGAATATGTGGTCACTAATCTTCAAAGGCATAAGAAAAAGGATGCTGGGCCCTTTCTTCAATCATGTCATTGTTGACAACAATTGTAGGAGTAGTTGCTAGCTTGTAGATCAAATGGGCTGCTAGTTTTAAGGAAGGTTGCTTTGAACATGCCTTTGGCCCATTCAATGGTGATTGGGACCATAAGCCTAATATGATATAAATAAAAGGCTAAATACTTAGAAGGTAAAAGGAAGTCTCGAAGACGCGACATAAATGTGTTTATTTGAATCCTAAGTTACCGATTCATTTTTGGATTCAGGTACAGGTACGCGAATCCGGTACGGGATTCGGTCAAAAAACATTTGGGGTTGGGTAATTAAGTTCAAAATACCACATAGCATCATTATCATTTAATTATAATAAACAAAACCTCCATAAAAATATAAAAATTATAAATACTACAATGTCAATTACTCAAACTCAAATGTCATAGTTTATTTGTTTCCTGGACGTATCCAGATCAAATCAGAATCCGAATCCAACACCTAGGGGAAGAATCTGGTAACATAGTTTGAATCCAAACAAAGAGT
This sequence comes from Sequoiadendron giganteum, assembly GCA_007115665.2. Taxonomy (NCBI): domain Eukaryota; kingdom Viridiplantae; phylum Streptophyta; class Pinopsida; order Cupressales; family Cupressaceae; genus Sequoiadendron; species Sequoiadendron giganteum. The sequence goes on along the minus strand of CM021103.1, from coordinate 614,640,567 downwards.
TGTTAGAAATAAAAGGTTTGTGAGCCATTGATCTTGCTTCTATGGCATCCAATCTAACATCACACAAGCGTCCAAGTTTTGAAAGGAAAATAACAAGAGTTCATGTGGAAAGTATGGAAAGGAGATATCTCTTATGGGTACATTGAAGACCAAACTGACATGTAGCCATTAGATTAAAGTAGAAAAAGCTTCTAAGGCTCATGTGAGAACATGTAGGAGATCAAGAGAAAGGAGTTATATTAGTTGATCAACATGAAAATCAAGGGGTTTACTACAACGGAAGAGTGGTCAACTAAAGCAAGAGTAGTAATTTGGTGGAGATTGGGACTTTGCATGCTTCCACATGCTTTTTGTTGATTTTAAAATGTAGTTTTCTTTAAAGCAATAAAGTTTAATCCCCTATATATCTTTCAAAAAATAAGAGCACACCATTCATTGTAAAGGTTCTAAAATTCTATATTCCATAGTGTTGTCTTATTTGTTAGAACTTCAAGTATTCTAGTCATTTGGGACAATCAACATGAAAAATCAAGGGGTTTAGTACAATTGAAGAGTGGTCAACTAAAGCAAGAGTAGTAATTCAGTGGAGATTGGGACTTTGCATGCTTCCGCATGCTTTTCTGTTGATTTAAAATTGTAGTCTGCTTTAAAGCAATAAAGTGTAATCCCCTATATATCTTTGAATAAATAAGAGCACACAGTTCATTGTAAAGGATCTAAAATTCAATACCCATACTGTTGTCTTAGTTAGAATTTCAAGTATTCTAGTCATTTGAGACAATTGAACCTGTTTATATATTTTAAAATATTTAATAAAAAGATGTTGTGGCTTTTGTTTTTTCTCTTCGAGTTATGAGTTGATGTATTAGCTTGTTATCAGTTTTGAATTTCTTAAAGCATGCAAATAATTGTGCCCAAGTATGTAAAATGCCCACTCAAATTTTTCTTGATTTTAACACCAATTATAATGCAACGTGCACCCGTTAAGGTTAGCTCCAAAACCAAAATGATGCGAAATAGTAACTCTAACCAAGAATGCGCCCTAAGACCCGATGAGGGAGGAGGGGCGAGCATAGGGTCAGAGGATCCCTAGGATCTAAATAACCCAATAACTAAAATTGAATGCAACTGAAGAAAACTCAATGCCAAGAATGTTCACCAAGATCACTGGAAAGCGACATGATAGCATATGGCAGAGTACTTATTACAAAACTGAAATGAACTTACGTGGATAACCAGCCATGAGAGATTTTCCACACTTCCACTAAAATAGTGGGGGGAATGAAATTACAAATAAACAATTCGTTTGCCGCGGCAGGCATCCACTTAGGAGTGGGGATTCACCACTTGACAGTGGGTACAAAATAGCTTACACAATTTGTTTCTCCACACTAGCGGTATACCATCCAGGGGTGCTTAATGTGAAATTAAAGAAATAAATGCAGCAATAATAGACTAGAACAATACTATTGTTTACAGTCTTACAATATGAAAAAGTTTTGAAAATTACATGAATATTACAATAACTTTCAAGCACAAAGATACTGTATGATTTCACATTAGATATCTACTAAACTTGATGAAGAAAAGACTAGAAATTCAAACTGAAACAAGTCTGATATAAAATCTACAATTTTGGAAATGAATTACTAGCAACTGCAAACTTGCTTAAATGCTCATAACTTCACCAAATTACCTCTGAATTGACTGAAATATTTTGCAAAAGCTCTCTAAGAGTATGGCGCCCAAGAACAAATCAGAAAACAACATCAAATCCTCCTCATTTATTAGGCACAAATCCCAATGTGCTCTAAAGAGGGTACGACCTGGTTGGAAGGGCGATTTTGCTCTTAAAAATCAGGTTCTTTCAAATTAAATCTCAGCTTTCATGGAAAGGGTCACTCATGGTCAACAATCACATAGCACAAATGCCCAGAATGAAATAAAATTTATTCACAAAGCTGCTAACAAAATTCGATTTCAGCTGTATGTGAACCAACAACATTAAAACTGAAAATTCTCACCAATATCTTCACTTTTATGCACAATATGCACTTCTGGATGAAGCACACTCTCAAACATCCATCTAGGGTACCATAGTTTCAGGCTCGAAGAATGGAGTAAACTTGCTAACCTTTCCCTTAGCCGGATTCTGAAATTAATTCAGCAGCATAACTTTACAACATTTTCCAAGATAATAAATGAGAGAGCAAAGGCCTTCTTTTATAAGTTTTGAGGTGACCCTTCAGCTTCTCCATAAAAAACTCCCTTTCTTGCTCCTGAAAATATTTTAATTTTAAAATATTTCTTCCCTCTTATTTTGGTGTCCAAACTTTAGGGAGATAATAAAATTTTAATAAAATAATAGCCATCTCCAAAGTGGCATCCTATCCTTAAAATAATTAACTGACTTTAGAAATATTAAATATTTCTTTCCTGAGACGTCCTCCCTTTTATGATCACTTTTAAAAACAACATGAAGTTATTATGCTAGGCCAAGGTCATAAAATATTAATATCATTAAATGATTTAAATAAATCATTTATTCACAAATGCACCTCAAAAAGCCAAATTAGGGAAAACTCAATTGCTCCGCTCAAAGTGAAAAACTTACTGTGTTGCTACCGACTGGAGTCCTGCTAAAAATAAAACCTACTAAAAATAGTAAATTTCTAAAAAATACTCCGCTCACGTTGCAGGTCATACCATTGCGAAGCTCTCAGAAAACCTCAAAAGAATCCACACTCCAAATCTCGTAACGCCAATGCACTGGCTAAAAATAGCACGTTCTGAAAAAGGTTGTCTAATGGAGATGCATGTGCACCATTCCGAAGCTCTCCAAAAACCCAGAAAACATCACCGGACATGCATCGGAAACTCATACATGCAAACCCTCAAAACTGCTCCAGAATCCCAATAGAATAGGAAACCCTAATTTTACCTCTTACAAGCCTACGGGCTTCTGAAAATAGGCTAATAGGCATTGAAGGCCAAATGGAAAAAATGGGGACATTACAGTGCACCCTTCCCAAAATTGCTTGTCCTCAAGCAACTCAATTGGTATTCCAAAATCACTATGCCAAACCAACTGAAACTGAACATGATCTCAGGGTCCCAACTCAACCTAGGAGATCGATAGCACCAATTGATGTAAGCATTGCACTGCTAGATGCCAACACAAGAGACCACCAAATGAAAAATAAACTGAAACACCATGGGAAAAAAAATCCAGAAAGCCAACATTGGCTTCCCCATCCTCAGCTGCTAAATTAAACCCAAGTGATTCCATGATTCCAAATCATTCTCAAGAACACTGCTACTCTAATCCGTTGCGCTACTTTGATTAAAACATCAAGGTGGAGCAACATAACTCGATCCACAAAAGATGATGCACCAAACATGTCAGTGCCCGGGTCCCATATCAGTCTGTAGGACCTCCAAACCTCGCTGTCATAATTCGGATCAACAACAAAAATATTTTCAAACAAGTCACCAAACCAATACCAAACAACGAACCATGCTCCATACTCCATCTCAATCCAAAGGGATATACATTCACTAGAAAGACTCCAAGAAATCTTCACATTTTTCACTTCATGAGCCTTAATTTAACAAATCAAATAAACTAATAACTCGCTGCCCCAAACAATAATGTATGAGATGTTATTACGAATTCCATTGTTTATTATCAAAGAACAACCCATATCTGAATTTTGACTATATTGAATCATCCCCTTGCTTAGTTGAGGCAACCCTTCGGTCCAAATAAGAGATGGAGAGACCTGAAATTGAACTAACCAACTGTCAAACAGGTCTGAAATAATCATCTTGAGATCTGTTTTTTGAAAAACCAGCATCCAAGAGGGTAGACAGCAGCTGCAACAAAAGAATTTCTCATCAAATTTGACATAGTTGCTCATGAACAAGGTTAGTGGCACTTTTAGCAAGGGTTCCGAAGCCACCACAAACCAACTTCTGATCATATTTCCTTTCCAGAACACCAATTTATGATTAGAAGTAAAGAACCAATGACCAAGAAAGAAGGCAACAAACATAAAACTGAAATTTTGACACTTATCACTCCATCCAACTTTTTTTTTATGCATACTATTCTTCATAAGAAAATACTTGAGATCCCAAATACTGATTTTCAATTGAAAACTTTTCCCAACACAAAAGCCAATAATCACAACTACATTCAGAAGACAATGTGTTGGTTTAACCCCTTTAAAATTTTCAATATTACCTTGCCCAATAATGCCAGGATTCCAAACCATTAGCAATGAAGAACCATTTCTCAAATGAAGAACTGTTCTCACATGAATCCTCTGATTTTCCCGTTCCATCTGAATAAACACTTCTTGAAACTCCAAGAAGTAATCAACAAACCTAAGTTCGTTGAAAAAATTGAATCCAAAATCTTCTGTCATATATTGCCGGAAAGATTCCATTAATCCTTCATTAAATATAATTTTGGAATCAGTTATTCTAAGAGAAGATGGAGACATAGTGAAATTTGACAAAAATCTTACAAGCATCCTCATCAAATAATAAATAAAGTCCTCATCAGTACGCCAATCAACTCTTTGTTGTTGAATCAAAAGAACATCTTCATTTCTTAATGTTTTCCTTGAATTACCATTCCTTGTTGAATGGGTGTACTAAAAGCAGCAGTAGATTCCTCTTCATGTAGCTCTCGAACCACCTCTCCACTACTGAAAGACCAATTGAAATTTCTTCTTTCTTTGATATTGCTTGAAGAAATTCCTTCTTTATTTTCAAAAAAAGGATTTTCATAAATCCTACTAGCATCTTCTTCATACAAGATATTGTCAAATGCCTGAAAAACTTGTCGATGAGAATCTGAATGCTTTTGCTTCTCAGGACAGCGTACGAAGTCAAAAAAAAATTGTATGAGATAAAGGTCATCAAGAATTTTTTGGAGCTCTTCTGCTCTTCCTTTGTTTTCTTGTTCCCATGAACATTGAACTGCAAAAATCTGATTCTCAGCTTCAATTAAAGTCTCATGCACTTCCTGCAGCTTAGCTTTGGTAAAGCTCGTTCCACTCCAATGCTTTATCAGCAATTTTGGCCACTTTCTTTTTGTCACGAATGATGTGCAAACGACTAGTTTTTATTTCCTCCAAGGCAAACATAATGGACTTCATTTCATCTATGGAAATGCAACATACAACTCCTCTTGGCACTTCATAAATCAGATTTTCAACATGCTGATGAACTCCATCAAGTTTTGACAAAACTTGAATTCCACTTTTTGGAGTTTGTGATCTTGAACTGCAATCTTCATAAACTGGCAGAGATGTTGTAGCACAACTTTGATGGATGAAGATTTCAAAAATGGTTTGAGCTGTATTCCTCAACTTGTCTCGCATGTGATGAACACTCTTTGTCATTCCATCAATAGTACCTTTTGTTAATGATTTCATTCAGGTTCGTGATGAATACTTCAGGTAATAAAGAGATAAATTTAAATATAGCACTAGATGCTATTCAAATTTATATACTTGATAGTCGAATTAAATCAAGAGGCCGACTTTTTGATTAAATATAAATAAATTAAATAAAAGACATTCTAATATGGGCCGACCTTTCTTCATATTTGCGCCTCTACACCAAGGGTCGTGTTTTTCTCAAGAGGCCGACCTCCCTCTTGTGAAGAGGTGCAATTCTATTGGAATGCATATATATATATATATATATATGTTTTCCTCATTCATATTTGATTATCAAGTCAATCAAGTTTTTAAGAGCAGATCAAATCTGGACAAGTTCGTAGTTGAGTAAAGGAGTTTGATCTGATCAGCAGATCGTCATTTTATATTGTATTTGTCTCTGCATCTAGGAGAGGTGCGAATCACTCATTGTATTAAATTCAGCATTGTGTTAGCCTGAGTTGTAAGCAGATTGCTGCTCTTGAATTCATCAATATATAAGAGATATATTGGCTGGATTTTTCTCCCTCAAGTTGGAGGGTTTTCCCAGGGTATCTTGCTGTGTTAATTGTCTTATGAGTTGCATTTTCTGATTGCTTTCATTCCTGATCCTATAATTTACATGTTATCAGAGCAAGTTTGAGGAGAGATTGTGATCAGATCTGTATTTACACCAGTACTCTATTCTCTTATTTATATTTAGTTGTCTATCTCTACCCTAGTCAAGATGGTGAATGGTTTGAAGATTGAGGATAGACTCGAGGGAGCATCCAACTATACCTCATGGAGGTTTAGAATCATGCTCACTTTAGAAGAGAATGATTTGGCTGAGTTTGTGGAGACCAAAGTCCCCGAACAGAAAGAGGAAGAAGGGAAGTTGCAATGGAGGAAGAAAGATATCAAGGTGATGAAGTTGTTGGTTGATTCCGTCAAAGACCATATTGTTCCGATTGTCTCCAAGTTGAAGATGGCAAGGGATATGTTCAAAACATTGGAAGAGATGTACGAAATTAACAACACGAGCCGGGCACTTGGACTAAAGCAACAAATACATCATGTGAAGATGTTGAAAGGAGAAATAGTGATTGCTTATTTCATGAGGATTTCAGAATTGAGAGATCAGCTCTCAACAATTGGTCATGTGATTGATGATAAAGATTTGGCGATGCTTGCTCTCAATGGTCTTCCACTATCATGGGAGTCCTACATTCAGGGAATTAGTGCAAGGTCTAAACTTCCTAAGTTTGATCGCCTAAGGGCCGATTGTATTCAAGAAGAAACAAGGTTGGTGGCTAGAGGCGTTGGTCAAAGTTCAAAGAATGAAGATTTCATGTTCTCGCCTCCCATGCTTCGAAGAAGAAAGGAAAAGATGGGAAGAAAAGGTTCTTCAAGAGGAATCGAGATAAGGGAAATGATGATACACCCGCCTTCAAGAAGAAGAGAGACATGTCCAAGATTCAATACTTTAGGTGTGATAAGTTTGGCCACTTTGCTAAGCATTGTCCTACAAGACCCAAGCAACAAGCCACCGTTGCAAATGTTGATGATGCTTCTCCGCAGAAGGATACATGTGAATACTTGTTCTAATCGGCATTGTCAAGCAATGTACCTACGGACACCAACACCTGGCTAATTGATAGTGGTGCTTCTTGACACATCACAGGTTTTAAGGAGCACTTATTAAGCTTGGTGGAGAAAGAGTCTTCCGAACAAGTCATTATCAGAGATGATGCAAGCTACTCTGTGAAAGGGATTGGGACCTCTACTCTTCATTTGGATTCCGGCTTCACACTTTAGTTGAGCAATGTTCTTTATGTTCCAGGAATCAAGCGCAATCTCATTTCAATTTCAGCCCTAGAAGATAAAGGATATCAAGTTGCCTTCTCCAAAGGCAAAGTACCTATGTGGATGGAGAATTCTAGCTTCAAAGATTCTCAAGTAATTGGGGTTAGACATGAAAGTCTCTACAGGCTGTGTACGCATCCACTGCAGGCATTAGTTCATGATTCTTCAAGCTTATGTGATCTGTGGCATCGAAGATTGGCTCACCTACACTTCTGAGCCTTACCTATCATGGAGAAGATGGTCATGGGTCTTCCGAAGTTCAACCAGGAGCATGAAGGAACTTGCAAAGGTTGTGCATTGGGTAAGAATACAAAAGCCCCTTTTCATAGTAGAGAAAATAGATCTAAGTGTATTTTAGACCTTATTCATTGAGATTTATGTGGACCTATGTCTGTTCCATCTTCGAGTGGATTCCTGTATTATGTTTTGTTTATTGATGACCACTCTAGGAAGACTTGAATTTATTTTTTGAAAACTAAAGAGTCTAAGGAAGTGTTAGGAAGGTTTAAGGAGTTCAAAGCCTTAGTAGAAAATCTTTTTGATAAAAGAATCAAGGTCCTTAGATCTGATAATGGTGGAGAATACACCTCTAGTAGCTTTCAGAATTTTTGTGTTGATGCAGGGATTAAGAGGGAGTTTTGTGTTCCCTATAATCCTGAACAGAATGGTGTTGCAGAAAGAAAGAACAAAACGATAGTGGAAGCTGCAAAAGCCATGATGCATGACCAAGATCTACAAACCTTCTTATGGGCAGAAGCTTACTGCAGGTTTTGTGCAAAATAGAAGCCCTCACAAGATATTGGAGAATATGACTCCAGAAGAAGCCTTTACAGGAAAGAAACCTGAAGTTAGTCATTTAAGGATCTTTGGATGTCTTGTTTATATTCATATTCCAAAGGAAAAGAGAACAAAGTTGAAGCCTTCTGGCAAGAAGGGAATTTTTGTGGGCTACAATGAGACATCAAAAGCCTACAGGATATACATTCCAGGACAAAAGTTGATCAAGATCAGTAGGGATGTCACATTCGAGGAAGATGTAGCATTCAGGAGATCTAGGGGCACTCATATGGAGATTGATCAGACTCCTAAGATTTAGAGGGAGACCTTTGAGGCAAAAGAAGATATTGATCCTATTGAACCATTAGAACCTACTGATGGGCCTACTGACATTGTATGTAGGAGAAAAAGACCTCTATGGGCCAGACGTACTATGCAAGAGGCTGAAAGTTTTGCAGCTCCTAAAGGTACATTCAAAGAAAGTAAGAGGCCACATAAGTTCTCTAGTTATGTTGCCTTGATGAGTCAAATTATTGAATCTGAGCCTTCTAATGTGGAGGAAGCCTCCAGTTATCAGGTTTGGAGAGATGCTATGTCCAAGGAGTACCAATCAATCCTAAAAAATGATATTTGGGACATTGTTCCTAGACCCGAGGGCAAATCTGTGGTATCTTCGAAATGGCTCTTCAAAATCAACCATGTTGCAGATGGAGGATTGAGAAGTACAAGGCAAGATTCGTGGCGTGTGGTTTTTCACAAAAAGAGGGAATTGATTATGAAGAAACATTTGCTCCTATTGCTCGCTATACTTATGTTAGAACCATCATTGCTATTGCCGCATCTAGAGGATGGAAGATTCACCAGATGGATGTGAAGACAACATTTCTGAATAGTGTGATTGAGGAAGAAGTTTATATTGAGCAACCTGATAGATTTGAGGTTCATGGGAAGGAGTCTCATGTTTGCAAGCTGAAGAAGGCCCTGTATGGTATTAAGAAGGCTCCCCGTGCATGGTACGAAAGGATTGATCGTTACCTATTGAGTTTAGTGTCATGTCCCCAAAATTGTAACATATTGAAAAATGCAAATAAATAAATAAATAATAATCACAAAACACATTTTAGCGATTTATTAATATACTAAGTAAATAAATATCAAAATATGCAAATATAATAGCAACCTAAATATTATTATTTTAATTATAATGATCATATATAATATTATACTTATAATACATTTATTATAATAAATAAGATAGTTAATATAATAATAAGAATTCACAAGAAAATAATATTATTTAAATGAGACTAAGCCTTTGTTAAATAAACAAATAATAATCCTAAACTTAAAGGCACCGATTCTAGAGGCATATTAATTATTGTAAACAACAGCGATCAAACTTGTGGAAAGGTAGCAACTAATAGTGGGGAGAGGCAGCGATTAACAAAGGGGCATCATAATGATTAAAAGCTACCTCCCTATGAATAGACGTATCCCTTCTTGGGGATATAAAATTAATTAAATGGGTCTGGGTAAAACAGCATGGGAGGGGAAAAATAAAATAAGAACTCTGCATTATATGTCTGGTATAACAGCGAAAACATATGGGATATAGACTAACAGATTTTTGAAGGGAATAATATGATTCGGGAGTCAAGATTGAGGGAATTAGTATAGTATTCAATTGGATAAATTATATTGGAGCTGTAAGTTTAATATTATTATAAATATAAATATATATCATGTGGAATATATATATATATGCATGCCCAAGTATTTATCGTAAAATGAAATCAATTAGAAATATATATATATATTATATATATGATCATGTAATAATGATGCTTGTAGCAATTATTGAGCCTTATAAGTAATTACGATCTTAATATAAAAATGAATACATTAATATTTATTTATATATGTTTTTATCCTATGATCAATCAAATGTAAGATTGAAGGAAGGTGATTAAGGAATAAAGAGTCATGGCCAGACACAGCAGTTCAGGTGATGTACTCACTTAGGAATAATATTTAGCATATTTTGAATATAAGAAACATATATTGCTAATCTGATTATTGGTGTAATGCTTTCTTTAGTATTATCATGATGATAATGATGTTTATATTAACTTAAAGAATCAGTAATAAATACAAATGTCTTTGATTGCTAAAAGATTGTCTTTTGAGTGTTTGCAAGCCTACTAGGGAGGAAGGGCCTGAGAAAGGTGGTGCCTAAAAACCCCACTTAACAATCTGCTATGGCCATGGAGGGGTGGGGGTCGCACTTAACAATCTGTTGCGGCCATGGAGGGGTGGTAGGCTTGGAACCACTTATAAGCTACGCTAGCTTCCCCCTAGGTTGAGTATCTTTTGAGGTGATGGCACAAGTAGAGAAAGCAAGTACAAGTGTTTCCTCTAAGCACCACTCCGAGATGTTCATGTCGGTCGGGGCCAAGGGGTGGGTTATCCTGATAGGACGCTTGTGCTCTTGGGCTTAGATGGATAGCTTTGGGCGACTCTACCCATGCCACTCATCATATGTCTTTATTATTGATTTGTGATTATATTTATATTTGGATATCTAGATATTAATGCTAACAAATATATGTATATGTGGAAATATTAAATGCAGACTTCAATCCAAGATTACTTAGTCAAAGAGAACATTCGTTTGAAAAAGAAGAAACCCTAAACCTGATCAACAAGCGAATTCTAGGGAAAAGTCGGGTAAGGGACATTACATTTAGGCTTCTTGAAGAACGATGTTGACTCTAATTTGTACTTTAAGGTAATAAATGGTGAAGCCTTGATTTTGGTTCTGTATGTTGATGATTTGATTATCACTGGAGAAGAACATCTGATTCTAAAATGTAAGGAGTTAGCTTTTGAATTTGAGATGAAGAATCTTGGCCTCATGCATTACTTTCTTGGCTTAGAAGTTTGGCAAAAATCAAATGAAATGATTCTAAGTCAAGGCAAGTATACTATTGATATTTTGAAAAGGTTTGGTATGATTGATTGCAAACCTATGTCTACACCCATGGAGACAAATTTGCATAAGTTAAAAGAGGCTGCAGCCAGTTTAGACTTGGTGGATCCTACTATGTACAGATAACTGATTGGGTCCTTGATCTAGTTAACACTAGGCCAAATATCTTGTTGTACTCAAACCAAATTTTTTGCTTCATTAAAGCATTTTGCTTAAAATGTTCTAAACCTTGTAAAAGTGGGGTCAAAACTTAGTTTTTGGGCAAATCAAGTGTGGGATTTTAGTCAGTATGATGCCAGGAAGATATTGGCAAAATTTGAGAATTAGGGTTTTCAGACCCCGTTTTTAGGTCAAAACCCTAAAAAATAGGAACTTGTCAGAATTGGCTGAAATTAATTTTGATTGGCTTATTTCACATTACGATCACAGTGGTGAAGTCAGTTTCAGTTAAAAGTCAGTTTAAGCCTGGTGGGTAGTTTTCAAAATTTCAAGAGAAAAGTTAGGACCTTTGAGGTCGTTAATGGCAGTTGGCCAATACCAGGTATCAAAATCTAAACTTGAAACTCAAAGCAGAACATTCTATGGTGAAAGATGCTGAAATATATACTTTTTGATGGAGAGGATATTCAGATTGACAAAAAGTACAAAAATATTCCAAGTCTGGAAACATTTTTTCACTATATAACGTAGTAGACACTTGTGCAATCAACGTGCAAATCAACTTTACAGTGTCCGTACATGTGAAAATGATGAAGTATATTCATACACACACCTCGACAGTCACAACACTTCAAGGTGGTCAACCTCAATAGCGGATACAGTGTTTGCAAAACACAAAATGGTGGAAATCGGTGAGTTCAGAGCAAATCAGCGCCCCTATAGCCCAAGGGCGCCCTTCCATTTGAAGGTCAAGATTTGATTGCTTTGGATGGAGAATACATTCATTGTGTTCAGTTTTCAGTCAGCTTTCCAACTAGCTATGGAGCAAGGTCATCTGAATTGCGAAACTCTGGCAAATGAAGGCGGAAGCAGACGCTACAAAGGATGTATTCCACATGGAGACAATCTAGAAATATAGATCTGTGCCCCTGTAGCCCAAGGGTGCCCTTCTTTTTGAAGGCCCAAATCTGGATGCATGTGTCTGCTAATGGATTCAGTCTTTGCAGAATCAGTTTGGCTTTTCAACGAGCTATCAAGCGGAAGCATGTTCAGTGCAGAACTCCAGCTATCAGCGTTAGAAGTAGAGATTGCAAGCAGGATACATATGAACAAAGATTGCTAGTAGATGGTTTGAGCGCCCCTGTAGCCCAGGGGCGGCCTTGAATATGACTTGTCAAATGGATGAGTTTGCAGATAGGGTCTTCTTGAGATCTTTTCCAATGCAATCCTACTTCGTAATGCACCCATTCACAAGACGGTCCGGCATTCTAAGTGACTGCGACAGAGGTTCTACTGAGCACGTAAAATGGAGGATGGTGAAGCGTAGCTACACAAAGCTGCACATCTATAGGCTAGGGGCGCCTAGCCTTTAGGCCTGTTAGATAGGGTTATTTGCAATTGCAATCTTCACAAGACTTGTGTGCAATTACTCCAGCTCTCCAACGAGTCCAGTCGTCAGCCTCCGGGATTTGGCGAACGCTTGTACGTGCGAGATCAAGATGACGATGCTGTAAAGTGAAAGTGACTGGAGACAACCAGAAAATGGCTAAGTATGGCAAGTACACCTCCTTCAAAAAGGCGCCCTTCTCTTTGAGGCCTTAGAAGCAGTTTTCTCGCTTCGTCACCTCTAGAGACATCTCTTGTAAGTTGATCCAACTATGCAGAGAGATAGTCGACACGCATATCGGAGCATTCCAGCTCCCGATATCAAGGGTCAAAGAATGGTGTTGAGATGAAAGTCACACTTTTTTCAAAATGGTATTTGTGCTATCACAGAATAGGGGCGCCCATCCTTTTGGGGTTTCTCTGAAATATTCCGAGCCAAATTTTTCAAATTTTCAATAGCAGTAAGCAAAGTAACACACATCCGTTAGGGTTAGCACTTAAACCAAAACGATGCGGAATTCAACTCTAACCAAGAATGCGTCGGATGACGACGAGCATATGGTCAGAGGATCTCAAAGCAATGCTGAATAAATAACTCTAACCAAAAATGCGCCGAATGACGACGAGCATATGGTCAGAGGATCCCTATCTTCTATTATGCTGAAAGTAAACTCAACAACCAGAATGTGCTTTCAAACCCGGAGTGGGAATGGAGCTACCATAGGGTGGAGATGTAAGATATTACAATGCAAATCAAAGTAAATAGGCGGCAAGCCAGCCTCTTCCACTTATCCAGCGGGTATTACAATGAAATAAGAGAGAAAAAGTAAGATTGTTGACAGTACTACTGTTCAGCTTACAATAATTAGAGATTTGTCTGCCAAATACATAGCATAAGAAAGTCTAACCATGCTGCAATATAGTATAATGTCTCCTCAATGATCCCAAAGACTTTCAACCCAAACCCAACTCAAAAGATGGACTTTACGCAAGCTGATATGATAGAACAACAACTTAATATGCATAACCAGCAACTCTAGAATCCACTAAAATGCTCACAACTCACTCAATACTTGCCAGAATGACATGAGACTTGATGCAAACGAAAGCTAGGTTGATGACAATGAAGACTAGACAAAGAAACAACTGAAAAATTGAAGTATTTTTTTTTCTAAACACTTGCCAGGCAAAACAGAATGGTACAGCCTCAAGAAATGTTCTACCAACAAGATAAAATCCAAGACACCTCTAAAAAATCTGCAACTTGGCATAGAGGGGCGCCCAAGGCTAGTAAATGCATGGGTAAACTACCCAGAACCAAAATAAATTCGTAGAAAAACTTATGAGTATAAACTTCAATCTGCAATACAAAAATCAGCAACTCCAGATTTGATTAAAATGCAAGAAACCGAACTACAAATGCAAAACAACTTCTACAATGCAAAATCTCACTACAAATCTCACTCGACTACAATCTAACTCTCCACTAGTTGTTGTCTTTCAAGCAAGAAGTCGAGCCAAGGCTAGGAGGCATTCATTCCTCGAAGCAATCCAGCACCATTTCGGCAGCATAACAATATTCCAAACATAAGATGAGAAATGAAGACCCAAGGCTCCCTTTTTATAATTTTGAGAAGACCCTCCAGAAGCTTCCAGAAGGTGCGCCCTAACTTCAAGATGCTTTTAGGGTTTTGACCCAGTCTTCCTTCAAAATGGCGTCCCTTTTCATGAAGGCAAATTTTCTTTAATTTAAAATCATCTTTTCTCCAAAAGTTGGCATCCATTTTCCCTTGAGCAATTATTGACTTTTAGAAATATAAAAATATTTCCTTCATGAGAAAATACCCCTCAAGGTCCCCTTCTTTAAAACAACTTTTAAGTTATATCACTAGGCCAAGGGGTATTTATAAAATAAAACATTTTGACTTAAAATAACTTATTTCTCCAAAATGAACCCCTTAAGCCAAAAATGAGAATTACCCAATGAACTGCCAGAAGAGGAAAGTTGACTGAGCTGGTGCTGACTGGACCACTGCTAAATATAGAATTTACTAAAAATAGTAAATTCAAGAAGTTGGTTGGAATGTAATGCATACGACACCATTCTGAAGCCTTCTGAAAACCCAAAAAGAGTCCGCAATCCAAACTCCCAAACTTTGAGATGTAGCCGTCATAACTTACTAAAAATAGTAAGTTCGGAAAGGTTGCCTGAAGCCGTTGCAAGTCATACCTCTGCGAAGCTCTCTGAAAACCCAGAAGGAATCCAGAATCCAAACATCCAAACTCCAACAAACAAAACCTTGAATCTTCAACAGAACCCATCGAACAGCCGGAAACCCTAATTCTGCCACTGACTTGTCGACAGCACACTGGGAATAGGTTACCAAACACTGAAAAATGAAGTGCTAAAAACGGGGACATTACATAGTCGGTGCGCAAATCGGAGCATTCCAGCTCCCGGTATCAAGGGTCAAAGAATGGTGTTGAGATGAAAGTCACACTTTTGTCAAAATGGTATTTGTGCTATCACAGAATAGGGGCGCCCATCCTTTTGGGGTTCCTGATTCAGTTTGCAGATACCTTACATAAAGTCGTTGGATGCAGAGTACTTTCTAGTCACACAATGAACTTACTATTCAGTCAGCAAGGTTCATCATTCACCGTCAGTGGCAGTTTGAAGCATCAGAAGGCAATACGAAGAAATGGCTAAGTTTGGAATCAGTGCATCAATTTAATCAGAGGCGCCTAATTTTCTAAGGTGTTAGATGTTGATTTTAGCAGTTGCAGCTCCCAACAGACATTTCATCCTTGTCATACAGGCTTCGTCGTGGATATCTCAGATTAGTCGCACGATCATTCGATCACTTGAAAAACAGAGCTGAACATGGTCAGTTGTAACTTTGCAGTCAGCTATAAAGTAGGCGATTTTCAAAAATCTCATAACTCTTGCAGATGGATGCCTAGAAGGTCAAATTTCGGCTTTCTAAAACCAATGAAGTTTGCTAGGCACATTCAGATGCTATTTTTAGCAAAATAATTAAAATAATATTTTTGCATGCAGAGCATTAAAAAGTGACGAATTTCTTCAAAGAGCTAAATATTGGTGCCTCCTTTTAGTTTGCATGTTTTAAATTAAATATTATTTTTATCTGAGACTCAAAGATAGTGGCAGTTCAGCTGGTGAAGGGCCAATCAAATTCTTCCTTCACAGTTAGGGTTTGAGCTTGCAGTCTTGCTTTTGTGGTACGATTTTGCTCTAGTTATGCAAGCATGGCATTCATCATTTCATTCATCCAGCTTGAGAGGTGAATTCTTTCCAGAGTTGGGCAAATTTCTTCAACAGTCAGTTGTGAAGGCATCAAAAATATTCTTTTGCAGGTACAAGTCCAGATTCATCAGCAAAATTCAAGGCAGAGTGGTGATTTTGACAGAAGAAGATAATAAATAAATAAAAACTAAAAAACATCTTTCTTCTTCTCTAAAATTCTTCCATCTTCTCATCTTAAATTCTCTCGAATGTTTGAAGAATTGGCATTTTTGGCAAAACAAATCATCTGGGTTGATTCAGAATTGTTTTCTCAGTAAAACCCATGTGCTAGAATTTTCAAGGAAAATTTGTTCCAGAGCATCAATTCTTGAGGCTTTGATTTTTTGAAGTGAAATTCCTTTGCATGGTGGAGTAGAAGTCGATATTTTTCGAATCTAACGTTGTGGGTTGTCTTAGAATTATCTTCTGGACAAAACCCATATCTCATATTTTCTTGGGAAAAATGTCCTCACAGCGCCTCAGATCTCAAGAGAAAACCTTTTGCATGCAGGCCTAAATCACATTTTTTTATCTTAGAATTTGATTCTACACAAAACCCACGTCTCAAAATTTTATGTGAAAATTGCCCTCCGACAAGCTATTTTTAGCCTCATTAGGAGAGATTTTTGGTTTTTTGAAGAAGTTGTCAGAATATAGCCATGTTCACAGTCAACAGACGAGTTTTTCAGGATGTAGTTCACGCAGAACGAATTCAAGACCAAGTCAGTCTTAATTCATGATTTCATCAGAAAAGCTGACATCGATTTGTATTAAGCGCATCGGAAAGGTTGACAAGCGTAGTCACTTAAGTTCACATGGTTTCATGCCTCGTATAGTTGATTGTCTTCCAAGGCCAATTTAGAGGGTTGATACCATTGGGTTTCTGCGTGTGCAGCAAGTCCATTTGCATTTCTCACAACCAAAGTGTTTGCAGTCAAACTTTGCAGTTTCATCATGCAACACTCTTCCATAAAGAAAAGCGTCAAAAACGTGAGAATCATCAAGCTGCAGAAGAGACAGTGGCCATCACTTCAGTTACAAAGCCGCCAGAGTTATTAGTCAGTGAAGTGCCAGTTTAAGTATGCAGAGATTTTCAGGTTTGCTTGAGTTACTGACAATTAGTGAATTGAGATTTGAGACATGTGACGACCTCTAGATGGTGATGCAGTCACTAACCTCGTGGAGGGGTTACTTGCTCGAGATTAGGGTCAGTGAACTTCAGTTCGGGGCATCTCACCTTTTCCAAGATAGACATTAGACACAAGAGTTAAACTCGATGCCTCTTTTTCGAGTTAACTCGTTGTTACACATTACATGCCATGTCTTTCTTGGAAACATCTTTGTATAGTTGGAGTTATTAGTTAGTTTTCATTTCAATGAGGACATGCATGTTGCACATGTCCATTTTGTTGAGTCTTGTTTCAGTTAACTGATATCTTTCCAGTTAACGGTGTAGTTTCATTCAATTAGGTTTAGAGAATAAGATCTTGCATGCACTACAGGGCTGTAGTTGACTCAAGGTGATTTTAGGGTTGTCTACACCTTTGATGTCTATAAATAAGAGCTTTCAGCTCATTTGTAATTAGCTTTTCTTGGTGATAGAGAATTGCTGCATTGTCGGCAACATGCCTATTCTCAAGATTGGTTCACCCTTGTAAATTAGAACTTTTGCTTTATAGCATACATGTTGCGCCTACCTTGCCTGTAGTATTGCTATTATTGTATCTGTTCAAGGAACTTTTACAGGAGATTAATATATGCTGTGCCCACCTTGCCTGTAATATTGTCTTTGTTGGATTTGTTCATGAGCGTTTCTTTTGATAATGAATTGTTATGCCACTCAGGTTCCATGCAATTACTATGATGAATGCTTGCCTTAGTTAGATATAGTGGCTAGTTCGATCGTAGATTGTACGGGTGTCTCGCCTATGCAATTTGTTGTCCTAATTGGCTATCTTTTGTGTTTTGTTATCAATAAGCCTATTCGAATTGAGCAAATAGTTGTGCCCCACCTTGCCTTCATGTTGAGAATTCGTACTTAAAACTTATCGTATGATGTGTGTGATAACAAGCTTATTCAACCAAGCGAATAGTTGTGCCCACCTTGCCTTCATGTTGCGAATCTGTACCCAGCTTATCGTATAAAAACCATTCCTGCTCCATTTCCTCACGCTCTGTTTTTTTGAGGAAACTGGATAGATTTAAAGAAGTTAGCTTAGTTGTAGTTAAATGATGTGCGAAACTAGAAAATCCTTAGCTGCAACATTCTAGGTTTTCTTAACCTTGTGCCTCTACTAGTTGAGAACAAAAGATAGGATTTAGTTTACTTTTCTTTTGCATGCATTCCAACACAACAAGGGAGCTTCCCCTCCTAATCTGAAGAGCACTCATTACGTAGTGTGCATAGTTGTCCGTACAAACTTACACTCCAGAGGTGTTAGTTTTTATGCCAACATATTTGTTATGCTGTGAGTTCACTTAGTCAGTTCATGTGTGAACCAAGATAGATACATCTTGTTGCACCTAAACATATCCTAAGATACTTGAGTGGCACAGTTGGATATGGATTGAAATATTCTTCAGGTGTGGATTTGGAGCTACATGGCTTTACTGATTCTAATTGGGCAGGGTGTGTCACAGATCGGAAGAGTACCTCTCGTTGTTGATTCAGTTTGGGTTTTGCTATGATATCTTGGTGCAGTAGGAAGCAGTCATCTGTAGCATTGAGTACAACAGAGGCAGAGTACATTGCAGCTTGTATGGCAACTCGGGAAGCAGTGTGGCTTCATAAGCTCCTTGGAGGATTGCTTGGACAATCAATGGAGCCTACTATCATTCATTGTGATAACTAGAGTTATGTGAAGCTTTCTGTCAATCCTATGTTTCATGACAGAACCAAGCATGTTGAGATCAAGTATCACTATATTAGAGATATGGTATTGCGAAAGGCTATACAGCTAAGGTATATCAGCACTTATGAACAGAACGCAAATATTCTCACCAAGCCTCTCTCCAGAATCAAGTTTGTGTACTTTCGAGATAAGCTTGGTATGGTGGAAAATCCAGCCTTAACTGAGAAAGAGTCTCAGCATTAGTGAGCCTGTTTAATGAGTTCTCTATGAGAGAAGTTGGAGGTGAAATCCCTTGTTAATGCATTTCTCTGAGATTTGAGGTGAAAGCCCTTGTTTCCACTCTTTGAGAGAGTCATGGTGGATGTCATGTGTGTGACTCCATGACAACATCGCATGAGAGAATCCGTGATGATTTCTTGTACTTGTGTTTCACCCTCTAGGAGAGCCATGGTGAAAGTCATGTTGAGGTGACAACATCACGCAAGTGATGAACACTTGTACATACCATACATGGTTGTAGCCATTATGGTTGATATCATGTTGAGGTGATATCTGATATCACAATGAGGTGATATCTTTCTTTTTCACCTATGGGTGCAGCCATTGTGGTAGCTTTCACAATGAGGTGATAAGCTCTTTTCATGGATTGAGCCATGTTGATTAACATCACTATGAGGTGATACATTTTGTACAGCTAAAAGTATTCCTCCCTATCTGAGAGGGAGTGTTAATGATATCATTCAGATTCGTGATGAATACTTCAGGCAATAAAGAGATAAATTTAAATATAGCACTAGATGCTATTCAAATTTATATACTTGATAGTTGAATTAAATCAAGAGGCCGACTCCTTGATTAAATATAAATAAAAGACATTTTAATACGGGCCGACCTTTCTTGATATTCGCGCCTCTACACCACGGGTCGTGTTTTTCTCAAGAGACCGACCTCCCTCTTGTGAAGAGGTGCAATTCTATTGGAATGCATATATATATATGTTTTCCTCATTCATATTTGATTATCAAGTCAATCAAGTTCTTAAGAGCAGATCAAATCTGGAGAAGTTCGTAGTTGAGTAAAGGAGTTTGATCTGATCAGCAGATCATCATTTTATATTGTATTTGTCTCTGCATCTAGGAGAGGTGTGAATCACTCATTGTATTAAATTCGGCATTGTGTTAGCCTGAGTTGTAAGCAGATTGCTGCTCTTGAATTCATCAATATATAAGAGATATATTGGCTGGGTTTTTCTCCCTCAAGTTGGAGGGTTTTCCTAGGGTATCTTGTTGTGTTAATTGTCTTATGAGTTGCATTTTCTGATTGCTTTCATTTCTGATCCTAAAATTTACACCTTCCAATTCCTTAGCTTTTTGCCTTAGCTTGTTTTCAGGTGAAGAGAAATCTGCCTTATGACTACTAGAAGTTTCTCCTTCTAGGTTGTCTTCTACACATGATTCAAAGGAGTTGGTCAAATCAACTTTGTAATGGGAAGAGACTTCATCTCCTCTTTCTCTTCCTCCTCTTTAGCTTGATTTTCAAACCAACATTCTCCAGAACTGTGAAGTAGCAAGTCACTGGTTGAACAAGTATCTTCTTCTAACTGAACTACTCCTTCATTTGGATCTGCACTTGGGGCTTCTTTAGTCACATTACATTCTTCTATAGAATGTCTGGATTTTTCATGTGTTTCAAGAATTGTTGTGGGCATATGGCTTTCTTCTGTTGAATGCATGGACGAGAGAAAATCTATAGATACCCCTTGAACTATTGCTATGAATTCAAAGTGATTCCAACTTCATTCTTCTCTTCAGCTTCAAAAATCTCCTCTTTGTTTTCAACAATCTTCTTCATAAGTGGTTTCAACTATTCTTCACATTGTCTGGAAATTTCATTAACTAACAAATCAGCAGTGGAAGAAATCTTCTTTTCACGTCCGTAAGCATTCTTGAGAAGGGATTGACACTTTCAAGAAAAGAAACAACTTTGATGGTGTCCATTAGAACATTCTTAACAACTGCAAACACCCCCTCTTCTTGCTCACTCCAAGTCGAAGTGAAGAGATAATCAAACATATGGTAAATCTGATTTTCCATCCCCAATTCTATCAAAAGGATGCAAGTTTTTACTTTTGAAAATATCTTTAGGACAACAGCTCTTCTTGGAAACAAAACACTCCCAGTTTCATCCATATCTTGAAAACTCTCCACAATCATACTTAATATGGTCTTCATAGTTTCTTCATCATAGGGCAATTGTGGTTCCACAATTCTTATCACTTCCATGAAACAGGAAGAAATCGGCAATTTAGTTTCTTCATTTGGATGCATCAACCAATAGGGCTGATTCAAAACATTAACTGTAGGAGTTAATGGCAACTGCATTTCCTTTGAAAGTGATGGCTTCACTTGTCTCAAACATTGTTCTAACAAATGAAGAATATTCTGTTCACTTTCCCTTGACTGAAATTCTTTGCCAAGTCTCTTTCCAACCAAAAAGAGAGTCTCTGCCAACTTCCTCTCTTCTTCATTAGCCATACCTTAACTTGACAAGACAAGGTTTCGCAAAACTTCTGAAAAGTTGTCAACTTCAAATACTTCTGAAACTGAAACTAAACTCTTTTGCTTTCTGATGTAGTATCAGTCTTCTCTGACTCTCATCTGATAACTAAAGCGCTGAAACTCATAGGATTGTAGGAAAACAGGCTCTAATACCACTATAAAATGCCCTCTCAATTTTTTCTTGATTTTAACACCAATTATAATTCAACACGCACCCGTTAAGGTTAGCTCCAAAACCAAAATGATGCGGAATAGTAACTCTAACCAAGAATGCACCCTAAGACCCGATGAGGGAGGAGGAGCAAGCATATGGTCAGAGGATCCCTAGGATCTAAATAACTCAATAACTGAAATTGAATGCAACTGAAGAAAACTCAACGCCAAGAATGTTCACCAAGATCCCTGGAAGGCGAGGTGATAGCATATGGCGGAGTACTTATTACAAAACTGAAATGAACTTAGGTGGATAACTAGCCATGAGAGATTTTCCACACTTCCACTAAAACAGTGGGGGGAATGAAATTACAAATAAACAATTCGTCTGTTGCGGTAGGCATCCACTCAGGAGTGGGGATTCACCACTTGACAGTGGGTACAAGAGAGCTTAAACAATTCGTTTCTCCACACTGACGATATACCATCCAAGGATACTTAATGTGGAATTAAAGAAATAAATGCAACAATAATAGACTGGAACAGTACTACTGTTTACAGTTGTACAATATGGAAAAGAGCTGCAAATTACATGAATATTACAATAACTTTCAAGCACAAAGATACTGGATGATTCCACAGTAGATATCTACTAAACTTGATAAAGAAAAGACTAGAAATTCAAACTGAAACAAGTCTGATATAAAATCTGCAATTCTGGAAATGAATTCCAGCAACTGCAAACTCGCTTAAATGCTCATAACTTCACCAAATTACCTCTGAATTGACTGAAATATTTTGCAAAGGCTCTCTAAGAGTATGGCGCCCAAGAACAAATCAGAAAACAACATCAAATCCTCCTCATTTATTTGCCCCAAATCCAAATGTGCTTTAAAGAGGGTATGACCTGGCTAGAAGGGCGATTTTGCTCTTAAAAATCAGGTTCTTTGAAATTAAATCTCAGTTTTCATGGAAAGGGTCGCCCATGGTCAACAATCACATAGCGCAAATGCCCAGAATGAAATAAAATTTATTCACAAAGCTGCTAACAAAATTCGATTTCAGCTGTATGTGAACCAACAACATTAAAACTGGAAATTCTCACCAATATCTTCACTTTGATGCACAATATGCACTTTTGGATAAAGCACACTTTCAAACATCCTTCTAGGGTACCATAGTTTCAGGCTCGAAGAATGGAGAAAACTTGCTAACCTTTCCTTTAGCCGGATTCTGAAATTAATTCAGCAGCATAACTTTACAACATTTTCCATGATAATAAATGAGAGAGCAAAGGCCTTCTTTTATATGTTTTGAGGTGACCCTTCAACTTCTCCATAAAAAACTCCCTTTCTTGCTCTTGAAATTATTTTAATTTTAAAATATTTCTTCCCTCTTATTTTGGAGCCGAAACTTTAGGGAGATAATAAACTTTTAATAAAATAATAACCATCTCCAAAGTGGCATCCTATCCTTAAAATAATTAACTGAATTTTTAAATAAATCATTTATTCACAAATGCACCTCAGAAAGCCAAATTAGGGAAAACTCAACTACTCCGCTCAAAGTGAAAAGCTTACTGTGTTGCTACCAACTGGAGTCTTGCTAAAAATAGAACTTACTAAAAATAGTAAATTCTGAAAAGTTGTTCCGCTCACTTTGCATGTCATACCATTGCGAAGCTCTCAGAAAACCCAGAAAGAATCCGCCCTCCAAATCTCAAAACTCCAATGCGCTGGCAAAAAATAGCAAGTTCCGAAAAATGTTGTCTGATGGAGATGCATTTCACACCATTCTGAAGCTCTCCAAAAACCCAGAAAACATCACCGGATATGCATCAGAAACTCATACATGCAAACCCTCAAAACTACTCTAGAATTCCAATAGAATAGGAAACCCTAATTTTACCTCTGACAAGCCTACGGGCTTCCAGAAATAGGCTAACAAGGATTGAAGGAAGAATGGCAAAAATGGGGACATTACAAAGTAAATCTTCTAATCAAATTAATTCTATTTGTAAGATACTTAGTTATTGGATTGAAAATCTATCTATTCTGGCACTTTGCCTCTCTTTTAGTTTATTACTTTCTAGCCCTTTCCATCTGAAGGTAGGATTGTAGGTCCCAGTATTTCTGCAAGTCCAACAAAGGGGAAATTTATTTTTCTTCAAGACTGAGAAATTATTCACACGGATATTTTTCCAATTTGGAAATCTAATCACCAATGGTATCTGCAGCAATCTTTCCTTCAAAGATTTCATGTCGAAATTTACTAGGACTTAAAAGGGAGCAGGACTACCAAATGTTCGTGGCTTGGGGCATTTTGGAGCATCTGCTCAAATTGGCTATCATCTCTTTTTGTTGTCATTGTAGAGCTGCCATAATCATCTTGAAAGGATCTGGGGAGTTAGTAGCTCATTCTTTTGTACCTACATGTAATCACTTGAGCCTATCAAAAAGATATTTTGATGATCTTTCATCTTCAACCTTACTTTTTGATATCTTGACTGCATTTGATAGTAAATCTAGAAAAATAGGCTTTGACACCACTGATATGAATTAAGTTGGTAATGTAGGGACAAATACACTAGTTGTTTAACTTAATGTATTATAAGTAGCAGTTGAATGGAAATTCTGTAGGAGAAATGTTTGCCTTCTACACTGCCTTCATGCTCCGTATTCAACTATTATATAGCTTTACAATACAAAACTGAAAAATTACTAAAAATAGTTATTTAGGCTCTTTTGTGGGAACTAAAGAGTCATCATACTTGGTAATGACCTGTGTCCCTGGAAGTCAAAATTGTTTGAAAATTGAAAAATGTTTGTTGGGGTCATAACTTGGAGCCCATAACTCAAATTGAAAGTTTGGATATGCATTGGAAAGCTTTGGTTACAGACTAATTCAAATTCCTCGAAGGACTGCTAAAGTAACCCATTAAGGCACCTAGGCAAGGCCTGATGGTCAAACTCCCCTATGGAGGGCCCTAGAAAAGTAAAATGATAAAACATAGAAAATATCAAAAAATAGATTTTTGGATTTTTAGATTTCAGTTTTAAATTGCCACCTGGATGACCCAAGTTGTTCTCCAAATCACAATTTACCTATAAATTTACTACCAAAATGCAAGGCTAGCTAGGAGTAAAATCAAAATAATACTTCCATGTGAAGGGTCCTGTTAGGAATTTCAATCCTCAAATATCATATTAGAAGTACTATGTCAATAGTCACGTTAAGGGTTAAGTGGTCAAAATTAGATCTTACTCATTTAAGGAGTTAGAGTGTAGCTAATAAGGTTGTAGCTTCCTCGTGTATATAAGTACAATTTCAATGTTGTAATTAAATGACTTCTAGATTTAGTAATTGTTTATTTCTCTCTCATTTCTCGTAGATTTAGTAATGACTGCATGTTTGTACTTCTAACTCTTAAGTTTTAAGGAACACTGGGCCTGCTAGTATAATGCTTGAATGTTGCTTTCTTTACTGACTAAAATAATTTAATATATGCAAATCTTCAGGCCTAATCTCAAAAGATAATACCTGCTGATCATACTGACACAAACCTGCATTGCAGGCAAACTGAGTCAGAACTTAGAACAGATATAAGACACTAAAACCAAAATGGTTAAGAATAGACTTCACATTCGAAGTAGATATTTCTAAAAACAGGATCTTGACAAAACTTTGAGATTCAGAGGGCAGGGGCTAGTATCATTTGATTTTCTGCTCAAGGAACTCAATCTGCAGATTCATGTTTTTCATTGCTATTTCAGAGCTGATAAAGAGTTCTCAATTTTTGTTGGAGATATCTGGAGGAAGTTCCCCCACAATTCGGAATGGAATGGCTTGTTGGTGGTTAATGGAATTCATATCAGCTCTGTTAGGATGAATCTCAGCTAGATTGGTATCATCTAAACATTGGTTAAACTTAATTATTTTGGGCAAATTTTGTACATTATCACATTTGTAGAATAGGATGAAGGCTTCATTGCACACTATAAGGCAAAACTGTGAGACTTTTTGGCATTTGTTTGCCTCCAGCTTCATTTATTTTTGTAATGAAATCAAATCTAGTAATCATTTGTGTGGCGCTGCTTGTGCCTTTAAGTATGATACTTTAATTGAGACACTGTGTTTGTCCTAAGTATTTTACAGCAGTTTTGATTGAATACTGGATCTAATTTTCTTTCATATGGTGTATATTAACAAAATACAGGTTTATGTCGATTTTATCATTTTTCAGGTTCTCAAGGGAATAAGCAAACTTTTGAGGTATAGGGAGCTGCAGCAAGCTGCATCTGCACCGGCAATACAGCGGAATATCAGATAAAGTAATTTATTGAGCTATACTCATTTTTTCTCTATACTTTGATTATTGAGTAATCATTGAAATTTTTTCGATAAAGTCATTCTAAATTATAGCCAGGGTGAAACAAATTTTTGGAGTTGTGCACGGATGAAACTTGGTATGTATTTCTGTAGTCATTCTGACTCCTTGGTCGTTGCTGGTGGATTGACTTTTGCAGATGCCCCCAAAGTCCACATTGAAAAATTGCAAATATAGAGAAATACATGCCCTGCTTATACTTTGGATGTTCTAATGGGTGGCAGGTCTACAATTGCATAATCCATGGTAAATTTGTAACTACTTTTGAGCCATCTGATTCAAAATCAAGGTCTCCAGCAAAATGCTTTGTACACCAATAAAGATGTAGCAACTGCACAACCTCCATAGTTTTACAGGAAGCATGCTTGAGTAAAATTCATAAATATGTAAAAGAGCATTAAGGAAAATACTGAATAGTTATTTATTGGTCAATTCAGGAAGGAGCTATTATTTCTTGTTCTACTTTAGCTTGGAAAATTCGCAGTATGAGTGTGTAAAATTCAATGTATGTAAAAGAGAATTACAGGAAATATTGAAGAGTAATTTGTCTAAACTCAATTTAAGAAACGAGCCGTTCTTTCTTGTTCTGTTTTTAAGCTTGGCACTTTTTTGGTGAGGTTATGGTCTTTAAAGCAGCATGGAGTAATTTTCAATCACATTCCTAGAATTTGCAGAAGGCATGAAATCTGTAACAAATTTGGATAAAGCAATTCTCGAGAGAAGATAAAGCCCTCCTTTTGTGGCATGGGAAGTAGTCCTTGTGTGGTTCTTAGGGTATTGAGTAAAGAGTATTAAAGCTACACATGCTTCATGGCACCCTTGTTAAGAGTTTCTTCAGCAATGCTAGGCTTAAGCCCTACTCAAACTAATGATGTTCACATAAAGCATTAACAAAGTCACAACATATTGGTGGATGGGCTACACAATCAAACCATTTTGGAGTTTCATACTTTGATTAGATGCTTTGGCAAGTTCTATCAGACAAATGGAGCACTTCTAGTTGATTGTGATTTGATGATCTACTAGACATGTTAGAAGTACTATTCTATGAGCCTAACTTTTGTTGCAAATGCGCAAGTGACTTCATGTCTGTACATATGTAGAGACCACGCTTTGTTGGATCCCACTTAGGATGGGATTTCCCATGGAGGAAGCTTGGGCTCCTATTATTCATATGTACTGGTTACATGGAAGTGTAATGTTGGGAAACAAGAAAATTCAGAATCTTCATTTGAAAATAAGAGTGACCATATATTTAAGAGGGGATTTTGTGAGGCTGCTAGAGAAGGAATTATAGTTTTTTCATACCTTTATAGAACTTTAGGATATCTTATGCCAAATGGCAACAATTCACTGGTTCAATTCTTTTTCTAATGTTGCCCACAATTTTAGAACATTATTTTTGTTCTCATTCTCCCAAACATTTGAAAGCCAAATTGTAATTATCATTTACCATGAGATAAGATTCTTGCAGAATGCTCCTATAATTTTTGAACAGCATCTACAAAGGAAAACTAGAAAATCTCCTCTATGCAATGATAACCTTAGAATCCATATTTACCACACCTACTAAAGCTTGTAACACACTATTAGGAGGCTTTGCACCTTGAAAATGGAAAGATGGTACCGTGCATGAAAGTAATGCTATTCTGTTATACTAAAATTTTGACCATGTTGTTTTAAAATTTTGAGTCCTCCAAATGTGTTGGTTAAATGATCTTATGGAAGATTTCCCAAATTTGAATCATTTTTGTAATGTCCTTTGATATGAAAGTTTAATTGAATCTTAGTTTTGTTCACTTAATAGATGAAGATTCATGCATCAAAATATTTGTGTTAATAGATGATTTAAGTGTTAAGTCGATTGTCTCAAAGTCTAAAAAGATCCTAAGTTTAAAAGGGTCTAAGCCAAAAAACCAAAACATCTTTGCAACTTTGTAGTTTTTTGCAAAATTGCACTAGAGGTTTGAAAGCTCAATTTACAATCATGGTAGAGAATCAAACTTTTCAAGCACTTGTGTACAATTTTTACAAAACTATGCAAGAGTTTCAAATGTTCATTTAACTAGCAAGGAATCAAACTTTCCATGTAGTTGTGTACTTTTTGCAAAATTGCATTGAAACTCTAGAAGTTTGGATTATATACTCTTGTGGGGGAAGGAACCCATGTGCAAGTTGGCAACATTTGTGAGCATTCGCCAATAACCTGAAACCTTGAGATTCATTAAAATGGTAGAGATCTAGAACTTTCTAGCATGTTTGCAACTTTTTGTTACCTTGCTCAAAACCTTTGGGCTCTTAACAAAAGCTCACCTACCACTATGCATTAATTGTTAAACATGCAAACTCTAAAATGCATCCCAAACCCTAATTTCACACACTATTAGCTTGCTTTATGAATCATTTTGTTAAAACTTAAAACACTCTCTCGAGCTTGTTGATTGTAATGTCCCTTACCCGATTTGCCCTAGAATTCACTTGTTGATTAGGTTTAGGGTTTCTTCTTTCCAAATGAATATTTTTTAATTAAGTAATCTTGATTTGAAATCTGCATTCACCATATTAACAACATTTCCACACACATATATTTGTTAGCATTAATATCTAGATATCTAAACTATAAGCATAATCATAAATGCAATTTAACAAGCAAGAGGAGTGCCATGGGTGAATCCGCCCTGAAGCCTTCAAATAAAGCTCAAGAGGTTGTCCATCACAATCCTTCTTGCCTAGTAGCTTAGTACCTGCGTACTCCACTCATGGCAACACCTCGAAGACACTCATCCTATTAGGGGGAGAGGAAATCACGGAATCCTTAAGTAGCCTAAGGTCTACCACCTCCTATTTGCCCAATCCCTAGTCAAGGGCCTAAGGGGCTACAAGGCCCAATCCCTTGTCTAGGGCCTAAGGGGCAGAAGCCTAGGTGGGACCCCCAACCTTCTATAACCCAATCCCTAGTCAAGGGCCTAAGGGGCTGCAAGGCCCAATCCCTTGTCTAGAGCCTAAGGGGCTGAAAGTGGGGTTTTTAGACAATCTACTTAAACCATGGTTCACCCTTCTTGATAGGATTACAAGCACAAAGAAGACAATATTTACACAACTAGCTATATTTGTATTCCTCTAAGATTTATTTCATGCCTATAATCAAATATATCTTCATTTATCAATGATTCTTTAAGTTCATCATTTCCTAAAATAATTCTCATTATGATAAGATTAAAGAAAGCATTATATCAATAATCAGATTAGCAATATCGATTTCTTATATTCAAAATATGCTAAATATTATTGCTAAGTGAGTACATCACCTAAGTTGCTATATCTCTCCATGTTTCCTTACTCACCTCCTTCAACCTTATACTGAATTGATCATAGGATGGGGACAATTCATAAATATACATAATTTGCTTATGTTTATATTAAAGAGTAATCATTGCTTGTAAGTATCATTATTGCATAATCGTGTATATATATATATTTTATTTTCCTTATATCCATTAGTATTTATATTTATATATATAATTATTCTTTCCTTATTTATATATATTCTTTATTCATTATAAAATTTATCTATATCTATGCATATATACTTGTATGCCTATTAAATAATATATATATATATTAAATGGCTTTATATTCCAATGCATAACAGTCATTGTTGATGTTGTTCTATTTCTCAATGTTTTTCCCTCTTCCTTATTTTCCTTCCTTCTATTTATACCATTCCAAGTAGGTGACTCATGGGGGGAATGTATTGTTTGGTGAAAGAGGTGACTTTTCATAAAATATATCCCTTTGTTAGATTTAATTGCTGCCTTTAAAGGCTTATTATCACAATAATATCTATTTTTGAAAATAATATTTTATTACTAATAATTATGATATTTCAGATTATATACTTATTTTATTATTTTATTTTGATGTTTTATTGAACATATTTTAGCATTAAAGTATAATAATAAAACCAATTTGCTAATATCCTATTATTATTTTATTCTAATGTATTACAATCTTTGATGTGTAATGATTATAATATTTATTTATTATTATTATTTTTGATATTAAGTTATTTAATACTAGAATGTAATAACAATAATTTGCCTATGTATTATTATTATATTGTTATTTCATATTTATATATTTTTATATTGAAATGGTACGCATTTATTTTATATTTAATATTAATATTGCTATTAAGTTTATTTATTAATTTATTTGTATTTTAACACTTGGTCTTTATGGTATTGCTATTTCAAAGACATGACAGGTTGATCTAGTTCTTCTCTGCCAGATTGCTCACCTACAAAAAAAATCCCACTTGAATTGCAAGACCCTTGATATTCTTGCGTCCTCATTTCTCCCATTTGGCGGATATTTTCCTTGGTGTTTCTCTTCCTAGTTTGGCATTTGGAGGTCTTGGTGGTTTGGTAAACTAGGAGTATGCTTGTTTCTTTGCTTTGGTAGTCTCTTTCTATTTGCACTTGAGTTTTAAATTTCTTATACACTTCAAAGGCTCAATAAGTCTTGGTGGGTGGGAAAATAGAATTTCCAAGCATCTTTGCAATATTTGCAACTACACTAGAGGTCTAAAATTGTGATTTTTTGTCTTAGTTGAGAATTGAAGATTTGTGGCAACTTTGTAGTTCTTTCAAAATTGCTTATGACCCCAAATATTGAAAGGCTTTGATTGGCAGGGAATTGGAATTCACATGCACCCTTGCAATTTTGCACAACTACCCACAAACTCTAGCTAAGGCATAAGGAGGTGAGAATTTTAGCTACTTGTAGAAAACTATTACACACTCAAAAAGTTGGTGACTCTTGTTTTATCGATTTCACTTTGCAAACAAGGTAGAAGCTCCTTTGTCTCTCTCAATAAATTTGGTGTCTATCACCCATTGAGAAAAAAAATGAGTTATGAATTCTAGGGGATCATTGTAATGTCTCGATGCAAAACTAACTTTAAACTTACTTCAAAACCTTTTCAAATGTTAACTTTGGGACAAATAATATCAAGTTTTAGTATTTAACTTAGATCTTATCTGTTGATGTTATAGCAGCTATGGTCTGCACTTCCTTCGCACAAATCACAAGAAGAAGCACATGAATTAAATGAAGTAGCCTTCGGCTATTTAATTCATGATTACAATATTTAGTAAATGCAAAAGGCCGACCTTTTATGGTTCGCATGCCTTAGTCATTACTTGGGTCGACCTTATTATAATTGTTATTTATTATGGTTCTTTTATGTGGGCCGACCTATCTTGAAGAGGCGCCACACTTGTATAAATACAAGGTCTTATTTGGCATTGTAACATATTCATTATTCAAGTCAAGTTCGCTATTAAGAGCAGAGCAGCAATTCGCAATTCCTTAGCATCAGTCCGATTTCAAGCAAGAATACATTCATTTGTATCTAGTGCATCTAAGAAAGGTGCGACTTTATTGTATCCATTGTTGGCCATTGTTGGGCCTAAGTTGTAAGCAGATTTATGTTCTTGTTCTACTTTATATAAGAGATTCATTTGTTGGGTTTTTCTCCCTCAAGAGGAGGGTTTTCCCAAGGTATCTTGTTGTGTTCATTGTCTTATATGTTGCAATATTATTAAGTGCTTTCATTGTTTAATATGATCTAAGAAACACTAACATTATCAAACTCATATTCAATCATTGTTTACATCACATTATTACCAATTCATTCTCAACAATAATAGAGCAAACAACATGTGTAACTCCTAATCCTTTCCTTATTACAATAGAATTTGAGTGTATTCAAATGTTCAACAATAATGTAATGTCCTCGTTCTTTGGCCCTCTTAAGGAATAATTATTATTTTAATTATTTAAAGTTACTAAGCAAAAAGTGCAAAGTGAAAAGAGTAATATTAAATAATTATATTAAAAGGTTATAAAGTGACATATTTTAATGATATATTTAAAAAAGTCACTTTATTAATATATCTTCAAAAAATGACTTAAGTATTAGAGAGTCACATCAAAGGGTTACATCAAGGAGTCACACCAAGGGGTCACATCAAGGAGTCATATCAAGAGGTCACATCAAGGAGTCACATCGAGGAGTTTTAAAATATTCTTCTAAAAAGCTTGTTGAACACTCTTCTTAGGTTTTTCTAGAAGATCAAGGAGTTATTTATAAGGGAGGAGTTGAAAACTCATTTGGGGGAGGTTGGATGAAGATATTGAAATTGGTTTTGGTTTTGGAGGAGAGTTATCTTCTTAGGGTTTGTGAGGATAGAAACCCTTGCAAGGAGAATTCTCTACGTTGTTGAAAGATACAATCTAGAGAATTCTTGGTGATTTCACTTCAGGAATCACAGGTGAGTTTCATTACAAATTGAGGCTTATAGTTTGGGCATCAAAGTTATATTTCAGATTGGAGAGTTTGTATTGTAGGGCAGATTTGAATACACTAGCAGCAAATTTAAGAAGTTTTAGTGCGTTTATTGTTGGTTATACCATCTTCCTAGGCTAGTCATACATCTTGGAGAGAGGGTTGATCATTGCAAGGGCAGCTAGGGGTTCTGGAGGTTGTTATGTTTCATTTGGGGTCGTCCAAGGTTGGAGAGCTTTGTGCATGCAACATTCCTACCATTGGAGGTGATTCTTGCAGTTGGCGTCCACTTTAGAGGGTTCTTCAAGCACATTTCTCTTGTGAATTCCAAAATTGCAGCTCCTAGATTTTTTGGGTATTGTTGATTTAGATATTATGGGATATTTTATGAACTGGGTTATCATTATTTTGATTAAAAACTAAGTATTCAAACTTGTAGAAAAAACTGGAATTTTTAGCTATAAACCCTTTATGCAATGTTCAATTTTGAGTGAAAGTTTAATTGCAATATCTTCTATTTTTTTTGCAATATATTGTTGTATGAATCATTGTTAAAACATCTCAAAATGATCATCAAAAACTCAAAAAAATCAAGTGCAAACCGGGCTGCATACTACAGTGGTATCAGAGCTTCTAAGGGATGCTACAAATAATAACTACAATAGCATTGAACAACGATAAACTTCCATATGCATACTCAAACCAAAATCCCATACAACACAGTTGATCTACCAACCTCTAAGTGAGATCGTCCTCTCGTCAAAGGGATGGCATCTTGTAATGTACCCATTTTTAGCACTACACTTTCCAGTGACTGTTAGCCTATTCCCAAATGCTCGTAGGCTAGTCAGAGGCAGAATTAGGGTTTTCAGCTGCTTGGAGGTTTTCTTTGAGGATTTAGGGGTTTGCATGTTGGAGTTTTGTAGTCTGGTTGCGAGATTCTTTCTAGGTTTTCAGAGAGCTTCGCAGTGGTATGACATGCAACTGAATCAAAAAACTTTTCCAGACTTACTATTTTTAGTAAGTTACGACTACTGCATGTTGGAGTTTTATAGTCCAGATTCTGGATTCCTTCTGGGTTTTCAGAGAGCTTCGCGACAGTGTGACATGCAACTAAATCAGAGAACCTTTCTCGACTTACTATTTTTAGTAAGTACGACGGCTGCTCGGATTGTGGTTAAAATGAGTAATAACTTACTATTTTTAGCAGTATGCTATTTTTAGTAAGTTCTATTTTTAGCTGTACTATTTTTAGCATGGTTTTTACAGTTCAATTTAGTGGCTATATCTGGCATGTCAATTTGAGCAGTTTGGTCTCCAACACCTTTGGTGCTATTTTTGGCAGTATTTCAACAACTTGGTATTATGGCTATTTCGGGCAGGGCAGTATATTCAGTTGGTCTCCAGCATCTGAGGTGATTATTTTGGCAAGTTTGATATTTGATGACATTATTATTTTAAGTGAATTTTTTTTACTAAGGCTTGGTGGACGCCCAAATGGAGAGATAAGTTGGCTTATTAAAAAGAGCAAATTTTATAAGGTTTCTCATTTAAATATTTTGGATGCCATACTTGGAGAAATATTTGAAAAGCATTTCACTTTATTAAGTGGGGCGCCTAACATTCCTTTTATTGACAATTTAAATAAAGTTTCATCCTCCTTATGTTTGGACGCCAAGTTATGGAGAATGAAGTTTGAAATGAAAGGCAAATGTCAAAGTGAATTTGAATGTGAATCTCATGGGGGCAACCTAATTGGAAGGAAAAGGAATTTGAATCTAAGGTTGGAGAAAGTTATAAATAAGAGGCTTTGCTCTCTCTTTCAGCATCTTATGTCTTCATTATTGTTATGCTGTCGGAATGGTGTCAGAGTTGCTTCGAGGGATGCATACCTCCTAGTTGGCTTAGCTTCTTGCTTCAAAGATAGCAACTAGTTGAGATTTGACTGTTCTCAATCCTTGAGAACAGATTGAGCACATTGTAGTTGAGTTTCTTGCAATTTATCAGTTTTTGGTGATGCTAGTGTGGTGCTTGGCTAAAGCACATTTTCGATCATAGCTCCTTACACAATTTTTTGTTGGTTCTAGGTATTGGCTTATTGTTCAAGTCTACCTGGGGCGCCCCTTCTTGCAAGTTTTCAGACTTTTTAGACATGATTTGGATTTTATCTTGCTGGTCGTCCTTTCTTGGAGATTGTACTTTGCCTACCATTGCATTGGGAAATGTGCATAAAATATCAGAGGTTGCTTGCTGCTGTTTCGTGGTTTGTACTTGGTCGCCCTTCTCTTATGCTTCCTTTGCACTTGATTTCACATCAATCAGAGGTGTTTTGACGAAGTTATGAGCATTTTGGTGATTCTAGGGCTTGCTAGTATCAATTTCTGATTGCTGCAATATTTTATATCAGACTTGATATTTCAGTCCTTTTTACTATATTTCATATGCTGGATAGCTTGCACTTGTTTGGAGTCCATTTCCTAACATTCTGGAGTTCATTGGTTATCTATATCTCACTATATTTGCAGATTGTTCATCGCATTGTAATGTTGAATCAATAGTACTGATCAGCTCTTTACTTTTTGCACTTTATATTTTGTATCCCCACTTTTGTGGAAGAGACTGGTCATGCTCAGTCTATATTGTATTGCATTTGCATATTGCTGATCGGTCGACGTCAACACACTCCCGCTGAATAAGTGGTCGAGTTGCATATTTACTTTCAGCAATGTACTTCTCTTTCCAGTCCTCTCGTTGAATAAGTGGTTGAGTTGATTGTTACTTTCAGCAATGTAATTTCTATCTTTCCAGTCCTCCCGTTGAATAAGTGGTTGAGTTGATTGATACTTTCAGTAATGTACTTTCTATTCCAGTCCTCTTGTTGAATAAGTGGTTGAGTGATTGCAACTTCTTTCTATTACTTTCCAACAGTTTTCAATTATGCTAATGATCCCCTTTCGAGTATGCTCTCAACCTTGCCCATATTTGGATCTGGGTTGATCAGAGGAAAGGGTTCCCTTTCAGTTGGATTGAGGTTTCATTAATGTTAATGGGTGAATTTAGTTGTGTAAAAAGTTGAAAATATTGGTCGGTATATTTCAGTGGTATCAGAGCTAAGATCCCGCTATCCTGTGAAAATTCAATGATTTAGTTTGTCAGATGAGTGACAGAGAAATCAGATCTTTCACTTGAGTTTAGTTTAGCTTTCCGAAGTTCTGAAGATGTTGCGTTTTCTAAGGACTAGGAACAGTCAGAAGTCGGATTTGATTGTGGCTTTTGAAGAATGTTCATTCAAGAGGCAATGTGAGCATGAGGCTTCCATACTCCGTGAAGAATATCAGAACATGTCAGATGAGTTTAAGGACGGTGTTTCTTTTGACTGCTAATTGAAATGTGTGTTGATTAGGTATCCTAGAAAATTGGGTGTGGTCAACTACATCAAGGAAAAGATTAAAAGAGAAGCAGAACATGCCTTGGACGAAGGTTCAAGGAAGGAAGAAGCAAAAGTGCTTGTTGGTGGTTTACAGTCCACAAATGAGCAAGTTGAACAGTGTGTGGTAGAGCCCAAAAACAATCCCTTAGACATGCATGTGATGGGTAGTGATGAAGATCATTTTGGTGATAAGAACAAAATAGTAGTCTTGAATGTTAATTTGGATTCATCCAATCAAGGTCTTGCAACTAATGACTTCATAGAAGATGATGGAAGAACTGTTGTGTGGGATGAGTTCACTAAAGAAGAGCAAGATGAAGGAATTACCAATGGTGTCTTTGAACCAGCGTGTGATCATTACCATAGTGATGTTGTTGGTGGTGATTCTGATGTGTTTATAACTCCTCTTGTTGAAGATTTGGTGATGGATAACTCTCCCCTTGTTGCTGTCCAGACTTTCCAAGAGTTTTCACAAGACAAATTTATGACAAGTAACCAAGAAGACTTTTTTGGCATGCATGGGGCTGCTAATGATGAAATTAGTAATACACCTACTCATGATAGGTTCATTGAAGATGAAAATGATGAAGTTTTCAAGACAACTAGCATTGAAGATTCTTTACTTCATTATAATGTTGGTGAAATGGGTGGACTTGGGTTGGATCATCAAACTAAGCCCTTGGAGGGAGGTATTTATGAAGATATCAGTTTAAGTGAGTTGGGTGGTGACCTATTCAAAGAGTCAACACTCCAAGAGAAGCATGAAGAGCACTTTTCTTTTGATCAAAACAATCAGCCTCTTACCATTTGGGATCTAGGAGTGAAGGAATTTAGTGATAACAAAGAAACTGTGTGGGATGATTTTCCCTTTGATCCAAATGAAGCTCAAATTTCTGATTGTTTGGCAAGCTATGAAGGGGCTGCCATAACCGTTGATCGTGAAGACTCAAAACAAAGTTTTGATTTTGAAGATCAGCCAACCAACAATTCACCATTCTTGCATATTCTTGAGAAGGTAGATAAGGTCAAAGGGTCCTTTGAAAGAGAAGTGCGGGTTCTATCACAATTTGATCGCACACATTGGGATTGAAGAACTCTACTGGAAGGCTCAACTTGAAGAAAGACGAAAGGGAGTGAAAGATGAAGTTGTTCTTCCCGATTTGCAACTTATCAGAGATTCCATGGAGACATGGAAATCAGCGTACATATACTTGATTGAAGATCAGGATTATGCCTTTGAAATTGCAAAGAAGACCATTGGTGCTTTCCAAGAAAAGGAGAAAATGGTTGATGAGCTTACTCTTGAGCTTGAATCAACAAAGGACATATTAGAAAATACTCAGTTGACTCTAACAGAGATAGAAAATCAGTTCGCTGACTTCAAATTTTTCAAGGAGCAAGAGGTTGCACAATGAGCTGAAGAGATCGAACAAGTGATTGGGGAGCTTGATATTCTTCAAGAGGAGTTTGATCTTGAAAGCATCTCAAGAAAATTAGAAGCTGTATATGTAGATTTGGAGCAGCAAGATGAAAGGAATGACTTCCAAGTTTTTGACAACCCTCTCTTTGAAGTGGATGCAGAGGAAACTTATGATAACCCTCTCTTTGTGATTGAAAATAAAACACATGAAGGTCTCAAACTAGTTACTCATAAAGAATGGGATAAAGAAGGACGAAAACATATTGATTGCATACTTGACAGCCCATCCCTTGGTTTGAGAGATGCTTCAGCTCATTCAAGTCTATCTTGGGAGTTGGGTTTGAATACGTCTATTATTCCATGCTCCATTGGTGTTGAAGCTTTCATGGATAGGCTTCAAAGGTTCACTAGAGGAGATACCGATTTCATGAGGATGCACTTGGGGTTGTGTTGAGTTTTCTTTTCAGTGTATTGAAAGTCATTTTCAGTTGGGTATCCATGTTTGGGATCCTCAACAAGAGTTGATGGGGCTAAAAACTTGTGGAAAGATGAATTCATGGAGAGATATGAATCAAATTATCAACTTCCTTGGTGTTGTTACTTTCATTACCAACCACTTGATGGTTATGTTTTCTCATCGACAAATGGATTAGAGAGAAACCCCGAGTAGATGCATTAACTGGGATGATGATTTTCAGTATAGCAGTAGTAGCTTATCTTCTAGGATGTTGATTATCTCTAAATCAGATCATAATTCAATCATTTCAGTCATGGTGGACAATTGGGATACTTATCTTCTGACTTCACAATCTCCTATGAGGATTGTTTTTTGGCCTCAAATGCAAGAGGTGATGATTCAAAGTAATCTAAATCTGTCTTCGGGAGGTGTTCAAATTGTTCCCAATGACTACTCCTATGCCTTCCCTTGTACTTATGCTTGGGGCAGCAAACATTTGATTGCCTCGGTTCATCATTCTGAGGTTCTTGGAGTTAGAATTGTGGGAAATTTCTACAGTCTTCAAGGTTGTATCATGATAATTCAGTTAAGGCATCATAGATTCATGTGGAGTCATGAGTTTGACTTTGATGAGCTCTTGCAAAGGATTGCTTTCCTCTTTGCAAGAGAATTCGAAGAGGTCACATTTGTAGTTGTGGCTTTGTTAGTTACCATATAGAGATATGCTAAGGATTATAGTATCAAGTTGAGCAGACTATCTTTCTTGTTGCCCAAGATTGTGATAGAAAGTGGTATGGTTGATATTGATGACTCAGAGTCTTTTGGGTAGGAGATGCTACAAGTTGTTGACTTCAGTCCTTCTAGGTTGTTCATGGATAGTAACATTTGGGAGTCACAAGGGAGGTTAGTGTAGTTTTGGCATGATGTTTTCACTGATGTGATCAGAGTGGTGCAACATCAGCATGGTGGTTCCTTCTTGAGACAAACATGGGACCCAAGGAGCGTACTCGGGTTGGTATGGATAAGCTTCAAATTTTTTGGGGTTGTGCTTGTATTGCTTGAGGACAAGCAATTTTGGGAAGGGTGGACTGTAATGTCCCCATTTTTAGCACTACACTTTCCAGTGACTGTTAGCCTATTCCCGGATGCTCGTAGGCTAGTCAGAGGCAGAATTAGGGTTTCCAGCTGCTTGGAGGTTTTCTTTGAGCATTCAGGGGTTTGCATGTTGGAGTTTTGCAGTCTGGTTGTGAGTTTCTTTCTGGGTTTTTAGAGAACTTCGCAATGGTATGACATGCAACTGAATCAAAGAACTTTTCCAGACTTACTATTTTTAGTAAGTTACGACGGTTGCATGTTGGAGTTTTACAGTCTAGATTTTGGATTCCTTTTGGGTTTTCAGAGAGCTTCGCAACAGCATGACATGCAACTAAATCAAAGAACCTTTCTGGACTTACTATTTTTAGTAAGTACGACGGCTGCTTGGATTGTGGCTAAAATGAGTTTAGAACAACTTACTATTTTTAGCAGTATGCTATTTTTAGTAAGTTCTATTTCTAGCCGTACTATTTTTAGCAAGGTTTATGTAGTTCAATTTAGTGGCTATATCTGGCATGTCAATTTGAGCAGTTTGGTCTCCAACACCTTTGGTGCTATTTTTGGCAGTGTTTCAACAACTTGGTATTATGGCTATTTCGGGCAAGGCAGTATATTCAGTTGGTCTCTAGCATTTGAAGTGATTATTTTGGAAAGTTCGATATTTGATGACAATATTATTTTAAGTGAAATATTTTAACTAAGGCTTGGTGGACGCCCAAATGGAGAGATAAGTTGGCTTATTAAAAAGAGCAAATTTTATAAGGTTTCTCATTTAAATATTTTGGATGCCATACTTGGAGAAATATTTGAAAAGCATTTCACTTTATTAAGTGGGGCGCCTAACATTCCTTTTATTGACAATTTAAATAAAGTTTCATCCTCCTTACGTTTGGACGCCAAGTTATGGAGAATGAAGTTTGAAATGAAAGGCAAATGTCAAAGTGAATTTGAATGTGAATCTAATGGGGGCAACCTAATTGGAGGGAAAAGGAATTTGAATCTAAGGTTGGAGAAAGTTATAAATAAGAGGCTTTGCTCTCTCTTTCAGCATCTTATGTCTTCATTATTGTTATGCTGCCGGAATGGTGTCAGAGTTGCTTCGAGGGATGCATACCTCCTAGTTGGCTTAGCTTCTTGCTTCAAAGATAGCAACTAGTTGAGATTTGGCTGTTCTCAATCCTTGAGAACAGATTGAGCACATTCTAGTTGAGTTTCTTGCAGTTTATCAGTTTTTGATGATGCTAGTGTGGTGCTTGGCTGAAGCACATTTTCGATCATAGCTCCTTGCACAATTTGTTGTTGGTTTTGGCTATTGGCTTATTGTTCAAGTCTACCTGGGGCACCCCTTCTTGCAAGTTTTCAGACTTTTCAGACGTGATTTGGATTTTATCTTGTTGGTCGCCCTTTCTTGGAGGTTGTACTTTGCCTACCATTGCATTGGGAAACGTGCATAATATATTAGAGGTTTCTTGCTACTATTTTGTGGTTTGTACTTAGTCGCCCTTCTCTTATGCTTCCTTTGCACTTGATTTCACATCAATCGGAGGTGTTTTGATGAAGTTATGAGCATTTTGGTGATTCTAGGGCTTGTTGGTATGAATTTCTGATTGTTGCAATTTTTTATATCAGACCTGATATTTCAGTCCTTTTTACTATATTTCATATGTTGGATAGCTTGTAATTGTTTGGAGTCCATTTCCTAACATTTTGGAGTTCATTGGTTATCTATATCTCACTATATTTGCAGATTGTTCATCGCATTGTAATGCTAAATCAGTAGTACTGATCAGCTCTTTACTTTCTGCACTTTATATTTTGTATCCCCACTTTTGTGGAAGATACTAGTCATGCTTAGTCTATATTGTATTGCATTTGCATATTGTTGATCGGCCGAGCAGTCAACACACTCCTGCTGAATAAGTGGTTGAGTTGCATATTTACTTTCAACAATGTACTCTTTCCAGTCCTCCCGCTGAATAAGTGGTTGAGTTGATTATTACTTTCAGCAATGTAATTTCTATCTTTCCAATCCTCCCGTTGAATAAGTGGTTGAGTTGATTGATACTTTCAGTAATGTACTTTCTATTCCAATCCTCCTGCTGAATAAGTGGTTGAGTGATTGCAACTTCTTTCTATTACTTTCCAACAGTTTTCAATTATGCTAATGATCCCCTTTCGAGTATTCTCTCAACCTTGCCCGTATTTGGATCTAGGTTGATCAGAAGAAAGGGTTCCCTTTCAGTTGGATTGAGGTTTCGTTAATGTTAACAGGTGAATTTAGTTGTGTTAAAAAGTTGAAAAAATTGGTTGGTATATTTCACATCTTGTGACATTTGAAATTAAAGGGATTTTTTCTCTAATCTCAAATAGATTTGTTGGTTTTCTTCCTCATATCCACAAGCTCAAGTACAAGTGCTCAAAACGATTTCCTACAATGTTTGTATCATAGTTTACATACTCGGACTCGGAGAGTACTCGGCAAGCCCAAAATTTTTGACTCGGCAAATACTCGACAACTTAAAAAGTAGCAAAAATTCTCATGAAAACACTTTTTTTTGCAAAATTCAATTACAAAATGCATCAAATGAGTCTAAAAACCATGAGGGAGTGTTTTATATTAAATTTCATAGTTCAATACATATGGATTACAAAATGGCATCATTATACGAAGCCACATAGTGAAACTGGTAATAACTATAATGAATTTATGATGATTGTATTTGAAAATCATCATCATAAATTTCATATCTAGGCAATTACAATTTCCTCTTCCCCAACCTAGTGAAAAACTGGGAGGTAGAGGGTATGGTCCTTGCAGTCGATTCTGGCTCCCTGCTTGCCGTAGAAGATTGTGGTAGTGGCTCCACCATGCTGGTAGGTGGCAGTGGCTCCTCCTCCACCACATCAATGTCATCCAATCCAATCTCCCTTGCTTCTACTGCAGGCAAATCCTCCATAGCTTGCCTCTCGAAATCAGCAATTTCATCCTCTGTAAACAAGGAGGCCTCATCATCCTGTACGGTCCAATCACTGTATGGATCAATGTCATCCAAATCAATGAGCTCATCTAAAAAGTCCTGCACCTTTCTTGTGCGAAGCCGAAGGTTATATTGCACAAAAACAAGATCATTGAGGCGTTGTTGAGTCAACTTGTTACGCTTCTTCGTGTGAATGGAATCAAACAAACTCTAGTTTCATTCACAGCCAGAAGCACTACAAGGTTGAGACAAAATTCGGAGGGCTAGCCTTTGCAAATTTGGAGTTCTTCCACCCCAATCATCCCATCAAGAACCTACAAATAAGATATTCAAGTTTTTGTAAATATTGATAAACAATATTGTAATAAGTTAATAACTAATAAGTAATAATAATTGTAATTCATAACTTGCAAGATAAAGGCTTCACTTTTTCTTACTTGGTGTTTGGATCTCTCTTCCTCGTTCACATAATGTGGAAGAAAACAAAGGCCCACTAGCTGCCTTATATTGTTGCAACTCTATAAGGATGAGGTCTTTCACTTCAGGTAAAGGTGTCATCTTGTCAATACATGTGAATAGGCCCTCCATAACCTCTCCATTAGCATCTGTGAAGCCATCAGAGAAGTAGAATTTGAGGTTGAGAAAGTACCCCGCTGCATGAATGGGTTGGTGGAGTTGATTGTTCCACCTTTGATCAATGATCTCCCGAATAGGGGTAAATCTATTTGCATCCCCCATGTAATAGTGTTGGATGGCCTCTTTGGCCCTATCCATTGCTTCATAAAGATATCCCATCACATTTTTCTCACCATCCACCAAGCGCAAAACCCTCACCAATGGCTCAGTCACCTATAAAGTACAAAGTAGAACCAAATTTAAATTACACCTTACAAGGAAACAAAATTCTTATAGAATTTTAAATTAAGAATAAAGGATTAAATCTGAAAATTCATTAGAGTTTAAGTTACCTTGACAATCTCTAATGCTCTAGTTGCAAATTGACCATCAAAGATTATTGCTACAATCTTTTCTCCATCAGCCTTCTTTGAGTAAGTTGAGTCTACCCATGGTTGACTCACAAACATCTGCTTCAAGGAAGTCAATAAACTAGTGATACTTTGCAACGTTAGAAAATTAGTTGCAAACCTTGTAGCACCCGATCGCACAAGCTCTTTCCCCTTGGTGTGATCTCTCATCAATTGAAGAACCCATGGGTGATTATATATATATTTTGTTATGTCTCTTGCTTGTGTTACAATTGGTTTCACCCAATCAATTTTGCCTATGTCCTCCAAAAGAAGGTCAAGGCAATGAGCTCCACAAGGGGTCCAAAAAAGTGTTGGATGCCTTGCTTGAAGCAACCTACCAGCTGCCACATATGCCGCCGCATTGTCAGTAACAACTTGGACAACATTTTCTATGCCCACCTCTAAAACAACCCGCTCCAACATCAAACTCAAATTTTCTGCATTCTTTATTATGTTGGAGGCATCAATTGACTTTAGAAAAACCAACGCACCATTTGAAGCCACTATAAAATTGATAAGAGTGCGGTTTCTTCCATCTGTCCAGCCATCTGAAAGAATTGAGCATCCATACTTTTTCCATTTCTTCTTTTCAACTTCCACAATTCCATTTGCATCTACAATAATAGCATCTTCAAGTAACCTGCCACTTAAATCTCTTGGACTAGGGGCCTTGTACCCTTTCCCTGCAACTGTCAATGCTGTCACCAAACACTCCCAATATGGACTCCTTGCCACATTGAAGGGAAGGTTATTATAAAACCAAAAATTTGCACAAGCCTTGTCTGCTTCTTTGTGCACCTCCCTATTCCACCCAATACCTTCCAATGAAGGTTGTGATCCTTGAA
The DNA here is from genome assembly GCA_007115665.2 of Sequoiadendron giganteum. NCBI lineage: Eukaryota > Viridiplantae > Streptophyta > Pinopsida > Cupressales > Cupressaceae > Sequoiadendron > Sequoiadendron giganteum. The sequence goes on along the minus strand of CM021103.1, from coordinate 614,597,096 downwards.
CATTTCTAGGGACAAAAAACTGGAATTTATTTGAAGTGGATGGGGTACGTATACGTGGACCGCGACTATAGCCCACAATGCCTTGCATATTCACCTCAAAATCTTCAATCAAATTAGGAGCAATGGCTTCTTGTATGGCTGCTTTTGTCTTTGCCCTCTCCAATTTTTTTTCATCAAGTGTTGCAAGAAGAGCTGCCATCTCTCGTTTCACCTCTTCAGGGGCTTCTTTACATGCCTTTGCATCACGGCAAGGAATACTAGCAAGATGGTATTTGAGGCGATTGATGCCTCCACTAATCTTCTTCTTGCACCAAGTACAAATAACACTCCCTGGTACTGGCCCATAATAGCCATGTTTCCAAGTGGGATCACAGCTACCAGGGGGTCTCCTTTCAATGGCCTAGCTTGAGGCAGCTGTGTCTGAACCAGATGCAGAGGCAGATGCCATTGTGATTAAATATTAACCTACAATATTAGAAGTTGAATAATAAATATATTAGAAGATGCAACAGATCCAATACAAAGTGAAAGGAACAATCAACTAATTGTTTAACTTTATAATTTCAGTCATTATCAAACAATAAAGTTGTAAACTATCAAAGTGAAAGACATTTCATTTAGTATGCTATCTGTTCTAATTTCAGTTTTTTTATTCTTATATTTTTATTTTTTGTTGGATGCACATTGATTTAATTTACTTGTATGCAAATTGGCATTGTAGTCCTAACTCCTAACTCCTAACCTTGTTGGTTGTTGCAAATTTGCAGGTGGGAGCAGCAGGTTATCTGTTATCATACTGTATTTAATAATTTATTGCAGATATCCCACTATAAAAATACTTTGAGACTTTCGATCATAGTTTGCAGATGGGCGAGTAATCTCTTATTCTATGTAGATGAACAAAATTTGTCTGTATGTGTGTGGATTGTCATTGTGCAGCTACATCAGCATATGGATATGAGTAAAAGTTTAAAGTGAAAAACTTTTTCACTTTAAACTTTTACAGTTTTACTCATATCCATATGTTGATGCAGCTGCACAATGACAATCCACACACATCAGAAAAACTGTAAACATGCTGGTGTTGTCTATATCAGATTTAATATTAAAATTTAAAACTTCATACTTAATAATTTATTGCAGATATTCCACTATAAAAGTACTTTGAGACTTTCGATCATAGTTTGCAGATGGGCGAGTAATCTCTTATTCTATGTAGATGAACAAAATTTGTGTGTATGTGTGTGGATTGTCATTGTGCAGCTACATCAGCATATGGATATGAGTAAAACTGTAAAAGTTTAAAGTGAAAAACTTTTACTCATATCCATATGCTGATGCAGCTGCACAATGACAATCCACACACATCAGAAAAACTGTAAACATGCTGGTGTTGTCTATATCAGATTTAATATTTATTATTATTTTAATTTTTAAATGTAAAATTTCATATATTATTCTATTATTATAAATTAATAATACCATGGGAAAATTGTAAATAATATTATCATTTTTGACATCAAATTTATGATTTATTGTAGTTTGTTATTTTAAAACTAAAATTTCATATATTATTTTATTATAAATTATAATAATATCATGGCAAATAATAATATAAAAAGATATTATTATTTGTCATGATATTATAATTTATGATAAAATAATATATGGAATTTTAATTTTAAAATAATAATAAATTATTAAATATGATATACAAAAGTGAATATTTTATCATTATGAATATTCAAAATTAAGACTCCCATGATATTATTATAAATTTATAATAAAATAATATATGAAATTTTGAAATTTTAATTTTAGAATAATAATAAATATTAAATTGATGTAGAAAAATAAAAAAATTTAATATTTTTATTATTTTATACATAAACGTTTGGAAGCATATATATAAAATAATAAAAATATTAAATCATTTCCAGGCATATGTTCATTTAATATTATCATTTTTTCAAGCATATACTATGAAGTATGAAGTATGAAGTTTTAAATTTTAATATTCAGGCATATGTTCATTTAATATTAGCATATGTTTGAAAAAATGATAATACCCACGACCTGGCACAGGCACCGCACAGCCAATGTGAACAGGAACTAACCTGGAAATTGCGCAGACTCCAAATCACACAGCCAAGACTCCAAGTCGCGCAGCCACCATCACACAGCTGACACTGTAAATCGCGGAAAATGAAAAGGGTAAATGTAAACTGCAAATCGTGGAAATAAATCACGCAGCCGACATTGCAAATCGCGGAAAATGAAATGGGTGATTGTAAAGAGTAAAAGCGAGGTTTCAATAGCAGAAAAACACATCCAAAACGTGGAAAAAATGTGTAAAAAATCCTGCGAAAAGGTAAAAGTGACTTGAAAAATGCGTCAAAAACATGTTAGGTTTTCTGTGCCGATTATTTTGTGAGCAAACAGAGATTAATCGGCGAGTACTCGGAAAAAAACAGTAAAAAAACTTGGCTAGGGTTTCCTGCGAGTAAAAGTCAAGATTACTCGCCCAGCCAAAAAACATGCGATTACTCGGCTGCTCGGCGATTAATCGCCGAGTATGTATACAGAGGTTTGTATATAGAAATTGACACATGATCTTACATGTATGGATGTGTTCCTTTTTTATATCCTCCACAACGATGGTCAATAACAACCTTAGAAATATCAACCCCATATTATAACTACTTCATTAAATGAAAGAAATGTCATTTTCATCCTCTAGTACCATGTGTACATGTGAATCCACACCATTAACTTTTGAACAATGTTCTTGAGTGGGAAAAACCTAGTTAAAATAAATTATGGAACCAAAATAGATCATCAATGACATAATGCTTTGTGTTGGGGTTAAATAGAAGAAAAGCAAGAATATTAGAGTTTGGGAGTGGGGGATACCATGAGACTGATATCACTAGTTGGGTTGTTAGAGTTTGAGCAATAGTCATGTTGGGACGAACAAGTCCAAAATTCTAACACAAGGAAAATAGTAGAGGATGGATGGAAATCGTGATAGGATGGGTAAGTCCGAAAATTTGATGGAAAACAAAGAAAAAGTGGAGTTGGGTAGAAGTGCATATTGGGAAGGGAAACTTTGACAACTAACACAAACACAAAAAATGGATCACTAAAAACCCTAGGCAATAAGGAATAAACTTAATATTTACAAACTTGTATTAACAAAAATTAGGACATTACTATTACTCTCTTCCAAGATAGAGTTTAATCTTTCTCAACTCAAACATTGACTTGGGATTGTTGGAGTTGATAATAAATCCCACAACTCCTAGAAATCACCTACAACCAAAACGCCTATCACAAATGAGAGATCAAAGCAATTGATTTTCTATGCAACCAAGAGAGAATGATTGATCCACACAAGCATCTAATATTGAGATTAACCTGAAATGTATTGAATAGAATTGTAATGGAATTCTTGGATGATTGATTAAAAAGTGTAATAATGAATGCTTATAAAATAAAAAATGAAAGTCCTCGGTGAGGATTTGATTAGATTGTGACTAGTGTCTTAATCCTATGCAATGAGACAATTTGACCTATAAAAAAGTCCAATCTAATAATAAAAAAATCTCTTAAATTTAGCTTAAGTAGTTAAAGTAATAAGGGACCTACTAATTAATTAATGACTAATTAATCATTTAGGTGATTGCTTAATTACTCCAACACCCCCTTTAAGATCAACTTAAGAAGAAACTAAACAACTAATAAAGAATGCAATGATGGATGCACAGATGGGGCTTGACTACAAGGCCTGATGAGGTACCCATGTACAAATAAATGAATCTCTCATAACTAGAGAAGAGAAAACCACATGGAGAAAATCTCCTCTCTAAAAGAGAGAAAATGAAATAATTGTAGTAGTGGAAGAAGGATAGGAGGACTCAATCTAAGCCCCCAATTTGACCTATAAAATAGTCCAATCTAATAATAAAAACATCTCTTAAATTTAGCTTAAATAGTTAAAGTAATAAGGGACCTACTAATTAATTAATGACTAATTAATCATTTAGGTGATTGCTTAATTACTCTAACACCCCCCTTAAGATCAACTTAAGAAGAAACTAAACAACTAATAAAGAATGCAATGATGGATGCATAGATGGGGCTTGACTACAAGGCCTGATGAGGTACCCATGTACAAATAAATGAATTTCTCATAACTAGAGAAGAGAAAACCACATGGAAAAAATCTCCTCTCTAAAAGAGAGAAAATGAAATAATTGTACTAGTGGAAGAAGGATAGGAGAACTCAATCTAAGCCCCCAAGGACTGTTGTTGTCACACAAGTACAATAAATGTCCCTCTTGTAGGAGATAGAAAATGGGAATATGAATCCCCTCCATAGAGAAAGAGCTATTGTGCCAATGATGAATGCTTAAAGATAGAACACGATCTACTGCTTACAAACAACATTTATCCCCTTTGGAAAAAACAAATCCACTAGTGGTTGGAGAAGTCATTCCCCAAAAATGGAAGAATTAGGAATCCAAATATGTGTGCCTTTGAAGACTACTCAAGTGTCCACATGTCAGAATGAGATAATGCCAATCCAAAAATTGGTGAAGATTGATGTAGAACAAGATCCAAAGGCTGAAATATAGATGTCCCTCTTGTAGGAGATAGAAAATGGGAATATGAATCCCCCCATAGAGAAAGAGCTCTTGTGCCAATTATGAATGCCTAAAGATAGAACACGATCTACTACTTGTAAACAACATTTATCCCCTTAGGAAAAAATAGATCCACTGGTGGTTGGAGAAGTCATTCCCCAAAAATGGAAGAATTAGGAATCCAAATCCTAATGATGTGTGCCTTTGAAGACTGCTCATGTGTCCACATGTCAAAATGAGATGATGTTAATCTAGAAACTAGTGAATATTGATGTAGAACAAGATCCCAAGGCTGAAATAATGATGGACCAATGATGATGTGGCTATCAACAAAGAGGAGATGAATGTCCTCAAAGTAATCCTCCAAATATGTAATATAGGACTCTACAAACAAGGATGATATGTCTACAAGATATGAATCCTAGATAGATGTGTCTGAAAGATGATAGATGTTCTACTTCACTAAACTAATAGGGGCCAATATGTGGCGATGCCAAGCTGATTGGAAAAAACAGAAGATGAAGATTGAGTCTCAATTTGAAGAGTGGGAACATGAAGACAAGTCTTTGAACCATCAAAACATGAAAGACCTGTAATATGCTCAAGCTCATCTAAGGTATCATCATCAAAGGGTATACAATTTGCATCTACCAGAGGAATGAGACAATTTGCAACATGATCCTTTAGGAATGGAGAGATATGAGGGTCTTCGTGGATCTCCCAAAGGTGAGTCCAAAGTGTGTGGGGACAATCAATGTTCGATATATCACACATAGTGTCATGATCAACACTAGAAAAAATAACTCCTACAAAATGATCACTAATAATACCCCATGTTGATCTACTCCCTAGTGTGTTTGCTGTAGGTATGAGTCCATAAAGATAAGACAAAAGATTAAGCCACCTGAGATGTGTCAATATGTCATTTCACTAAGACTCATAGTTATCCTTTACTAGGATGACCACAAAAGGATTAATAAAAAACCCATGATACTTACTCAAATGAGAAAATCAGAGATTGATAACCTTAGTACATGTAAAGAAGATCAAATGAAGTCATCTCACGTAAACAGATCCTTTCCAGATGCCAAGACATCCAAGTAATTGACAAAAATATGAAATCACAAAAAACTAAATAAAATATACTTGGGGTAGATGTTGGAAAAAATGCATGAATGAATCTGAAGAGCTTTGAAATACCTTTCCAATGTCACAAGAATCATAAAAATCAGAGATACTAGCGAAAAGTTATGAGTTTGAAAGCAAAAAATGATGATCTGACTTCAGCTAAAATAAAATGAACTAGTAGCAAAATTTGATGATGAGACCTACACCACTAGAAAGCACATGGAACCAACTTTCTGGTGATATCTTGTTTGCCCGATTTTGACACCAAATGCCCAAGTCATGGAAAAAAGAAAAAATGGATCCTTTAGGCCAAATGAGGGCTTGGAGTGTTGGATGTTGTGGTCAAGTTGCTGATATGTGGTTGTCATTGATGTCAACACTATTAGCATTAATGTCTTTAAGACTATATATGTCGAGGATATTGAGAAAATTGTAATAAAATATGTTACAAGTTATCTGTGAAGCAGTGAAGATCAGTATGGTAGAAATTTCATTGTGTTGATAGTGAGGTATTGCGGATTAAATTGTTTGTTTTCAAGCCTATCTAGTTTCTACTCCGAAAGTTTAAGAGGTGCGTATGAAGATTTGAACAAGTTATACATTTTTGTGTTCCAACAGCTATTCTATTAATGCAAATGGTGTTCATGGAAGAAGATAATGTGATTTTGGTAATTTGAGTTGTTGCGTATGTTCCTGAAGTGTTCATGGATGTTTCTAGATCATGTTCTATCTATGTTGCATGTCTGCATTGATCATTGTGCTCGCAATCCAAGATTTTCTTTTGTGTGTTCATGTTTTTCATATTCATGGCCGACAAGGTGTTTGAAGCATGCTATGGATCTTCGAGGAAGAATCTTTGAAGGTGTTTTGTGTTCGAGGACATTGTTTTGGGTCTCCACTATGTTGTGGCCGACCTTGGTTGATGTGCATTGATAATCTTTATTGTTTTGGACCGGCACTTTGCATTCATTCTATTATTTTGTGTAAGCCGACATAAAGCAATGTAATTTCTTGTTGCGGATATATATAAGTGATTGTTTCTTCATTTGAGATGTATGTGGTGTGTGTGTGTGTGTGAAGTGTGCAAGTTCTATGTGCGAATAAGGTTCAGATCATTCGAAGGCAAAGCAGAGTGTGAAGAAGTGTTCATGTGCCTAATCGGAACTGTACTTAGGCATCAGTAGATGCTACTTTCTCAGTTCAAATTTTTCAAATGGATTTAATATGAATGTTTTTTGTAAGACAGTGAGTCTTCCTTTGAGCAGTGAGCTCTAGGCAGTGTGCTTGAATGCATGTGCATTCCTCATATATTTTTCTTATACTTTTAACAAGGTATAACTTGTGGATTAACCTCCATCGTGGATTTTCCCCTAACAGGGTTTCCACACAAAATTTTTGGTGTTATGTGTGTTTCTGATGTGTTGTTTATTCATGATTTCACTATTATTAATCAAATCTAAGATTAAAGGTTAGTAAATTTAATAATTTTGAAATTTTGTGACAACTAATTCACCTCCCCGCCCTCTCAGCTGTCTACCCTTGTGTTGCCAACAATTGGTATCCGAGTAGGTCTCTTGGAAGAAGTTTAACAACTTGAGGTGATTCGGGATGGCAACATACAAAAAGGATAGTCCGAGATTTGATGGAATAAATTATTCTCTGTGGAAGACCCGAATGGAGTGTCATCTGAGATGCATTGATGAATCCTACTAGAACATTACATGCAATAGGTATGTTATTCCTCTAAATGGTCCTACTACTACTGCTAAGATTAGGGATGTTGAATATAACATCAGGGCTAAGGAAGCATTGTTGAGTGCTTTGACTAATTTTGAGATGAAGAATGTCATGGGTTTGAGAACTTCTTATGAGATCTGGATGTAATATCCCTTGCAAGTTTTGATATTAAATTGCAGCTCTAACCTTCAAGGAATATCGTCAAAAACTTTACATCCAAACTTCCAGCTTGCTGATCTGAGTTATCAGTTTGATCTAGTTGCTTGGAAATGTCTTCAAAGTGCTGCAATTAGTGCTTAAAGTGCTACTAGTGATGCAAGATTGATTTACAAAGCAATAGAAGTGATAAGCTGACTATTCCTGACCCTTCTCATACATTTCCATGACTAAAATTGACAAGTACAGCTAATAGACATATTGTCAAACACTTTGTATGCATTCTATGGCAGCAAATATGCAACTACAACATGTAAGCATTAATACAAACACTTGTCAACAAGCTGATCATGAAATAAGAACACCTACAACCAACTGACATTTTACCAAACAATTGTCATGCATCCTAATATAGCATTCAAATGACCATTACATTGATGTATGAATCTCCAATGATGAAATCCTTATTGAAAATGTGACCTCCAAATACCAAGCTAACATGAGCCACCAAGATTCTTGGCTTTACATCCAATGTAAATATAATATCAAGTCTGATATAGATGTACACCTACAGCAGTAGCCATACAATGACAAATAATATCATGCAACTACTCAAATTTACAATGGAACCTGATGGATGTAGTCGCCCTTATGCTAGAGATGAAGAAGCAATCAATATCCAATGCAAATAACCTCTTCCAAGCACAATTCGTGGCTCTCAACCAGCCACCCCTGTTCTGATGAGAAATATTTATATAAAATAATTCGCAGCACCAAACTCTCCAAATGAGCACCAAATATCATCACAAGGCCTTCACCAAAAGGGCGCTCCAGCTAGTTAATGAAATCGATGGGTGTATGAGCCTCCATGAGTAAAAACATGGTCATCCATGGCTGGTGCGAATGACTGTAAATGTATATCAGAACTGCTAGTAATTGATGTATGATGCAAATTACCCCTCTCAAGGCTCAATCGAACAAGACTCAATGCCTTTGTAATCTGCAAATGAACTTGGCCCTTGGCCACAAATTAGCACAAATAGAAAGGCTGAGATACCTTCCTCCAACTGCAATAATTCAAGTGATATTTCACACCCTCAAAATTTTCTTTCAATTGAGAGTTTTCGTTCTCAATGGCTAACTGAAACAACTGCAGAAACCCTAGGCTCCACAACTGAAAACATCAAACATCAACAACAAATCTAGATGATGAGAATGAAGCCCATGATGTCTATTTATTCTTTTTCCTCAATAGGTCGGCCTCCTTCTAGAACTTTATTTCATTTGACTTTTTATGATATAATATTAATTTAAGTCACTTTATTAAATTAATTAAATATAAAGTTACCTTTTAATTTTAATTTATTTGATAACTTTATAATTAATTAACTTAATACTTTTTAATCAAAATAATCAACTAAGTTATCCATAAGATAAATTATTAATTGGACAACTTAATTAATTAAATTAATTAAATCATTTCTACCTCCAAAATGGGGACATTATAGTCCGCCCCTCCTAAAATTGCTTGTCCTCAAGCAATCCAATCACTCCACCTGGATCCCACAAGAAGAACTGCGTAATGTCCCTGCTATCTCCAAACAAGTCTTGTAACATTAGCTCAAACTGAATCTGTCGAACCAACTCGATCCCATCATCAAGTGTTGCAGAAGTATAAGCCTCAAGAGGAAGCAAGCCAAGAGACTGACTACCCTTTCCGCCAAACTTGGTGCAAGATAAGCTATCCTCCAAAATGTCCATCACATACGCTGCTGAACCGTGCATCTGGAATAAGTCATGTACATAAGTATCAAAAGTGAAGTTGTATGCTCTTCTCACCATGTACACCTCATAAATCTCCTCTGTGAGGTCTGTTTGCAATCCCAATGCACTGGAAGGATCACAAACACTACTATCAATGTTCATCTCAAGACTAGAATCAAGAGAATGATCAACATCCGAATCATAAAGTGGATTGTCATATGACCAAGTAGCCTCAACCTCAAACAATGGATTGAAGATCATTTCATGCTTCTCTTGAATCACCTTCTTCCTTTTCCTATCCACGTCTCGCCAAGATGTGATAGAATGCAAGCTTCCATCTGTAATTCCCCTCAACACATGTTTCTTACCATCAACCTCAAATGACATCTCCATCTTAGGCACATTGAGGGTAAAGACTCCCAAATTTTGGAGCCATTTCATGCCCAAAACTATATCCATCTCACCCATGTTGACCACATAGAAATCAGAGTGTAACTCGTAACTATTCAACATCAAAGTGAGATTAGTAATCCGCCTAGTCCATGCAAGGGTATATCCATCAGCAATTCGAACTCTGAATCCATCAAAATCCTCGACTTGAAGTCTGCACCTAGCTACAAAGTCCCCATTAATAAAGTTATGTGTCGCACCAATATCCAGCATAGCAATGCAACGCTGTCCACCAACTGTCCCTCTGAATCTGAATGTAGTCTAATCCTGAACATTGGCTAGAAATGCCATGGGAGTAGATGTCTTCTCGTCCTGATCAATTCCTGAAGCAACTTGCTAGTCCACATCATTAGAATCAGAATCCTCAAAGTATGCCCACATGAAACGATTTGCCTTGCTCTTAGGTCTCAATGGGAAATCATGATCCCTGTTATAAGGTTCCTTACACCAATAGCACAATTTCTTCTTCCTCAACTCTTCCCGTGTCTCTTCATTAATCACTTGTGCTGGTTTCTTTTTCTTGTCATCAATGTGTTGAGGACTCTCATGCTAGTAGAAGGGACCTCCTTGTATGAACTTTTTCCCTTTGGGGCTGCAAACTCCATGCTTCTAACTTTTTTCATAGCCTCCTGAAGTGTTGGTGGATCAAAGGCTTTTATCCACCCTCGTAATGGTTCTGATAAGCCCTCCATAAAGAGTACAACTAGCCTCCTCTCTGAAATATCTGACACCATCACGGATAATTTCTGAAATTCACTAATATAACTCTCTAGGCTGCCAATTTGCCTAAGTTGGGCCAAATCTCTGAAGTATGATTCTGGGTCTTTCCTATCAAAGCGTTCCATAAGTCTATCCACAAACTCTTGATAGGATGTAATCTGATTATGCTGTAATGTTACTAAACCATGATACCACCATTCATGTGTTGCACCCTCCAAATGTAAAGTGGCATACTTGATGACTTCTTCTTCTGTCATGGGTTGAAGAGCCAAGAAAGTATCCAACTTATGAATCCATGATTGTGCAGTAATCTTGCCACTACCATCAAACATGGGCAATGTAAGCTTATTAGTAGCTTGCTTAAGATCCTTATTCTTATTCTGAGGTCTCCTCTCCTGTCGAGACTTGTAGTAATCCATCCTTGTTTGTACAAAACGATCAAAATGCATGAGCTCTCGGGCTTCTGGTGTCAATAGTTGCCATTCATCATGAGCAGCCATATATGCATCAGCGAAGGTAGGCTCCTCAACATCTTCAACATTCTCTTCTGCAGCCCACTCTTCCCTTAAGAAGGTAGGTCATGATGGCCTATCAGCAGTACAAGAAGTGGTTCTTTGCCCTCTCCTTGATCCAGCTACACTCCTGTCCTCATCTTGATCCCTGTTATTCCTTGTTCTATTTTCCAAAATAACTCTGTTCTGTTGAATCTGCTGCTGCAAGGAAGCTGAAAATCCTTCAAATGCTTGGGCCATTCTTTCCAATAATTCTTCACCTCTATCCCCATTCCTTCTTTCATTTCTAGGAGGATCACCTTCTCTTCTTTCCTCCATGGTGTCACCAATCTCTTGGTGTCTTGCTGCAATAGCTGCTGATAAGGTCTCTTGTTCAGGGTGTGGTGGCCACTGTGTTTGTTTCCTTTCTTCTCTAGCTGTATATCTCTTGGTCCTGTCACTTTGTTGCATAAATGAAGACAAATTCTAACCCAAAGGATGGCAGGAAACCGCTCTGATACCACTGTAATATCCCTTGCAAGTTCTAATATTAAATTGCACCTCTAACCTTCAAGGAATATCGTCAAACACTTTACATGCAAACTTCCAGCTTGCTAGTCTGAGTTATCAGTCCGATCTAGTTGCTTGGAAATGACTTCAAAGTGCTGCAATTAGTGCTTAAAGTGCTACTAGTGATGCAAGATTGATTTACAAAGCAATAGAAGTGATAAACTAACTATTCCTGACCCTTCTCATACATTGCCATGACTAAAATTGACAAGTACAGCTAATAGACATATTGTCAAACACTTTGTATGCATTCTATGGCAGCAAATATGCAACTACAGCATGTAAGCATTAATACAAACACTTGTCAACAAGCTGATCATGAAATAAGAACACCTACAGCCAACTGACATTTTACCAAACAATTGTCATGCATCCTAATATAGCATTAAATGACCATTACATTGATGTATGAATCTCCAATGATGAAATCCTTATTGAAAATGTGACCTCCAAATACCAAGCTAACATGGGCCGCCAAGATTCTTGGCTTTACATCCAATGTAAATATAATATCAAGTCTGATATAGATGTACACCTACAGCAGTAGCCATACAATGACAAATAATATCATGCAACTACTCAAATTTACAATGGAACCTGATGGATGTAGTCACCCTTATGCTGGAGATGAAGAAGCAATCAATATCCAATGCAAATAACCTCTTCCAAGCACAATTCGTGGCTCTCAACCAGCCACCCCTATTCTGATGAGAAATATTTATATAAAATAATTTGCAGCACCAAACTCTCCAAATGAGCACCAAATATCATCACAAGGCCTTCACCAAAAGGGCACTCCAGCTAGTTAATGAAATCGATGGGTGTATGAGTCTCCATGAGTAAAAACGTGGTCATCCATGGCTGGTGTGAATGACTGTAAATGTATATAAGAACTGCTAGTAATTGATGTATGATGCAAATTACCCCTCTCAAGGCTCAATCGAACAAGACTCAATGCCTTTGTAATCTGCAAATGAACTTGGCCCTTGGCCACAAATTAGCACAAATAGAAAGGCTGAGATACCTTCCTCCAACTGCAATAATTCAAGTGATATTTCACACCCTCAAAATTGCCTTCCAATTGAGAGTTTTCGTTCTCAATGGCTAACTGAAACAACTGCAGAAACCCTAGGCTCCACAACTGAAAACATCAAACATCAACAACAAATCTGGATGATGAGAATGAAGCCCATGATGTCTATTTATTCTTTTTCCTCAATAGGTCGGCCTCCTTCTAGAACTTTATTTCATTTGACTTTTTATGATATAATATTAATTTAAGTCACTTTATTAAATTAATTAAATATAAAGTTACCTTTTAATTTTAATTTATTTGATAACTTTATAATTAATTAACTTAATACTTTTTAATCAAAATAATCAACTAAGTTATCCATAAGATAAATTATTAATTGGACAACTTAATTAATTAAATTAATTAAATCATTTCTACAAGGTTATAGGTACTTCATGTTGCTTATTGATGATTACTCTAGGATGATGTGGGTTACTTTCTTAAGGGAGAAATCTGAAGCTCTAGAAAAGTTCAAGATCTTTAAGGCTATGGTTGAGACAGAGACAGGTTTGAAGGTTAAGTGTCTGAGATCATATAGAGGTGGTGAGTTTACTTCCAGTGAGTTTAATTCTTTTTGTGAAGAACATGGGATAAAGAGACAATTATCTGCACTACGGACCCCTCAACAGAATGGAGTTGTGGAAAGGAAGAATAGGACAATTCAAGATGCTGCTAGAACTATGATGTTGGAAGGAAATGTCCCTCATATATGTTGGAGAGAAGTTGTGATTACTGTTGTTTATATCCTTAATCGAGTACAAATCAAAGGTATTACCGGTAAGACTCTTTTTGAGCTGTGGTTTGGTCATAAGTTTATTGTTAGATATTTCAAAATATTTGGGAGCAAATGCTATATCAGGAGAGATGAAGATATAGGAAAGTTTGATGCTAGAAGTGATGAAGGAATCTTTCTTGGTTATTCTACTAAGAGCAAGGTCTACCGGTGCTACAACAAGAGATTGAAGAAAATGGTTGAAAGTGCAAATGTTAAGGTTGATGAAGACATTGCTAGACCCTCCAAAACCTATGGATATGATTCTGATGATTAGAATGATAGTACAAACAAGAGTTAGACTTCAAATCAAGTTCAGATCATTCTGGTGAATCAAGAAGATCAAGAAGAAGGGGACTAGTGAAAGTACAGAAGACTATGCTCCACGAGGACACGTCCCCTATGGTTTTTACCCATTTCCCATATCGGGTACGAAACGGGGACGTGGGTACGGCTAGGAAACGTACCCTGGTCATGCCCCTTTGCCCTCCAAGTACCCGGTACTTTTAGGGGATTGTTTGCCCAAAAAACGAGGACTCAGGTACTTTTAGGGGACTTTTTTCCAGAAAATAGGGGACTTGGGTATTGCTAGAAGTACCCGGTACTGCCTAGCCATACCCTAACCGTACCGAGTACTTCTAGCAGTACCCTATAGCCCAGCCAAAAAAAAATGTTTTTTTTATAAAAAGTCAGAGTTTTTTTAGAAAAATAAAGCTATGGGCGGCCCCACAAGGGACGCCCCATCACACTTGACCTAATGTAAGTGACATTTAAGCTCCAAAATGAAAAAAAGTAACTCATTTTTACTCGAGCTCCGATGGCGATGACGAGGGCTATGCTAATTTAGACCTACCTTTTGCTGATTAGGGACACTGGACAACGATATATTTTCTTAGTTTTATGTTTATCATGTCATTTCATAGTTCAGACTTGGAGCCTTTGGGAATTTTGGTTATAATTATCACTCTTATATGATATGTATGCACATTGATAATGAAAAGCATTTGAATTCTGTTAATTTGTTTGTCGATTCTCATGTGAAATCTCAATTCAAGTCTAATGATATATAATAAGCTTATACAATGTCTAGAATGAATGATTTATCAATGTTATGCTATGAACATTTGAAATTTCTCTATATTTTTAAAAATTTCCCTATTTTTTTATCAGTCGTCTCTTGTCATCCCATAAAAAATGACCCAAAAGTACTCTCGTACCATAAACTCGTCTCGGCGTACCGGGTTCTCGCCGTCCCTGAAACCCCATGGAGCATAGATAGAAGAAATACCACAAGAGCCTAAAATTCAAGAACACTCTAAGACTCCAAGGTATGCGAGATTAAATCATTCAAAAAATCAGATTATAGGAGATAAGAACAAAGGTGTCCAGACTAGGAGAAGAATTGCAGAAGAATACTATTTAATTTCAAAGGTCGAGCTAAGTAATGTCAATAAAGCATGCAAACATGAACATTGGATTGAAGCAATGAAAGAAGAACTACAACAAATTGAGAAGAATAATACATGGATTCTTGTTCCTAGACCTAAAGACAAAAATGTAATTGGAACAAAATGGGTCTTTAGAAACAAACTGAATGAACAAGGTGAAGTTATTAGAAACAAAGCAAGACCGATATGCAAAGGATACTCTCAGATGGAAGGAATTGACTTTGAAGAAACTTTTGCTCCTATTGCTAGAATTGAAGTTGTGAGATTGTTTCTTGCTTATGTTGCTTACAAAAACTACAAATTTTATCAGATGGATGTCAAGTTAGCATTTCTAAATGGTGAATTAGAGGAAGAGGTGTATATTGAGCAACCTGATGGATTTCAATTGACTGATCAGGGAGATATGGTTTGTCGATTGAAGAAAGCATTATATGGACTCAAACAAGCCCCTAGAGCTTGGTATGCCAGATGGGATAAATACTTGTTGAAGCTTGGATTTAACAAAGGTATTGTTGATAGTAATCTATATTTCAAGATTGATGAAGATAAAGATTTGTTTGTGGAAGTCTTTGTTGATGATATCATTTTTGGAGATGATGGTTTGTGCATGAAGTTTGCTAATGAGATGCAGAATGAGTTTGAGATGTCAATGATTGGAGAGTTAAAATTCTTTTTGGGATTGCAAATTACTGAGGTAGATAAAGGGATCTTCATATATCAATCCAAGTATGTGAGAGAACTGCTAAAGAAATTTGGTATGGAAGATTCAAAACCAGTCGGTACACCCACGGTGACCGGATGTAAGTTGACACAAGATGATGATTCTTTGAAGGCAAATCAAACTAGATACAGATCAATGATTGGTGGATTGCTATATTTGACTCAAACTAGACTTGATATCATGAATGTTGTATGCATTGTTGGTAGATTTCAAGCCGATCCTAAGGAATCTCATGTGACTGTTATGAAGATAATTTTCAGATACTTGAAGGGAACAATTGATTTTGGCCTATGGTATCCTAAAGACGATGATCTTACTTTAAGTGCCTTTACTGATGGTGATTGGGCAAGAGATGTGAATGATAGGAAAAATACTAGTGGTGGTGCATTTTTCTTGGGAAAGAAGTTGATTTCATGGTTAAGCAAGAAGAGAATGTTCTTTCCTTTTCTACTGCAAAGGCATAATACATTGTTGTTGCTAACAATTGTACTCAAGCATTATGGATGAAGCAGATGTTGAAAGATATCAGAGTTGTGTATGATGAACCTATTGCCATATTCTGTGATAAATCAAGTGCTATAAACATTTCTAAGAATCCGATGTTGCATTCAAAGACCAAGTGTATATCTATCAAGTACCACTTTTAGAGAGATAAAGTGAGTGATAAGGAAGTCAGATTGGAGTATGTGCCTACTAAGGAAAAAATTGTAGACATCTTTACTAAGCCTTTGCCCAAGGATACTTTTGAGTATCTCAGAGGGAAGTTAGGGGTGATTAACCCTCCTAATCAGAACTAAGATGCATAGTCTTTGCATCATTTTGTGCATTCATAGTCATAGCTTGATCCAGATTGATGTTGTGGTGGTTGCTACTCAAGGGGAGAAGTCAGATGATTCAGATATGTGGTTCAGAGCTTGTTTAGTTTTGCCATTGATGTCAAAGGGGGAGAAAAGTAATGTGAAAAACTATGTTAGAGCTAAAAGAAAGGGGGAGAATAATAGTGAGAACTAAGGGTGAGAAGAGCAATGTGTAAAGGGGAGATTGTTGGAAGAAGAGTTAGTTGTGTTGATGGTGTGTTTTTCACATCATGTGTTGCCATCAATGCCAAAGGGGGAGATTGTTGGATGTTGTGGTCGAGTTGTTGATATGTGGTTGTCATTGATGTCAACACTATTAGCATTAATGTCTTTAAGACTATATATGTCAAGGATATTGAGAAAATTTTAATAAAATATGTTATAGGTTGTCTATGAAGCAGTGAAGATCAATATGGTAGAAATTTCATTGTGTTGATAGTGAGGTGTTGTGGATTAAAGGGTTTTTTTTCAAGCCTGTCTAGTTTCTACTCCAAAATTTTCAGAGGTACGTATGAAGATTTGAACAAGTTATAAGTTTTTGTGTTCTGACAACTATTCTGTTACTGCAAATGGTGTTCATGGAAGAAGATAATGTGATTCTAGTAATTTGAGTTTTTGCATATGTTCCTGAGGTGTTCATGGATGTTTTTAGATCATGTTCTATCTATGTTGCATGTCCGCATTGATCATTGTGCTCACAATCCAAGATTTTCACTTGCGTCTTCATGTTTTTCATGTTCATGGTCGACAAGGTGTTTGAAGCGTGTTGTGGATCTTCGAGGAAGAATATTTGAAGGTGTTTTTTGTTCGAGGATATTGTTTTAGGTCTCTACTATGTTGTGGCTGACCTTGTTTGATGCGCATTGATAATCTTTATTGTTTTAGGCCGACAATTTGCATTCATTCTATTGTTTTGTTGAAGCCAACATAAAGCAATGTAATTTCTTGTTGCGGATATATATAAGTGATTGTTTCTTCATTTGAGATGTATGTGGTGTGTGTGTATGGGAAGTGTGTGAGTGCTATGTGCGAATAAGGTTCAGATCATTCGAAGGCAAAGCAAAGTGTGAAGAAGAGTGAAAGAAAGTGAAGAAGTGTTCATGTGCCTAACCGGAACTGTACTCAGGCATTAGTAGATGCTACTTTCTCAGTTCAAATTTTTCAGATGGATTTAATCTAAATATTTTTTGTAAGAAAATGAGTCTTCTTTTGAGTAGTGAGCTCTAAGCAGTGTCCCTGAATGCATGTGCATTCCTCATATATTTTTCTTATACTTTTAACAAGGTATAACTTGTGGATTAACCTCCACCATGGTTTTTCCCCTAACAGGGTTTCCACGCAAAAATATTGGTGTTATGAGTGTTTCTGATGTGTTGTTGATTCATGCTTTCACTGTTATTAATCATATTTGAGATTAAAGGTTAATAAGTTTAATAAGTTTGAAATTTTGTGACAACTGACTCACCCCCCCTCTCCCTCTTAGTTGTATGCCCTTGTGTTACCAACATGGAGGCCGGTCACTTTTGTAAAATCTGAAGACATAGACAAACTAAAGCAAATGAAAAGACAAACGCACAAAGAACAACAAACAAAGATTTTTCACACAAACACAACTTTTATTCATCTTTCCATGATCGATTACATTTTTCAGCCCATATTTTAGATGGCACATAATACAGTATTTTATAGAGGTTGCAACCTTTAAAAATCAATAGTTGTCAACTATTAGTTGCATCTAGAAATCTAACAGTAGCTCATGCATTTGTTGCTTTCCTTACATGCGAGGGATAACAAGCAGTTACAAACAACTATTCTAAATAAAGAAATTCGCATGGGACTAAATCCAACATGAAACATGCAATCTAATCTATGCATGATATTTAGCGGCAGTAGAACTGAATGTTCAACTGAATCTCAAGCATCAGTTATCAACATACTCCCCATTGATGCTGAGACTCACAATATTATGTTGAAGTTTTGTAAACTGAACCTGAGCAACTCAGTGTGCAAGATTACTATCACTCTAGTCTTATAGACTCACTTAGTACCGTTCTTATAGAAGCTAAGTACTCATTTACTCATTTCTCTCCCTCTTGAGAGATCACAAGGTTTTTCCTACCTTTCTCTAACATAGAGAAGATTCATAGTCTCTCAAATCATATGAAACCTTTCAATTTGCCAATCACAATAAGTAGTCATCACCCACTTGATTTAAACCTTCAAACTTTGTTTAAAAACCATTTCTTTTAACATGCCAACATTTAGGCTTATACAACCTTTTAAACATATTTTTAACTTTCTGCCAACTAGATCCATCAATCCATCCATAGTTAATCTTCATACAATCTTTCACAGATTGTCCATTCCACTCTCTATTCCAACATGATTTTTCAGAGTGATTCTTCAACCCACAAATTGAACAAGGATGAAGATCCCAACACTTCTCTTTTTTATGTCTCTCCTATGACAATGAGAACATTCTATAAACTTCGTAGTTTTACCTGATTTGCATGAACCTGTAACACTTTTTACATAAATTCTATCTCTCTCACCATATCCCAAGCCTTCATTCTTTGGCCTCACAACTTGCGGAATGGGCTCTCTCATTCCTTGTTCATGTTTTCCCAAACCTTTTCCTCCATATCCCATTTTCTTCATAATTTTCAAACCAACACTCTTTTGAAACCAACATTTTTTATTAGCATCACAAGCTGCAAACTCTTTAGTTTCAAACACATCTTGACCTTTCATCTCACATTCTTTATTGAAAGCAACTTCACACAAATCTTTTGTGCCACATGACATATCACAAACTAGTGGTTTTATTTTCAAACACTCAATTTATTTCTCCAACAATTTTAGCTTCTCCTCCAAATCTTCATTCTTTTTCTTGACAATTTCATGCAGTTTCAGTCTTCCTTCCAACTCTTCATTTACCTTTTTCACTTTCACTAAATTTTTTTCTAGATTTTCATTCTCACACAAATAATCACATCTTTCTTTTCCAAAATCCATTATCTTTTCTATCAATTATGAGTTACACTTTTTAAGATTCACCATTTCTTCTTTCAAACCATCTTTCTCACACATTAAATTTGAAGTTTCTTTCTTCGCATTCTTATCAGTCTTTCCCATTGAAGCAAATAATTTAAACTTAACTTCTTGTAAATGCAAATATGAAAAAAATTGCACCCCTATGCCTCAAACACCTTCTATCTCCTCTAGTTGTGATTTACTGGTGGCTTCTAATCCCTCAAATCTACAATAATTCAGCATCTTTAGATTTGTATGGGTGCAACATTCAACACTTTTCAGTGACCTTTATTCTAACAATGACTGCTTGAATTTCTCCTTCGAAATTTGCAGCACACTCAACTTGACTGCAACTTTTTACTTCCAGTGATCACAGATCTGGAGCAACGACAAAATTTGATCCCATAAAACAATGGTGGCTTAAAACCCTTCACAGTGGGCTTGTTTCTCTTTTTTAAAATCTGCAATTCAAAATGTTGATTGGCTGACTTATTTCTTTTCTAACAATGGTTCAAACAAATAATCTCCTTATTTCATTTGGGCGGCATGATTTGTAGCGATCAAACACAGGTAGCTTCTTTTCTCTGCAACGACAACCTTCAAAAAATCTGCAAACATATAATTCACTCATTTTTTCTCCTGCAAAAAAAATGATTTACAACTTTAAATCTTCTTTACTGATATGCAGTTCTTGAAATCTTCATTTGGCATCCTTTGTTGGCCATAAACCCAACGATTTTTACAAACATTAGACTGTGGCTTCCTTAAAAACTATGACTCAATAGTTGTGATCCTTGCTTTCTTCTTAACCGTGGCAATTGCAATTATAATTCAATTAACATCCTCTGATCTGGCTTCTGTAAGGACAGTTCTTCACCGATCTACTCTCTTACTAGTGATTCAACACTAATGGTAGCATCCACAGATTTATGACAATTTTGACACTTCTTTAACCCTCCAATCTAACGTGCTCCGATACCAATTGTAAAATTTGAAGACATAGACAAACTAAAGCAAAGGAAAAAACAAACGCTTAGAGAATAGAAAACAAAGATCTTTAACACAAACACAACTTTTATTCATCTCTCCATGATCGATTACATTTTTCAGCCCATATTTTAATTGGCACATGATAAAGTATTTTATAGAGGTTGCAGCCTCTAAAAATCAATAGTTGTCAACTGTTAGTTGCATCTAGAAATCTAATAGTAGCTCATGCATCCGTTGCTTTCCTTACATGTAGGGGATAACAGGCAGTTACAAACAATTGTTCTAAATAAGTAAATCCGCATGGGACTAAATCCAACATGAAACCTGCAATCTAATCTATGCATGATATTTAGTGGCGGTAGAACTGAATGTTCAACTGAATCTCAAGCATCAATTATCAACAACTTTTGATGCCACCATGATGTCATGCTAATATCGTTAAATATTTGAAGAATATTCTCGTCACTGAAAAAAATACGACCCCTTGAGAAAAAACGATTGCCAAAATCTATCCTCTGCCAATGGAATATTCTTTTTGTTGCCTTGCAAGGTTTGCTATGGAATATTATGTTGATATATTTGTCGTCAACAGACATGAAAATGGTTCGATTCGCTAGAAAAAAAATTTGTCGTGAATCTTAAATGTTTTTGGCATTTGGTTAAACCGTTGGTCTTCAAAGAGGTTGCGTGTCAAGGCTGGGATTGTCGTCAAGGAGGTTAGAGTTAGCCGTTGGTCGAGGATGTTTGGTTTTCGGCGATCCATACATGCACAAACACCGCCTGCAATACAAACCTGCAGGGTATTGTGTATGTGCAGTACCCCCAAGTACTTGGAACCTTTTTTTTTTGGGTTTTTTTGCAAATCGTGTTTGATATTTTTTGCAAACTTTTTCTTTAAAAAACCATAATTTTGAACCTGTGAATTAACTTGCATAGGTTGAACACATATCAATGATGGTATGGCCGTATAGATCCATACAATTATACGGATTTGTTTGGGGATCTGTGTAGCCCCTAAAAAAATGTCTTTTTTTGCAACTGCTCGGATTTGAGTGATTTGATATGCGTTCTTAGGGGTTTTGGCCATTTTGGACTCAACAATGATGCTTGTTTCTCTTTAAGATCAACCGAGTTTTTCCTCAAGGCCGGATCTCTTAGAATTTGGACAAGAAGTCACAAATTTGGTGCTCTAATACCATGTTGGAGTTGATAGTGAACCCCACAGCTCTCATAAATCACTTGCAACCAAAATGCCTAACACAAATGAGAGATCAAAGCAACTAATTTTTTATTCAACTAAATGATTGATCCACACAAGTATCTGATATTGAGTTTAACCTGTAATGTATTGAATGGAATTGTAATGGAATTCCTAGATGAATGATTACAAAGTACAATAATGAATGCTTATAAAAGAAAAAGTGTAAATCCTAGATGACGATTTGATTAGATTGTGACAAGTGTCCTAATCCATATAAATAGCCCAATCTGCTAATAAAAAATACTCCTAAGTTTAGCTTAAGTAATTAAAGTAATAAGGGACCTAATAATTCCTTAGTGACTAATTAATCATTAGGTGATTGTTGAATTACTCCAACAGGGACATGTAGATATGAAAACAATTCATGCAAGAATGAACAAAGAAGACAAAAACCCACTAGCCAAGTGCATTCTTGCAATTGGACTTTCAATTTCTTATATTTCCCTCCTTAGTGCAATGCCCAAAATTTGTCATGGCATGTGCACAACACTATGACCTTGACAAAAGAAAAATACCAAATTCTTCAAATGGGGTAGTGCTACAATTCATGCCCTAATACCTACATGATATGATGGAAATCATAGATCATGAAGAATATGCAAGGATAATTGTAGAATGATCATTTAGATAAATATTTGAGGGCAATTAGCAAACATTGTCTAAAGGTTTAGAGAGTTTATGTGAAAAGATTTCCCAAGACCTTGGTGAGTTGTGATT
Source organism: Sequoiadendron giganteum (assembly GCA_007115665.2). Classification (NCBI taxonomy): domain Eukaryota; kingdom Viridiplantae; phylum Streptophyta; class Pinopsida; order Cupressales; family Cupressaceae; genus Sequoiadendron; species Sequoiadendron giganteum. Next base: position 614,574,560 of record CM021103.1, on the reverse strand, counting down.
TTGCATAAGTCAATGGCATGATCACCCTATTGAATAGAGTATTGGGTAACCTAACAACCTAAGAATTTCAATCATGGATGTATTAGTTCATCTTGATTATCACTAAGAACAAACAATATACTGATTGGGGAAAATTCATCAACAATCACATCCACAATCAAATTTGTGAGGTGGGGCAATCAAAACACTTCTCTATGATTTTATATCTTGTCTACTCCCTTGCTAAAAGAGCAATCTTCCTTGGTTAGGGGAGAACTTGTGTCATAGGTTTCAACAAAATGTACACAAGTTCTATCTATAATTAGAACTTAAAGCAAGTATGAAGTATTTTAGGTGGGCCAATGATGTCTTTCTTTTACATTATTAGAATGTTAGGAAATGGGCTCAACAAAAGCCTCTTGATGGAGGTCACTATGCCAATTGCACAATGGGGTAATAGGTCTATCCAATTGCCAACTTTCACTAACAAGTGGGTCCTCATGGAGTTTTGTAGGCAATTGTCTAAAGTCCACAAATTCTTGTCCAACAAACATAAGCTGGGAATGTTTCCCTTTTTATTGTTGGGTTTCAACTGAATAATTGTATTATCAATTTTAGGGCTTTTGATAATGTCATGCCCACAAAAGTTACACATGCATTTGGGCTAACCTATACTAAGTCTCTTGGTAAGTGTTATTTAGTGAAATCTAAACATGTGCTCCTCAAGCAAATCAAAGATACACAAACTGCTTTAGCATCACATCCACTTAAGAAACCAAAAATGACCATATTAGTAGTTGGCATACCTACTCGCTATAGTATTCTTTTGACATGAAGCTTTTATATAGACCATGGAGGGGAAATTTAGCTACATTAGTCCCATTACATAATTCTAGTAAAAGGGAAAAGATTCACCTTATACTTGAACCAAAGCCTTCATTGTGCAAAAGTTGGATAGCCCATGCATTGGATTGCAAAATTACAAGAATTTGATTTGGACATTAAGCCAACAAAACTTGTTTATGGGCGAGGTCAATGTTAGCTGGTAATTGAAAATGAGCTAATGGATGAAAATGTAGTTAAAAGTGGATCAATATGAGGAAATTCCTTTGGTGTTGTTCATTGGTTCAATTGATGACTAGTATTTTGATATCACATATTTCTGAACCTATGGAGAATGCCCTTCAAAACTCTACACCAAACAAAAAAGAGTCATTAAACTTAGAGCTACCAAATTTATTATTTGGGATCACATTTTAAAAAAGAAGCATGGATGAAACTTTCTTAATATTTGTTGACAAAGAGCAACAAAATAGATTATTGGAAACATTTCAATCAAGCTTATGGAGGACATTTCTCCTCATTAGTCATTGCCTTCAAAATATTACATGCTCATTACTATTGGTCTAGTCTCTTCAAGGATGCACATAATTTGGTATCAAGGTGTGAGGCATGGCATTAGCTTGTTGGTAGACCAATATTTGCATGATTGCCATTGAGGCCGGTTGTAATTGAGGAACCAGTTCAACAATGGGAACTTGATTTCATTGGAACCTTAAATTCACTCTTGTGTCAAACATACATGTCTTCATTGCAATAGACTTCTTCACCAAACAAAACACCTCTGAAATAGTATGTAAGTTTTGGAAGGAAAATATCTTGTTTTGATTCAAAAAAATGCAATAGATAATTCTTCAATTTTTTCTTATGTATTAATGACCTTACGTGTAATGTCCTTTTTTTTTAAATTATGAAAATAATTAAATAATTAATTAAGTTTTTGAAAAAAGTAATTTTATATTAAAAAATGATTTATATTAATTATTTAAAAAGGTTGTTATAAGTGATAAAATCAAGTGTTACTAAGCTCAAGATGCAAAAAGATGAGTGAAAAAGAGCACTTTATAAAAGTGAGGAATGTCTTCAAAAAGGGAATTCTTTTTTAAAAACAATTCATTTTTCAAGAATGAATGTGCATTCTTTTTCTTTTCTTGAGGATGAAGACCTTCTACATTTGTGAAGCATCAAATACAAAACCCCTCCTAGTATCTAGTGCAATTCAATACATGGATTGACAATGTGCTTTAACAAATAAATATTTCTAGATTTTTTAGTTTTTCAACTTGATACAAAAAAATTTAGAGTATGAAGTTTTTAGTTTGTATGGTGCTTCCAATGTTTGTTTTCAAAATTTTAGGTTGTATTGAATTTATATGATATGTTTAATTATTGTTATTTCTCCAAAATTTGTGTGATATCTTTTAGTGTTATAGCTGCAGGAGACATTTTCTCCTTAATATATTCTTCTTCAAGGCAGGTCGGCCTTTTTGTTTTGAATAATATTTATATTTATTTCCTAGCCAACCTAGAAAGAAGGCCGCCTAGTTGGGTATAAATAGAGGATGAAGACCTCTCATTTGACAAGCAATTTCATTCACTCAAGTTCGCACTTTAGCAATAATTCACCATTTCTTTAGCAGCAAATTCATTTTCAAGAAGTGTCTTCATTTGTTCATTTTCTCAAGGAGAAGCAGCATTTATTATTGTATAAGTCTTGGCCATATTCGAGGGCCTGATTTGTATGCAGATTTCTGCTCTTATTCTTTCGATTTATACGAAGATATTATTTGTTGGGTTTTTTCTCCCTCGAGTAGGAGGGTTTTCCCAAGGTAAATTGATGTGGTTATTGATCTCTGTGTTGTATTTTTGCTTATTTTGATTTCTAATCCTAAATCTAACATGGCATCAAAGCGGGTTTAGGGGAAGATCTAATCATATTTGATTAAGCATTCTGGAAGGAGGAATTCACTGTTAGTCATTTGACATTATCAAAATTTAATGGTCATAAGACCAAATTTTGATAGAGTGGTTAGATTTGATTTTGGAAGTATATATTTGCATAATTTTTTTAGTATTGGAGAGAATCGTACTTATCATCAGAGAAGACAAGTTTGATTAAATATTTGTTTTTGGAGCTGTTGGAAAAGAATCGATTTTATTTGATAAAGCAAGGTATTTATATGGTTCAATATTATAAAGGCAGAGTCGGGAAGCAGATTTCTAACGAAATTTGGAATAAAGACAAATTAAGAGATTTTTTAAGTATAAGACGTGGCCTTTAATATATGTAAGTCAAGACAAATCGAATCATCTATATTGGTGTCAATTTATTGAAGATGAATGAGACAAACAATTTGGAGGTGCTGAGAAAAGACAAGGTGCAACTTTTTGGAGATCAGTTTTGGGAAATACTTTTGAAAGATCAAAGTCCAATCACTGATATTATTTCCAACTATCGGGATTATGAACAAAACAAAATAAGGAAGTAGATTTTGATGGGTAAAGTCGTGACTTCCGCTTTTATCGAGTTATGAAATATCACATTGCTGCCAGGTCAAAAATAAAATAAAGCAGACGGGAGGTAATTATTAAGCATCAAATATAACAAGGAGAACAAATTTCTTAATAGAGTTGGAGTCAGGAGTTGCTATCACTTGAGACAAGTCTGTAACACATCAACCTCCCGGAAGTCCGTTCGCATGAGGCAAATTAAGTTAAGACGAGTTGGTGTTTTATTCTCAGTCGCTTAAGCTTAAATCATACCAAATATTTTTATTGAAGATTTGGAGTTACTCAATCGGGAGTTGCTTGAGTCGATATATTGGGTCTACTTATTGTTTGACTTTGCCAGGATAAAGACAAATTTCATAAGGCAAGCGTTAGTGATAAAATCATCGAAGAAAAGAAGTTGTTGGGAGATCGAAGTGAATACTGGAGGAGCCAACATTAAAGAGATAAGTATTTTATGTTTGTACCTTTGAATAATGATCATAATAATCATGTAGTTAATAATAATTCATGTAATGACATTGGGAATAGTGAATCATGTATGCTACTAGCATTGGTATGTATATTCCTTTTCGGGGTAGTTTGATTTTATGAACTATTGTTAATCTCTTTAAAAATGCAGGATGGATCAAGGAGAAAAAGGATAATGAGAGATTGCAGAAGGAATTCAAAGGCAGGAAGAGCTTGAGGCATCCTATGAGGAAGGCATGCCGGCTGGAGAACTGAACAATCATGGAGTCATAGCTTGCAGCCATGGGACTGAGTTGGTGGCACATAACTCTCATGATTCTTCACTAGAGACATCTCTCGAGGGAACAAGGTTGGGTCAGCCTTGGATGGAGAGTTTGCATCAACAGAGAAGATTGAGAAAGATGAAGACACTAAACAACGAAGAACCTATACAGATTGTCATTGCGATCAACTACTTCGAAGAAGAGGAAATGGCATTCAGAGGCAGTTAAATTATGAGAATTCAAGACATGAGTTGAGATCATGTCCAGGAAGAGGACTAAGGTTCTGAGATCCATCAATGGAGGGGAGTTCACTTTCAGAGGATTTTTGTAATCTCTATGTTGAGGCAGGGATCAAGAGGGAGTTTTGTGTCTCATTGAGAAGAAGTGAAGGTGTCAGCTAAGTAGGTTGCAGTGTTGCAAGGCCAGGTGCTAAATTCCTTGGAATACCTCATTAGATACAAAGAATAGAATTGCGAGCTCCATAAACCTATTCAAAATAGGGTGATCTGGGATGAGGTCGAGGATAGTCCTAAACTCTCACAAGTCAGTACTATCAGAAGTGTGCATTGGAAACCATTTCTCTAAGGCAAGCACTACAGGAAATCTTGGACAAGGAGGTCAGGAGGTTGATGCAAGTACTTGGAGCTTCGGAGGGAGTGACATCATCAAGAAGATTTGTTGTAATGTATATTTCTATGAGACAGAAAAATATGAGGTGAAAGCCCTTGTAATGTATATTTCTCTGAGACGGAGAAATGTGATGTGCAAGCCCTTGTTCATCTCTGAGACTGAGATGAGACATCATGTTGAGATACTCCATGACAACATCACATTGAGAGACTATGTGATGAACCCTTGTACATCTCTGAGACCGAGATGTTTTTCTTTCCACACATGGGAGTAGCCATTGTGGACGTCATGTTGAGAGACTCCATGACATCACGTTGAGAGACTCTGTGATGAACCTTTGTACATCTTTGAGATAGATGTGTTTTTTCATGTTGAGAGACTCCATAACGACATCACATTGAGAGACTTTGTGATGAACCTTTGTACATATCTGAGACTGAGATGTGTTATGTCATGTTGAGAAACTCCATGACGACATCACGTTGAGAGACTCTATGATGAACTCTTGTACATCTCTGAGATTGAGATGTGGTTTTCCACAAATGGGTGTAGCCATTGTGGGCACCATGTTGAGAGACTCCATGATGAGGTTATCTAAAAAATACCTCCCTAGCTAAGAGGGAGTGTTAGTGTTATAGTTGTGAGAGACATTTTCTCCTCAATATATTCTTCTTCAAGGCAGGTCGGCCTTTCTGATTTGAATAATATTTATATTTATTTCCTAGCCAACCTAGAAAGAAGGCCGCCTAGTTGGGTATAAATAGAGAATGAAGACCTCTCATTTGACAAGCAATTTCATTCACTCAAGTTCGCACTTTAGCAGCAGTTCGCCATTTCTTTAGCAGAAAATTCATTTTCAAGAAGAAGTGTCTTCATTTGTTCATTTGTTCAAGGAGAAGCATCATTTATTATTGTATAAGTCTTGGCCATATTCGAGGGTCTGATTTGTATGCAGATTTTTTCTCTTATTCTTTCAATTTATAAGAAGTTATGATTTGCTAGGTTTTTTCCCCTCGAGTAGGAGGGTTTTCCAAGGGTAAATTATTGTGGTCATTGATATGTGTGTTGTATTTCTACTTATTTACATTTCTGATCCTAAAACTAACAATATCTACTTGAGATTTAGTGATTAAATCATATTTGTCAATGGTGCTATCTTATTTTTAAGAGTTTTGATCATAACAAGTTGGGATATTCTTTTTCCTAAAAAACTTTGGTTGCTCCTTTATTTAAGATTAAATATTATTTATGTTTAAGGAATCACCATATAAAATGTGGTGCGGCTAAGGAGTAATAAACTATTTGTATGATCAAAGAAAATGGACAAGAGCTGACATGATTCCTTTCCTTGTCTTATTGAAGGCTTAGTCCAATGCTAAGGGATTTTCTTAGATTAATATTAAATCATAGATTTTCTTTTGAATAAGTTAAACATCCAATTGCATCCCAGACTAGGAAATTGCAGTCATATGTGGAAATAAGATGAATCGGTGCCATGAAATGATGATGTAAGCTAAATCAAATCAACCTCAGGTATCATATGTTTTGTGTGTATTTATTTGGCAAAAGTTGCATTTGATGTTTTGTTGTTTTAGTATATCATGTTAAATTAGACAGCTGCCCATTAAATTCCTTCATGACTATTCATCAATTCACCAATCTGACATTAACCTTCTTTTGATACCCATCTTAATAATTGTCAAGTAATTGTATTGCCCTTAATGAAGACCCTAGCTAAAATAGTTTATCATAGAAACAATTGCAAATTTCATAATTATATATTTAGACATTTTTAAATATATATATTTTTTAATTTAAAAATTATTATAATATAATATATATAAAATAAGATAATGTTAATAATATCATTATTTAGTTTTAAAATATATATAGATAAATAATAATGACTTTAATAAATATTATTTTTTTAAATAATAAAATTAAAAATAATTATTTATATATAAGTTGAATTAAATAAATCATTAAATTAAGAATTGATTTTTTATTTTTTAATAAGTTTTATTTTATTTTTATTTTTATTTATGCTATTTAATTATATAATATGTATTTTATATTTATTTTACATATATATTATTAAATAAAAAAATAAAATGAATAAGTATACTATATTTCAACATATACTATTATTTAAAATAATATATATGAAATTTAACAATTTAACTTTTTTTTAGAGAGAGGTATATACTATCCACTAAAATTTTGAAGCTAAATTTATTACTTAAATTAAATATATTTATTTCTTATTATATATGATATTTTGATTTAATATAATATAAATTATTAAATATATTTTAAAAATAGTATTATATAATAAAATTGTATATTTAAATTAACCATGTTATGTATTTGATATTTATATATTTTCTATTTAGGTTGTAAATAAAATCTATATTATATTTTATATTTAATAATATATAAGATATATAATACATTTTAGGGAAGACAAATTTATTAGAAAAAATATAGAGATTAAGAAAGAGAGAGAGGAGGATAAAGAAAGAAAAAGGAAGATAGAGAACATGAGAGAAGGGGGATAGGAGACAAATAAGTGAAACAAAGAGAGAAAGAGAGGTGGAGAGAGAGAATGAAAGAGAGAAAGATAAGAGAGGGAGATAGAGGATAGGAGATAGGAAAATAATCCTCTTTCCCTCATATATATATCTCTCTCCCTTTCTCTCCCCCACTCACTCTATGTCCCCCTCTCTCTATCTCTCCCCATCTCTACCTCTGTCACTCCCTCCTTATCTTGAATATTTATCTATCTATATCTACCTCTCTTCCTTTCTCTTCTCATATACCTCTAGATCTCTCTCTATCTCCCTCGATTTCTCTTTCCCTCTCTCTATCCCTCCCTCTCTCCATCTACAATTGTCTATCTCTACTTCTATTTGTATGTCTCTCTATTTGTCTCCCTCACTCTATCTCTCTATCTATTTCTCTCCCTCTTCCTTTCTCCGTATCTCCCCCTCTATCTATGCACATGTCTCCCTCTCTATCCATCCATCTCTCTCAACTCTCTCTCCCTCTCCATATATTTATCTCTTCCATCTCTATCTACCCTTCATCATCTCTCTTTATCTCTCCCTCTCCTCTCCATACCCCTCTACTTCTCCATTATCTTCATCTTCCTCTCTATCTCTATCTCCTTACCCTAACTCTCTCTTTCTCTTCCACACCTTTTTGATGTACCCATTGCACACCAAGGTGTAATTGGTAGTTTTAAGTATTTCATTCTAGTATTTTGGTTTTGTTACGTGGAACATTGGTTTTGGAATTCTTTTTAATAAACAATCATCAATTTTTGGTTCAAATTGTAACACTAATTCAAATTTTATCATATTCGTGAGAAAATCGGTGTTAATTCCACATGTTTACATTTTATGCATATTTCTTGTCCATTGATTGACAATATGTCTCCTTGAAAATGATGGATATTTATTTGACATAATACTTGGATATGGTTATTTAAGGGAAATAATTGCTTTCCATATTATATTGTACCTATTGGATGATTTACTACTAATATTTGATATTTTGAAGATCTTGGATAGTTTACCGTCATATTGTAGTTTTTCATTGTAATAGATCTTGGTTGGTTTATTTGCTAGATCCTATTTTAATTTCTAGTATATCATTTGCAATTCTTGACATGTATGAAAATTAGGTGGCTTAGTCTACCATTTTGGCATTGACATAATTTCATTAGCAATTAACTAGTTTGGCATGATAAAAATTTGCATTTCACCATCAACCACTTTGGCTTGATAGATCCTATGATTTTCTTATATTCTAAATCGATTGGATAGCTGCCAATATCTTTCAATGTAATTCCTTACCCTCATTCTAGTCTTTGTATGCTCTCATTTTGCTCACTTCAAGAACTTTGGGATTAGAAAGATCTAGAATGCAAGTGATCATAACTTGTTTTATATGGATTTAAGCTAATTCCATGTGGGGTAATTACATTATGTTACACTTATGTTATTTCCAATATCCCATTCCTTATATTACTACCTCCAAGGTAATGGTCAAATAAAATCGAGAAATAATCATCATTTGCAAGCTTGTTGAAAAGAATAAATGGAATTGGCATAAAAAGTTGTATGGTGCACTTTAGGTAGACCACATCACTCCAAAATGGGTTATTGTCACTTTCTCTTTCAAGCTATTTTATTTTATAGATTTTATAGTTTCAATTGCTCTTGATTTGCCTACACATTAGTTGACACACACAATAGAAGATGAAGAATTCAAAGATCCTCTTGAAAAAATGATCATGCACCTATCAAAGTTAGAAGAGGAAAGGAAAGAAATGGTTGATCATATTTCATAACACTTGAAAATCTTTGAGAATTTTTTATATTGCAATTCTAAACATTGTGATTTATAGAGAGGAGATTTTCTATTCCCGCAGAATAAGAGAAGATAGCTAGAAGTTAGCCATGATAAGTTTGATTCTTTATGAATGGGTCATTTTAGAGTTCAACATTTTTGTAGTGATAACACATACTAGCTAGCATACCAAAATAACACACATCTTTCATTTCCCTATAGAAAGGAAGTATTTGAAACATTACAAACATTAAAGGTTTTCTATCACTAGCATGTGGATAGGTGATTTACAATTTTGTTGTGTTCCTTTCTAATTTTTTTGTCTATTGTTTTTTGTTTGTTTCAACTTTTTTGTGTTTGATTCTTGTCAATTTTTATTTGGTTCCATGTTTTTGTCAAATTTCTAACTCTATTTTTCAATGGATAAGTTATTGGTTTGCATCTGTAAAGTCTATGTCCCAAGTTAAAGCTAGTCACACTAAAGTTTTGATTGTCCTTTTAAAATCTTCAGTCCTCCAAATGTGTCAATCAAACGGTCTCATGTAACATTACCCAAGTTATTTAAGTTGTATTTATAGATTATTTTGATGCCATCTCATGTCATGCCATGTCCCTTTTTTCCATAAATATTATTAGATGTTTCTTAAGCCTATTATAGCCACTCATCATAGCCCAACCATGGTTTCCACACAACTGCATCCATCTTGTCTAAAACTCATCTAATATACAAAATCACCCAAATGAGTGTACACATTCTTTTCTCCCCATGCAAACACATAAGGCTTTCCCTCATCCCTCTTCACTTTGTCTCCAACTAGTCTTAACACTGTAATGTGCTCCCATGCCAATATCTAAAAATAACAATTGATGTTATATTGCACCTATACTTATTTTTTGGCTAGGTTTAGATATCTATAATCCTACATGAGCACACATAGCCTCCACATAATATGTCTCCCCTTTACTTTTATGTCTATTACATGTTGCACTAGTCCAATAGGAAAATATCAGTTGGTCTTGTCAGGAAGAAATATGATGCTGACAATAGTCAATAGAAGTACTGGTAGCTCTTCAACAAGCTCCATACATGCATCAATATTTAGTGATAGACTCATCTGAGGTAGGTTACTCCTCCCAAATAGTCTCAACAACTCTAACTTTGGGTTCTAAGTTTTATAATACACCAAGTACCTATGAATTAGAATCTACAAAAACCTCCATGTCTTCCAATGTGCCCCATGGGAAGATGGAAAGTGTTCCTCTCTCCTCCACCTCTCCACTAGTGCTATTAGCATGGATCAATGTGCCCTAATTGTAGGCATTTGGGCTAATATTTCATAGCTCGCACTAATTCAAGTAGCCCTAATAAAACTCATCAAACTTTGTACAACTATAGTACCTATGATCACCTCTCTCAAGCCACCAATGGAAGCAATCATTGTTACATTCTGCCAAAAACTATGTCAAAATTTATCACATTCTTCGTCCCTCCACATGTGCTAATATATACACACATGCATTGCATCATGAAACACATCCATCTCACTATTAGTGCACATGCTAAAACATGTATACATCTCATGAAGAAATGTATACATTTCAAGATACACACATACATTATTTTCTACATTTGTGTCAAACCCTAGAAATATTCTAGGATCCCCACACATGTCATTTCCCTAATGCACACACTACTTGTGACACATGCACCAAAATTCTCTACACATGCTTCACCCTCCTACACACACTAAATTATCCCACACATGTTAAAATGTGGATTTTATGGTTTAGTGCACATGTTTTCCTAGTTCTTCTACCCCCCATTAATGGCCCCTAAATACACCTAAAGAAAAAAAACATGCATAATAGTGTTCTTGCCTTTATTGGTTACTTGTAGTGTCTTTTGTGTTTTTCTTGATGTTGAATCAATGGCATGTTCTCCGTCTTTCCTCAACTCCTTGCCCTACTTTTCTCTATGAACTCTTAATATTAAGGGTAAATTTTTACCCCCTTATCCCTATGTATTATCTCCCAATTCCCAAATTTCCTCCAACCCTAATTTTTCACCCCTCATGTGTTTTCCTCCCAATTTTATTTTTACCCCCTTATCCCTATTTATTCTCTCCCAATTCCCAAATTTCCCTCCAACCCTAACTTTTCACCCCTCATGTGTTTTCCTCCCATTCATTGATTTTAAAAACTTCTTCATATATTCTTCTTCCATTGCTCCTTAGTTTTCCTCTATTATATTTTTCTCTTAGCTTCTCCTTTTAAGGTAGCACCCATGTTGTTTTTTCCCAATTAATGTATTGAGGGGGCATTGCCCATCCACCTTACTAACATCTTTTTTTTATTAGTTGGGACATATCACCACCCTTTTCATCTCAAAAGTTCTATATTTAATTTTTCTTTGAAACAACATTGTTTTTTTGTCGCAGCACTATCTCAAAGAGGGGCAAAATATAGACACCTAAAATCATTTATTGATATTTTTATTATTTTCAATTCCCTTCACATAACTACTTTCTAAATTAATTGAATAAATCATATTTATTTAATTAATTTTCTTGATCCTTCTACTAATGTCAATTAAATCATTTTAATAATTAAGTTGACTTTTCCTCTAACATTAATTAAATAAATCGGGATAATTTATTTGATTAATAAATCATTTTCCAATGTCCAACCTTAAATAAACAAATTCAAAAACATTCATTTAAGCCCATCATTCTCATTCTAAAAAGTTAAATAAATATGACCTATTTATTTAATTCCTC